>JAHRHZ010000076.1:1283602-1358347 GCA_024137785.1 Ginglymostoma cirratum
ATGAAGGGTTTAGGCCCGAAACGTCAAGTTTTCCTGCTCCTATGATGCTGCTTGACCTGCTGTGTTCATCCAGCCCCATGTTTGTTATCTCGGATTCTCCAGCATCTGCAGTACCTTTTATCTCAACTTCAAAGTATGAGTTCTTTTTTCTTTATTCATTTATGGGATGAGGGCATCTTTGGCTAGGCAGCATTTATTGCCCATTCCGGAAGAGGGAAATTGAGAGTCAATCATGTTGCTGTGGGTCACATGTTGGCCAGATCAGGTAAGGGTGCCAGTTTCCTTCCCTAAAGGACATTAGTGAATCAGATGAGTTTTTCCGACAATCGACAATGGATTCACGGTCATCATTAGATTCTTAATTCCAGATATTTCATTGAATTCAAATTCCACCATCTGCTGAGGCAGGATTCGAATCCGGGACCCCAGAACATTATCTGCGTCTCTGGATTAACAGTCCAGTGATAATACACTGGTGGAGTCTCCTGATGGCATTGGATATGCCAGTGAAAATGAAGCATGAAAAGTGGCCATGCAAACTAACACAAACTAGTAAAAGAGGGAACAAGAGTAAGGAAAAATGGGCAATTATCAGAAGTGCATATCCAGCAACATATTTTAGGGAGTGATTTTTTTAAAACCTCAAATTCAGCAAGAATCAATGTAAGAGACACTTTAAAGTCACAAAAAAGGTTGTGATTGAAATCTCATAACTATGCAGCCTGAATAGCAGCCTCAGAGTAGAAAAAGGTAATTGCCTATGACTATTGAGCTGATTGTAGCTCTAAGTATATATGTATCTCACTTATTTCAGGCTGCTGCAAGAAACAGATATAGTATTTCACAATTTCAGTGCACTGCTGTGTAAGGAAGGTCACTGATGCTTTCCATATACAGAGGAACACAGTCAACTCATTATTTCTCAACAGAAACAAACTGTGGAGTAAGCACAAGGGTTTGCAAACATTCCCCACTATCTGGATTACTCTGGAAGATTCAAGTGGTACTCAGTCAAGTGGAAGTTAAGATATTTGTTAACTGCTGGGTGCTGAACGAGTTAACCCTAATTTGACAAGTACAGCAGAGTAGGAGGTCATTTGGCCCATCAAGCTCATTTTGAATTTCAGCACAATAATCCAACCAGTTCCGTTTTAGTGCACTATCCTCGAAATCATGCTAGTATCGAATATGATCAATGGCACAGTTTAAGGATATCCTGGTTAATACCAACTGAAAATGATGGTGATTTTCTAAACAAACCTCTTGCAACACTGAAACCCACTGCATTGTGAATGCATCTTTGGGAATGATAAAGGTGAGAAAGTAGGTTTTGGAGAGGTTGTCTTTCACTGGAAGCTTGAAACATTGAGCAGCAAGCATAACTAGGCGGAACGTGTAAATGTCAAGACAGGAAAGAATAACGGAATAAGAGAACCTGAACAATAACAGAAAATTGAAGAGAAATAAAAAAATTAACATGAAGGTGAAGTGAGATTGAAGCAGCTTTTTGTCAAATTCAAGATGATGGAAAGGTTTAGAGAATTAAAAGGAAACCCTTGATGATGAAATATAACCAACTGTAAAATAAGAAGCATAAATGACAGTGGAGACAATTAGAAAAGGCAATAGCTGGAAAAATGTGCAATAATGTCGTTCTTGGGCCCCTCCCTCATCTCTACTCCTGGTATACTGGCCTCTGAATCAGTGCTGCTCCCTGTACTTGCTCAAGTCAAAACTTTTAAAGACATTTGCTTCAAATTTGCTTCAAGCTTTCTGAAGGGTCCAGGCCCGAAACGTCAGCTTTCCTGCTCCTATGATGCTGCTTGGCCTGCTGTGCTCATCCAGCCCCACACCTTGTTATCTCTGCTTCAAATTTTATCCCTTCCTTCACCTTAATTTAGCCCATTTCCACTTGCTTCTTCTCTTCCTCAATTTCTTCCATGACTATTGCTGGAGATAGGCCATTAACTAATATTTACTTTAATTCCATTAACTCCCAAAGTGACCTTGATTATATTTCTTATCCATCTGCTTTCTGCAAGGACTACATTCAATCCTCTTAATTCTCCTACTCCAAGTCCTTTGCATCTGGTACTGACAGTGCCACTATCAATGCCATCTCTTTCAATATGGCTTCATAAAAATGGAAAGAACTGCTGATGCTGTAAATCTGGAACAAAAACAGAAGTTGCTGGAAAAGCTCAGCAGGCCTGGCAGCATCTATGAAGAAAAATCAGAGTTAATGTTTCAGGTCTGGTGACCCTTCCTCAGAGCCCTCAGTTTCTGTCTTTGTTCAAATATATCAATTGAGAAGTCCCCTCCACCCTGTTTGACATGACTGTCAATCGTGTCCATCTCGTTTCCTGCACTTTTGTTATCACATCTTCCACTCCAACCCAGAAAGAGGAAAGTGGTCCTTTTGTGCTCATTGTTGTGTACTGAGAGTAGACTAAAACATACTCAACTAGAAGCAGTCATTGTTGAACAGTTGATATTGCAGTTGTACATTAGAATACCAGCCTGAGTAATGTGCTCAAGTGGAATCCTTATACATTAGAATTTAACATATTCTCCCATAATCATAGAATCCCTTCAGTACAGAAAAAAGCCAGTTAGCCAATTGAGTCTGCACCAACCCTCTGAAGGTCATACTACCCAGTCCCAGCTCTGTAACCATACATGGTAATTTTTTTTTTAAAACGATGGCCGATCCACATCCCTGGACACTATAGGGCAGTTTAGCATGGCCCATCCACCTAAGCTGCACAGCTTTGGCCTCTGGGAGGAAACCAGAGCACTAAGATGAAACCCACACAGGCATCGGGAGAATGAGCACACTCTGCACAGACAGATGCCCAAGGCTAGTATTGAATCAGGGTCCCTGATACTGTGAGGCAGCAGGGTTAACCGCTGGAAATAATGAAAATAACATTATTCTTCTTACTACCTACATTTGTAAATTAGCCTACTGGGTTTCTTTCAATTTCTGTCAGGGAACCTTCCAATTATATTTGCATGACCTGTTGACTTACGATACTTAGTTTTGTACTGATGGGGCATCAAAATCAATATGCACCTCTAAAGCTATTATACTTTCTCTGCTGTGAACAAAATGTGATCACAGAACTTGGTGAGCAGCCATCCTACTCTATGGGTATTCATGGAACTTGGAAACATGATATATGAATATCAATGCCTTTCTTTCAACTTGTAAGTGATTTGGCTCTGCCTTCATTAAAGCATAGGAAACATACAGGGATCGATACACTATTTTCATTATGTAAAATCGTTCCTTTGGTGTGGCATCAAGCTGGAACCATTCATTTCTTCAGCACATACTGGATCAAAACAACATCACTAGCAAGGAATTTCTTCACTTGTGCAAGTGTATTAGCTAACTCAGAGATGAACTTAGCAAAACACACAATTATTCGTATGAACGCACAAGGATTTTTGTTTTGTTCCTTTGCGTTTAAATTCTCCTCAAAATTTTCTTGTATTCTATTTTATGACCAAATATGTCATAGTTGACACCCTCAAGCAACACTTGTGCTTTCAAGATTGATGGTACACTCTTCAAGTTAAACTAGGACTCCCTTCAAGCTTACAGAGACTATGACCATTTAGGCAGCAAGCGATAATGTAGTGTTAATACATCACAAAACATATATTATGTAAGAAGTATAATAATGGCCAAAAGTTGAGCAGCAGCTTCACTTGCTCTGTGTAGATCCTGCCTCTCAATTAAACCACGGTTGCAGGTTGACGCTGGTGTCTCCTCCTTCTGTCATGAGCTACTTAAGAGCCTGAACAAATCCAACAGTAAGTGAACGACCCAGCTTCTCCATCACTCCCCAAGAAATTCCTACAGGTTTGATGCAGGTGTAGACCTGGAAGAAGGAAATATTCTAGACTTTATAAGCCCCTTGTACAGGCAGATGGTAGTGTTGGCTGAGGGGTGGATAGTAAAATCCAGTTCATTGAGTTTCTTGTTGCCGTTTATAGCTCATATACCATCTATAGCTCCTACAGATACAGGTTTTTTTTTTAACTTGTCCCATAATTACCTTCTTTGTCATTGCACTGTCCTCTGAGTTAAGTAACTCTTCTCTCCCACATTATTAAAGACTTTCCCCTTTGTCAACACAGTGTGGAGCTAGAGGAACACAGCAGGCCAGGCAGCATCAGAGAAGCAGGAAAGTTGATGTTTCGGGCCAGGACTGTTCTTCTGCCTCTCAAGGTCACTGTTTGCTTTTAATCAGTTATTTGTGTAACATCTTGTGATAAAGACCAAAGACAGTTTCCTTCTTAAAAGATGCAACTTGATCAGTGGATTATTTTCAGCCTGTTACGTTTACGTCTCAGATTTCTAATTTCTGCAATATTTTGTTACTTGAGGAAGAAACCTTACTTGTCTCAAAAAGACGTTGCATTATAAAAATCATTTGACTATCAATTTTTGTCTGGGATTACAATAAAAATAATATGACAAGGCTGAGAATTGAAGCGTGGTGCAGTAAGAAACTGGATGCTCTATCATTGCTTTAAGAGTTGAGTTGCTTAAAGAGTGGGAAACGGAAATGGGTCAAAGACCAGGATGAAACAACATGACCAACTTCCATATACTTTCCAGCAAAAGCATACTGTAAGAGATAGTTTCCTTTAAGATCCAGTTATAGTCTAAGCTGTTAAATAAACCTCTTGGAGCTTCCTAACTATCAGATCTGTGTCACTTAAGCTGAGTTACTTGCCGGGAACACATGAAAATGTGACATTGTGATCAGTGTTGGACATCTTTTGTTGAAAACAAGGCAGTGATATGCTTTTGAAAGCTACAGGATAAAGCCTCAAACAGACAACTTGAAACAGTACACGAGTTATATTTGCATCAGATGCATCAAAGAAAAAGACTACACAGTGGATGAGCTTGTTCAGGTAGCAAATCAGTTCTAAACTGGACTATAAGAGTGTGCAGGAAGAAAAAGCTTGAGCACGCAAATGATAACAGCACAGGAATCTTCTCTGAACTGCTTGCAATATAATTCCTTAAATAAGGAGACTAATATTGCACACAGTAATTCAGATGATATCTCAATAACGCATTGTGTAAATGAAGCACAATCTCACTACTTTTGTCGTCGGTTCCTTTCACAATAAATGGTGATATTCTGTTGCTTTCATAGTTTCTTACTGGCACCTAGATTCTTCTACATCTCATGGCTCTGTGATTTCTCACCTTTGAGATGAAGTGCTTTTTTAAAAATATTCTTCCTGCCAAAATGGACAATTCCATATTTTTCTACATCATACTTCATTTGCTACATTTTGGCCCAAATTGTCCAATCTGCTTAAGTAGCCTATGAGCATGTGAATTTGGAGCCTTCTCCTCGATTCAATAGGATCATGTCTAATCTGATTGTATTCTGACTCCCACATTTCCTTCTGATCTTTGATTCCCTTGAGTAACAATGGTCCAGCTAACTCCACCATAAAAATAATCAATGACCCTACCTCTATTGCCTTCTGAGGAAGAGAGTTCCAAAGTTACACAACACTCTGGGAGAAAATAAAATCGGCTCAACAATATTCTAAAAAGGTGGCTCCTAATTTTAAAACGGTGCTCCTTATTTCTGGATTACGTAGATGAGGAAACATTCCTTTACACAAACACTTTGTTAATACAATTCAAATTATTCCTTTTTCTTCCAAATTCCAGCAAACACAAGCCTAGTTTGTCCATTCTTTGTTCATACCATCACTCATTCCAGATGTCATTTCAGTAAACTACCTCTGAAACGCTCCCAAACTAAAATAAGAAGACAGAAGCTGCATATACCTATTTGGAATGACGTCTCTTCAGTGACTTGCATCAGTGAAGTATGTCATCTTTAATGCACAAATCCACTTAATAATCAAGGATTATGTGTTCTATTAGTCTTCTCAATCGTGTGTTGCACCTGCGTACTTATGTTTGATGACATTTAAACACTAGAACAACAAGATGGATCCCTGGGCACTTCAGAATTTTGAAGTCACTCTCGACTTAAATAATATTCAACAATTTCTACTCTTCCTGTGAATAACATCACATTTTCCCACATTATATTCCATGTGCCAGATTAATGCATGTTGAATTATATATATAGGTCTGCACCCTTGCTAAGACATTTTCACAACGTACTTTCCGACATATGTTGTGTTATGTCTTGCAGTAGATGTGAGATTTACCTTTAAGGCTCATAATATCATCACAATAGTGTGACATATGACCTAATTGATTATAGCTTTCAGTTTCCACTTTACTGAGCTCTGTTCTCTTTGCAGCATGGCACGCTGAAGGGAGCGTATCACAGCACATATGGATTATTGAGCTTGAGCCCAGACATGCATGTTATTGTTGTGTACATATATAGATAGAAGGTGATGTAATAATTCATTGGATTCTTCATTACTACATGACCCACATCTTTCCATTATGGTACAGAGGTCAACATGGGTAAATATAACGTGGCAGTGGCAGATAGTTTGTATATCTCGCCACAGCACATCATGGTGGCATATCATGAAGCTTTATCTTTGTACTGTCTATAAATTTCACTATCATGTCTTTAATTCTTTTATTTAAGACTTTGATAGTAATTATAAAACTGATCAAGTGCCTAAAGCAGGCCCCTGAGGACTTCTCTCATCATATCCTGCTAAACTGAAAAGACTACTGCATACATTGTTTTCCATCAACCAGCCAATCTTCTGCGTGTTAACCATTACATTTGACCTCCCATTTTGCCCAACAATCTTTTGTGTGAAACATTGTCATAAGTGTCTGGAAATCTAAATACAATACATAAACAGGTTCCACTTCATACACAATATATGTAATTCTTTCATAGATTTCCAAAAAAAATAGTTGAACACAATTTCCTTTTTATAAAACCGTGATTTTTTGGAGGGTAACTTATATATTTTTTCTCAGGTGAGCAGCGATAACCTACTTAATGATTGACTCTAACACTTTCCCATCACAGACATCATGCTTGTCAACCTATGGTTTCCTGTTTTCTCGTTCCTGCCATTCTTGAATAGAAGGATTATGTTTGGTACTTTCCAGTCTGATGGAACCTTTGCAAAATATAATGAATTTTGGAAAATTAGCACTAGCACAATACAATCTCATTAGCTGTCCTCTTAAGACCCCAGGATGAAGTCTATTGAGACTATATACACTCATGCCCTCCTTATATTCTCTTCCCACTTGCTTTTATACCCACACCTTCAAACCCATGATCCAAGTCATTTATATTCATTGTAAGAAGCTGAGGCCCAGCTCTGATTCCCATTGAATGCTATTCAGTGCATCTTGCCAACCATAAAATTATTTATTAATTCCCACACTCTGTTTTCTGTTTGCTGGCAAGTTATTTATTCATGCTAACATGTCACTCGCTATATCATTAACTTTTGTTTTCCATAATAATCATTGACGTGGGATCTTATCAAATGCCTGCATGTCTAAATACAGTACATCCAATGGTTCCCCTTTATCAACAGCACACGTCACTTCTGCAAAGAACACAGATGGATTGGTTAAATATTATTTCCATTTCACAATACCATCTTGACTCTGCCTGATTACTTTTAATTTTCAAAATACCCTACTATGACCCAATTAATAAAAGCTTCTGATATTTTTGCTATTATAGATATTAAGCTTAGTTTCCTGCTTCTTTTCACTCCTTTTTTGAACACAGGGGTTACGTTTACAATATCCTAAGCTATTGAAACCTCCCACAAATCTAGTAAATTTTAGAAAATTCAAACCATCACATCAACTAGTGGCCACTTCTTTTAAGATCTTAGGATCAAGTCTTTCAGCTCCTGAGATTTTGTCAGCCTCATATCCAACAATTTGCTCAATAACATTTCTTTGATTGTAATTTTATCGGGTTCCTCCCTCCCTTCTATTTTCTGATTTATAGTTATTTCTGAGATGTTACCTGTGTCCTTCATAGTGATGATCAATGCAAAATACCTGTTTAATTCATTTGCCATCTCATTATTTTCCATTATTAATTTTCTAGACTTAGTTTCTATAGGATCAATACTCACATTGTTAACTCCTTTCATTTTGAAATATGTATAGAAACCCTTACTAGATAACAAGGTGTGGAGCTGGATGAACACAGCAGGCCAAGCAGCATCATAGGAGCAGGAGAGCGTGACGTTTTGGGCCTAGACCCTCATTTCTGATGAAGGGTCTAGGCCCAAAACATCAAGCTTTCCTGCTCCTATGATGCTGCTTGGCCTGCTATGTTCATCCAGCTCCACACCTTGTTATCTTGGATTCTCCAGCATCTGCAGTACCTATTATCTCAGAAACCCTTACTATGTCTTTTTAAAATTTCTAGCTAGTTTAAACATATACTCAGCTATTTTGTTTTTTTAATGAATCTTTTATTCATTTTTCACAATTTTAAATCTATTCTGCCCAATCTCTGACCTGCTAATCATATTTGAAAAATTATTATATTTTCTCTTTAGCATTAATACTATATTTAATATTTCTTAGTTAAGAAAGATGAGCACCAACTATCAGCACATGTTTGATTCACTCAAACAATCATTGTCAGTAAAAATGTTTATCCTACAGTACTATGGCCCAAGAAGTGACCAATCCCTGAAGTTGATACAGGATTGTTGTCTCGGAGCATGCATCATTCAAGATGACAAACCAATTGAATTTGGATCCAAAAGTCTATCACAGACACAATTAATGGCTACTGTAACATAGAATGTGAAACACATTGTCCAGTGTTCAGTACAACAAGGTACTATACATATTGATTTAGGAAGCAATTCACTCTAGAAAATGATCACAAACAATTGGAAACAATTAGCTGCAAATCACTGACAAGTTTAACATCTAGAGAGGGATATGATCGATCATAAAGAAGGACATAACTAAACACTTTGAAAAACAAAAATTAATTCATCAAAGTCAGCATGGTTTCATGAAGGGCAAGTCATGGTTGAGATATCTACAGGAGTTCTTTGAGCATGTAACCAACAAGGTGGATAATGAGGATCTGATGGATGTGGTATATCTAAACTTCCAGAAGGCTTTTGACAAGGTGCAGCATAAAAGACTGATCCAGAAGGTTAGATCTCAGGGGGTTAAGTGTAGAACATTGGCTTGGGTAAAGGATTGGTTGACTGACAGAAAGCAGAGGGTTGGGATAAATGGGTCATTTTCTGGATGGCGAACTGTAACTAAAGGGGTGCTGCAGAGTATAATTCTTGGATATCAACTATTTACAATCTATGCAAATGCTCTGCAAGCAGGGACAGAGTATAAAATAGTAAAGTTCACGGATGATACAAAAATAGATTGGAAAGCAGGCAGTGATGAGGAAATAAAGAGTTTACAGATGGTTATTGATAAGCTAGAAGAATATGCCGGAATCCACCAGATGGAGTTTAATGTGGATAAGCATGAGGTTGTCCATTTTGGCCATAAAAATAAAAGAGCCAATAATTATTTAAATGTGAAGCAGATTCAACTTACATCAGTATAGAGGGATCTGGGTGGTTTGTGCATTAACTACAGAAAATAGGTATGCAGGTGCAGCATATAATAAGAAAGGCAAATGGAATCCTGGCATTTATTGTGAAAGGACTGGATTATAAAAGTAAAAGACAGTTGTGAGACCACACCTGGAATATTGTGTCTAGTGTTGGTCTCCTTTCGTGAGGAAGGATGTGGTGGCACTGGAGTCAGTTCAGAGGAGGTTCACCAGGTTGATTCCAGGGATGAAAAGGCTGTTGTATGAGGAACAGTCAGAAAGCTTGGGCTTGCTCTCGCTGGAGTTGAAAAAAATGAGGGAGGATCAGACTGATGTATATAAAATGCTAAAGAGGACATTGAACAGATGCTCCCCCATTGTGGAATAGTCTCAAACAAGAGGTCATAGATAGAGGTCACAACAGCAGCATTCAAGAAGTACCTGAAAGAATGCATGAACAGGAATGAAATAGAGGAATACTGATCCTGTAATTGAGGTCAGTTTTAGCATGAAAAGGCAAAATGTCAAAGCACAGGCTTGGAGTGCCGTAGGGCCTGTTCCTATGTTGTATTGTTCTTTGTTCTTTATAGAGAATGAGAGGAGGCCAGTTCAAAACTTAAAAGAGGAGAAACAACTTCTTTCAGAGAGTCGTGAATCTGTGGAACTCATTGCCGCAGATTGCAGTGTATGCAGAATCAATCAACAGATTTTAGAAAGAAATAGATACATTTCTGATGAAAACTAGGATAAAGGACTATGGGGACCAGGCAGGAATGTAGAGTTAAGGCCAGGATAAAATCAGCCATGATCATGTTAAAGGCGGAGTGGGCTCGAAGGGCTGAATTGCATTCTCCCATTTCTAATTCCTATGTCATCTGGTACGAGGCGGAGGGAGGCAATGGCCTGGTGGCATTATCACTGGACTGTTAATCTAGAGACCCAGGTAATGTTCTGGGGACCTGGGTTCAAATCCCGTGGCAGATGGTGGAATTTAAATACAACAAATATCTGGAATTAAGAGTCTAATGATGACCATGAATCCATTGTCGATTGTTGGAAAAAACCCTTTGTTTCACTAACGTCCTTTAGGGAAGGAAACTGCCATCCTTACCTGGTCTGGTCTACATGTGGCTCCGGGCCCACACCAATGTGGTTGACTCTTGACTGCCCTCTGGGCAATTAAAGATGGGCAATAAATTCTGCCTGGCCAGCGACGCTCTCATCCCATGAATGAATAAAGAAATAAATATCAAGCCTAATACCAAATAGTTACATCTCTGGGTTGGGTTTAATGTCCTAAGCAGAGGTCCCATTTGAAAGGCACATTAGGGCAATCTTGCTAAAACATGTTCAAGTTCTCAGAGACAGAAGATGAACTTCTTGATAAACAACAAAGAATAAAGATGACGTATGGCAGAAATAGCCTTTGGTAACATAAATTACTCTGAGTTTAGTGACATTATTATTAGTATTCTTGTGGACCCAAAATTGTAACAATAGAAATACCCAGAATTTGTTGCAATCTGCAGCAACTCCTGTTAGTGACTAATTTTATTAGAATAATTTTATGGGCGGAGTCAATTTCTAACTTCACTGAGATGAGGAGTAATCTCTTCATCCAGTGAGTGGTGATCCTATGGAATTCACAACCACAAAAAGTGTTTGAGGCCAAAACATTGTGTTTTCAACAAGGAGGTAGATATAGCTTTTTTGGCTAAAAAGATCAAGGGTTATAAGGGTTTAGGGTATTGAGCTTGATGATCCACCGCAATCATAAGACATATGAACACAAGATATAGGAGCAGAATGAGGCTATTCTTCAATCAATTCTTCGGCATTCAATTAATGCTGAAATATTTCTCAACTCCATTCTCTTGCCTTCTCCCTGTAAACCTTGATTCCCTTTCTAATCAGGAACCTATCTATCTCTGTCTAAAAGACAGCCTTCTATGATAATGAATTCCACAGATTCAACACCCTCTGGCTGAAGAAATTCCTCCTCTCAGTTCTAACAGGTCGTTCTTTATTTCTGAAGCTCTGTCCTCAAGTCCTAGTCTCTCCTATTGGTGGAAACATCTTCTCCACATCAACTCTATCTATGCCTCTCAGTATTCTGTAAGTTTCAATGAAATCCGCCCTCATCCTTCTCAACTCCATCAAGTACAGACCCAGAGTCCTCAACTGTACCTCATATATCAAGACCTTCATCCTTGGGATCATTTTTGTAACCCTCCTCTGGTGCCCTTCTTATATTGGCACATTCTTCCTCAGATATGGGGATCAAAACTGCTGACAATATTCCAAATATTGCTGACCAGAGACTTATAGAGCCTTAACAGTACATCTCTGCTCTAGTACTCTAGCCCTCTCAAAATCAATTGTTTTTGTCTTCCTAACTGCCAACTGAAACTCCATATTAAGCATAAAAGTATGATGAACTAGTACTTCTAACCCTTTGTACCTTGGATTTCTGAACCCTTTCCTCATTTAGAAAATAGTCTATGCCATTTTTCCTACCAAAGTAGATAACCTCATACTTTCCAATGTTGTCTTCCATCTGCCACTTCTTTGGCCACATACTAACCTTCCCAAATCCTTCTGCAGTCTCCTGCTTCTTCAACACAGCCTGTCCCTCCACCTACCTTTGTGTCATCTGCAAATATCGCAACAATGCTCTCAGATCCTTCATCCAGATGGTAAGTATATAACATGAAGAGCTGTGATCTCAACACTGACCCCTGTGGAACGCCAATAGAAATGGGCTGCCATCCTGAAAAAGACCCTTTTATCCCCACTCTCTGCCCTCTGCCAGTCTGACAATCCTCTATCCATGCCTTGCCACATTGAATGGTGGAGCAGGCTCAAGGGTTAAGATGGTGTACTTGTGCTCCTATCTTCTACGTTTCATTGCCTTTCAAACTTATTCAAAAGGTCACACTGAACCTAGTGTGTATGTGATGTTCATTGAGCTTTCACACTAGTTTGGTTAATTGAGTAAATTGCACCAAAAAGTCATCACGCTGACAGAAATTCCTGTTCGGGATAATATTATATGTTAGAAAATACTACTGGCTACTTCGAATATTTATTAAATCCACCGGGTATTCTATTGTTCACTGTTCAAATGCATAAATAGTCTAGTTACTTGAGGTTACTTAATTTTTCTCCTAAAATATCAAACAAGGGAATGATCACTTCAAGCGTCATTGACCGATATTGGCAGCAATCGGTTCAGGACTGCAATTAGTTCCACACAGTTAAAACAAACATTGCAGTTTGTAATTACGTGCCCATGGAATCAATGGGTTGTCTGTGTATATAAAAAAGTAACTGCAAATTATATGAGCCAGAAATACATCTACTTAATAAAAGTGATCTGTTTTTCAACTACTATTGTTAGATTTTCCATTGCATTCTGCACTTTGACAGGATGTAAAGGTGCCGATGTTGGACTGAGGTGGAAAAAGTCAGAAATCACACAATACCAGGTTATAGTCCAATAGGTTTTTTTTGAAAACACAAGCTTTAGGAGTCTTACTCCTTCTTCAGGAGTTGGTGAGAGAAGTAACATCGGGCACAGAATTTATAAGCAAAAGATCAAAGCATCACATCACTGATGAAAATGTACTAAACAAACCTAAGATATTGTGAAATCTTTTAATTGATTAATATATATATTGTATACATATATATATATACATGCAAATCGCTGAATTCCTTTGAAGTCACTGTCCTAAGAGAACTAAAGGTTTCATCAGTGTAAAAGGAAGATGAGATATTTTACGTCAGATATGCATGTTAGGTGTGAGACCTTGTTTTTTAAAAAAATTTTAATTCTTTTTTAGTTCATTTGGGGGATGTGGGCGTTGCTGGCTGGCCAGCATTTCTTGCCCATCCCTAGTTGCCCTTGAAATGGTGGTGGTGCGCTACCTTCTTGAACTGCTGCAGTCCTCCTGCTGTGGGTTGGCCCACAATGCTATTAAGGAAGAAATTCCAGGATTTTGAGCAAGCTACAGTGAAGGAACAGGGATATATTTCCAAGTCAGGATGGTGAGTGACTTGGAGGGGAACTTGGAGGTGGTGGTGTTCCCATATATCTGCTGCCCTTGTCCTTCTAGATGGAAGTGGTCGTGGGTTTGGAAGGTGCTGTCTGAGGATCTTTGGTGAATTTTTGCAGCGCATCTTGTAGATAGTACACACTGCTGCGACTGAACGTCAGTGGTGGAGGGAGTGGGTGCTTGTGGATGTAATGCCAATCGAGCGGGCTGCTTTGTCCTGGATGATGTCGAGCTTCCTGAGTGTTGTTGGGGCTGGACTCATCCAGGCAAGTGGGGAGTATTCCATCACACTCCTGACTTGTGCCTTGTAGGTGTCGGACAGGCTTTGAGGAGTCAGGAGGTGAGTTACTCGCCACAGTATTCCTAGCTTCCGGCCTGCTCTTGTAGCCATTGTGTTAATGTGGTGAGTTCTGTTGAGTTTCTGGTCAATGGTAACCCCCAGGATGTTGATAGTTGGGGATTCAGTGATGGTAACACCGTTGAATGCCGAGGGACAGTGACTAGATTGTTGGCGATGGTCATAGCCTGGCATTTGTGTGGCACAAATGTCACTTGCCACTTGTCAGCCCAAGCTTGTTGTTTAGAATCGGTTTTCATTTTGACTTGGAGTCAGACCAGTTTTATTTTTAAAGCAGGAATTTATAAAATGTCACATTGACTGTAATTGTGTGCTTTTTGACCAAAATAAAATGTATCTGCAAAGACAAATACATCCCATAGATTCACACATGTGCTTGTGCGTGTGCGTGCGTGTGCAAGAGTGAGAGTGTGTGTGTGCGTGTGTGTGTGTGTGTGTGTGGGTGGGTGTGCGCGTGTGTGTGGGTGGGGGTGTGTGTGTGTGCGCATGTGTGTGCGCGTGTGTGTGAGAGACTGAGAGTGCGTGTGTCTGGGAGAGAGTGTGTGTGCGTGTCTGTGGGTGAGCGTGGGTGTGAATGCGGGAGAGAGAGAGTGTATAAGTAGGAGACAGAGAGAGTATGTGCATATGTGAGGATGTGTATGTGCGTGTGTGTAAAGGTGAGAGAGAGTGTGTCTGTGTGAAGAAGAGAGAGAGTGTGTGCGTGTTGAGTGTGTGCGCATGTGTGTGTGTGTTTGTGAGAGAGGAGAGAGACAGAGAGAGAGAGACAGAGAGAAAGACAGAGAGACAGAGAGAGAGAGTGAGAGAGTGAGTGTGTGTGTGTGTGTGAGAGTGTGTGTGAGAGATAGAGAGAGACAGCGTGTGAATGAGAGAGGATCTGCGCAAATGTGTGTGTGTGTTTGTGTAATTGAGTATGTGTGCATGTATGCGTGTGTGAGAGTGTATAGTGTGGTGAGATCACCTGTAATGCAACCTGAACCCAAGATCCCGGTTGACACCGTCCTCGTGGGACTGAACTTGGCTATCGGTCTCTGCTTGGCGACTCTGCATTGTTGTGTATCCCTAATCTGTCTTGGAGGACCATTGTTCACAGCAAACTACCCAGGACAATATCTACCATAACACGATATACCCTGCCACGGTCACGTCTGCAAGACATGTCAGATCATCGACATGGATACTACCATCATACGCGGGAACACCGCCCACTACCTGCATGGCAGATACTCATGTGACTTGGCCAAAGTTGTGAGTCTCATAGACTGCAGGCAGGGATGCGTGGTATGTTATACAAGCATACAATTTATAGACAGTCAGTCGATGTGGCATTTTATAAATTCCTACATTAGAAATAAAACTAGTCCGATTCCAACCCAAAACACAAGCAGATTCCAAACAAGGACTCACACCTAACATGCATTGTCTGACCTAAAATTTCACCTCTTCTTTACACTGATAAAACCTTTAATTCTTTCAGGACAGTAACTTCAAAGGAATTTGAGGATTTGCATACACAGATTAATCAGTTAAAACCTTCTAACTGATTAAAGATTTCACAGCATTTTAGGTTTGTCTAGTACATCCTCATCAATGGTGTGAAGCTTTGATTTTTTACTTATAGATTCAGTGTCTGAAACTACTTCTCTCACTAACACCTCAAGAAGGAATAAGGAAGCTTGTGTTTTCAAATGAACCTGTTGAATGATAACCTGGTATCGTGTGATTTCTGACCTTGTACTTAGACAGAATGATTGCCTGTAGGAAAATTGAAATCTGGGCAAAAAGTTAAATGTGGTTACAGTTATTGTTTACTTGATATTGCACTGTAAGTTAATCACAAACATTAATAGTTGTTGACAAATTATTCAAAGAGTGATTAAAATAATAAAGAACAAGTGAGACAATTGGAAGCCAAACTTGTTACTGAATCCACTGTCTGTTTAAATGGTAGCGGCTTGATGCATTAAAGTAAGGCAACCAGAATTTTAAAAACACTTTTCACAATTAAAATTAAGGCCTTCAGACAGTCCTAAAATAAAGTTGCAGCTACAAATTTCTGTATTGAAAATGGAGAATCATTTTGACTGCTTATCAGACAATGCTTAAGGGAGCATAATATCCATGTCATAATCTACTGTCACTTAGTTGAAGGGTGATGTCTGCTCTGCATCCCAGTTTCTACTAAGCATTTTCAAGTAAATGAAAGGAACTGAAAATCTTTGGGCATGTGAAGCAAGGCACCCCACTGGTTCGGAAGTAAGGATTTGATTTTCTTTTTCTTCTATTCACCGCTTCTGCTTTGTCTCATCATGATGATATTTGAGCTCAAAATGCGAACAAAGAACAAAGAACAAAGAAAGTTACAGAGCAGGAACAGGCCCTTCGGCCCTCCAAGTCTGCGACCCTCCAGATCCTCTATCTAAACCTGTCACCTATTTTCCAAGGATCTGTATCCATCTGCTCCCTGCCCATTCATGTATCTGTCTAGATACATCTTAAATAAAGCTATTGTGCCTGCCTCTACCACCTCCGCTGGCAACGCGTTCCAGGCACCCACCACCCTCTTAAACTTTTCCCCTCTCACCTTGAAATCGTGACGCCTCATAATTGAGTCCCCCACTCTGGGAAAAAGCTTCTTGATATCCACCCTGTCTATACCTGTCATGATTTTGTAGACCTCAATCAGGTCCCCCCTCAACCTCCGTCTTTCTAATGTAAACAATCCTAATCTACTCAACGTCTCTTCATAGCTAGTGCCCTCCATACCAGGCAACATCCTGGTGAACCTCTTCTGCACCGTCTCCAAAACATCCACATCCTTTTGGTAATGTGGCGACCAGAACTGGACACAGTATTCCAAACGTGATTGAACCAAAGTGCTATTCAACTGTAACATGACCTGCCAACTCTTGTACTCAATGCCCCGTCTGATGAATGAAAGCACGCCATATGCCTTCTTGACCAGTCTTTCGACCTGCGTTGCCACCTTCAGGGTACAATGGATCTGAACATCCAGATCTCTCTGTGTATCAATTTTCCCCAGGGCTTTTCCATTTACTGTATAGTTCGGTCTTGAATTGGATCTTCCAAAATGCATCACCTCGCATTTGGCTGGATTGAACTCCATCTGCCATTTCTCCACCCAACTCTCCAATCTATCTATATTCTGCTGCATTCGCCAGCAGTCCCCTTCACTATCTGCCACTCCACCAATCTTAGTGTCATCTGCAAACTTGCTAATCAGACCATCTATACCTTCCTCCAGATCATCTATGTATATCACTAACAACAGTGGTCCCAACACGGATCCCTGTGGAACACCACTGGTCACAGTTCTCTATTTTGAGAAACTCCCTTCCACTACAACTCTCTGTCTCCTGTTGCCCAGCCAGTTTCTATCCATCTAGCTGGTACACCCTGGACCCCATGCGAATTCAGGTTCTCCATCAGCCTACCACGGGGATCCTTATCAAACACCTTACTGAAGTCCATGTATATGACATCTACAGCCCTTCCCTCATCTATCAACACTGTCAATTCCTCAAAGAATTCTATCAAGTTGGTAAGACATGACCTTCCCTGCACAAAACCATGCTGCCTACCACTCAAAAGCCCATTTTCTTCCAAATGTAAATAAATCCTATCCCTCAGTATCATCTCCAGCAACTTCCCCACCACTGACGTCGGGCTCACCAGTCTGTAATTTCCTGAATTAGCCTTGCTACCCTTCTTAAACAAGGAGACAACATTAGCAATTCTCCAGTCCTCCGGGTGCTCACCTGTGCTCAAGGATGCTGCAAAGATATCTGTTAAGGCCCCAGTTATTTCCTTTCTCGCTTCCCTCAGTAATTTGGGATAGATCCCATCCTGACCTGGGGACTTGTCCACCATAATGACTTTTAGAATACCCAACACTTCCCTCCTCCTTATGCTGATTTGACCTGGAGTAATCAAACATCTATCCTTTACCTCAACATCCGTCATGTCCCTCTCCTCGGTGAATACCGATACAAAGTACTCATTAAGAATATTACTCATTTTCTCTGACTCCTCACATAACTTGTCTCCTTGTGCTTGAGTGGGCCAACCCTTTCTCTAGATACCATCTTGCTCCTTATGTATGAATGAAAGGCTTTGGGATTTTCCTTAACCATGTTTGCTAAATGTACTTCATGACCTCTAATAGCCCTCTTAATTCTTCGTTTCAGATTGGTCCAACTTTCCCGATATTCTCCCAAAGCTTCATCTGTTTTCAGTCGCCTAGACATTATGTATGCTTCCTTTTTCCTCTCTGCTAGTCTCACAATTTTGCCTGTCATCCATGGTTCCTTAATCTTGCCCTTTCTATCCCTCATTTTCACAGGGACATGTCTAACCAACCTCTCTTTCAAAGCCTCCCACATGTCAAGTGTGGATTTACCCTCAAACAGCTGTTCCCAATCCACATCCCCCAGCTCCTTTCGCATCTTGCTATAGTTGGCCTTCCCCCAATTTCTCGCTCTTCCTTTAGGACCACTCACGTCTTTGTCCATGAGTATTGTAAAACTTACGGAATTGTGATCACTATTCCCAAAGTAATCCCCTACTGAAACTTCAACCACCTGGCCAGGCTCATTCCCCAAAACCAGGTCCAATATGGCCCCTTCCCAAATTGGACTATTTACATACTGCTCCATAAAACCCTCCTGGATGCTCCTTACAAATTCTGCTCCATCTAAACCCCTAACACTGAGTGAATCCCATACAATGTTGGGAGAATTAAAATCTCCCATCACCACAACTTTGTTGCTCCTACATCTTTCCATAACCTGTCTAAATATTTGTACCTCTATCTCATGCTTGCAGTTGGGAGGCCTGTAGTACAGCCCCAACATTGTTACTGGACCCTTCCTATTTCTGAGCTCTGTCCATATTGCCTCACTGCTCGAGTCCTCCATAGTGCCCTCCTTCAGCACAGCTGTGATATCCTCTTTGACCAGTAATGCAACTCCTCCATCCCTTTTACCTCCCTCTCTATCCCGCCTGAAGCATATATATTCTGGGATATTTAGTTGTCAATCTTGCCCTTCCCTCAACCAAGCATCAGTAATAGCAATAACATCATACTCCCAGGTACTAATCCAAGCCCTAAATTCATCTGCCTTACCTACTACACTTCTCACATTAAAACAAATGCACCTCAGACCACCTGTCCCTTTGCATTTATCATCTGCTCTCTGCCTACTCTTCCCCTTAGTCACACTGACTTCATTATCTAGTTCCTTACAGGCTTTAGTTACTACCTCCTTACTGTCCACTAACCTCCTCATTTCGTTCCCATCCCCCTGCCACATTAGTTTAAACCCTCCCCAACAGCGTTATCAAAAACACCCCATAGGACATTGGTTCCAGTCCTGCCCAGGTGTAGACCGTCCAATTTGTAATCGTCCCACCTCCCTCAGACCCGGTCCCAATGTCCCAAAAATCTGAACCCCTCCCTCCTGCACCATGTCTCAAGCCACTCATTTATCCTGCCTATTCTTTCATTTCTACTCTGACTAGCACATGGCACTGGTAGGAATCCTGAGATTACTACCTCTGAGGTCCTACTTTGTAACTTGGCTCCTAACTCCCTAAATTCTGCTTGTGGGACCTCATTCCATTTTTTACCTATATCATTAGTGCCTGTATGCAACACGACAGCTGGCTGTTCATCGTCCCCCTTCAGAAAGTCCTGCAGCTGATCCAAGACATCCCTGACCCATGCACCTGGGAGACAACCTACCATTCGAGAGTCTTGTTTTCGACCACAGAACCGTCTATCTACTCCTCTTACAACGGAATCCCCAATGACTATAGCCCTTCCACTCTTTCTCCCGCCCTTCTGTACAGCAGAGCCAGCCACAGTGCCATGAACCTGGCTACTGCTGCCTTACCCTGGTGCGCCATCTCCCCCAACAGTATCCAAAACTGTATACCTGTTTTGGAGGGAGATGACTGCAGGGGACACCTGCACTGCCTTCCTGCTTTTTTTCTGCCTTTTGGTCACCCATTCCTAATCTGTGGTGTGACCAATTTTCTAAACGTGCTCTCCACGATTTCCTCAGCATCGTGGATCTTCCAAAGTGAGTCCATCCACAGCTCCAGAGCCGTCATGCGGTCTAACAAGAGCTGCAGCTGGACACACTTCCTGCATGTGTAGGAGTCAGGGATATCAGCCGCGTCCCTGAGCTCCCACATTGAGCAAGAGGAGCATAACATGGGTCTGGGATCTCCTGCCATTCTTACTCTTAAGCTTAACTTAGTCCTACTACAATATCAAATAATAGATAAACAAAATGAAAAAATTAATACCAATCACTCTACTTACCAGCACACAAAAAAAAAGAAAGAAGGGTTTAGGCCCGAAACGTCAAGTTTTCCTGCTCCTATGATGCTGCTTGACCTGCTGTGTTCATCCAGCCACATGCTTGTTATCTCGGATTCTCCAGCATCTGCAGTACCTTTTATCCCCCTACAACACCCGACGCAGTCGTAACTCCGCCCACAGCCGACGCAGACGTAACCCCGCCCACAGCCGACGCAGACGTAACCCCGCCCACAGCCTCCACAGCCAGCAGCTCCGGAGGAGACAGCAACACTGAGCCCTGCCGAGTGTTCACCATCCCCCCAGACCTCCCCCTGACTGAGGACGAACGGTCAGTCCTCCGTAAAGGGCTCACCTTTGTCCCCCTCCACCCACATATCAACGAATACCGCTCACGCCTGGATATTGAGCAGTTTTTCCGCCGCCTCCGCCTCCACTCTTACTTCTCCAACCGTGAATCTAACCCTCCCTCTACTGACCCCTTCTCCCGCCTCCAACACAAGCCCTCCTCCTGGACACCACCCCAAGGCCTCCTACCCTCCCTCGACCTCTTCATCTCCAACTGCCGTCGAGACATCAATCGCCTCAACCTCTCTACCCCTCTCAAACACTCCAACCTCTCCACCGCAAAACGTGCAGCCCTCCACTCCCTCCGCTCCAATCCCAACCTCACCATAAAGCCCGCGGACAAGGGAGGGGCAGTCGTAGGATGGCGCACTGACCTCTATATTGCTGAGGCCAGGCGCCAACTCTCTGACACCTCCTCTTACCGCCCCCTGGATCATGACCCCACCCCCGAGCACCAAACCATCATCTCCCAAACCATTCACAACCTCATCACCTCAGGTGACCTCCCACCCACCGCCTCCAACCTCATCGTTCCCCAACCCCGCACCGCCCGCTTCTATCTCCTCCCCAAAATCCACAAACCTGAATGCCCTGATCGACCCATTGTCTCCGCCTGCTCCTGCCCCACCGAACTCATCTCCACCTACCTAGACTCCATTTTCACCCCCTTGGTCCAGGAACTCCCTACCTACGTCCGTGACACCACCCACACCCTCCACCTCCTCCAGAACTTCCAATTCCCAGGTCCCCAACACCTCATTTTTACTATGGACGTCCAGTCCCTATACACCTGTATTCCCCATGCTGATGGCCTAAAGGCCCTCCGCTTCTTCCTGTCCCGCAGAACGGACCAATCCCCCTCCACCGACACCCTCATCCGCCTAGCCGAACTCGTCCTCACCCTCAACAAATTTTCTTTCAATTCCTCCCACTTCCTACAGACAAAGGGGTGGCCATGGGTACCCGCATGGGCCCAAGCTATGCCTGCCTCTTTGTAGGTTACGTGGAACAATCCCTCTTCCGTACCGACACTGGCCCTAAACCCCACCTCTTCCCCCGTTACATTGATGACTGCATCGGCGCCGCCTCGTGCTCCCACGAGGAGCTCGAACAGTTCATCCAATTCACCAACACCTTCCACCCCAACCTGAAGTTCACCTGGACCATCTCCAACACTTCTCTCTCCTTCCTGGACCTCTCTGTCTCCATCTCGGGCAAGCACCTAGAGACAGATGTCCATTTCATGCCCACTGACTCCCACAGCTACCTGGAATACACCTCCTCCCACCCACCCTCCTGCAAAAATGCCATCCCCTATTCCCAATTCCTTCGCCTCGGCCGCATCTGCTCCCAGGATGAGACATTCCAATCCCACACATCTCAAATGTCCTCATTCTTCAAGGACCGCAACTTCCCCCCAACAGTGGTCGAGAACGTCCTCGACCGTGTCTCCCGCATTTCCCGGAACACATCCCTCACGCCCCGTCCCCGCATCAATAACCAAAAAAGAATCCCCCTCGTCCTCACATACCACCCCACCAACCTCCGGATCCAACGCATCATCCTCCGACACTTCCGCCATCTGCAATCAGACCCCACCACCAAAGACATTTTTCCCTCCCTACCCTTATCTGCTTTCCGGAGGGACCACTCCCTCCGCGACTCTCTTGTCCGCTCCACACTCCCCTCCAGCCCCACCACACCCGGCACTTTTCCTTGTAACTGCAGGAAGTGCTACACCTGCTCCCACACCTCCTCCCTCACCCCAATCCCAGGCCCCAAGAAGACTTTCCACATCAGGCAGAGGTTCACCTGCACATCTGCCAATGTGGTATACTGCATCCGCTGTACCTGTTGTGGCTTCCTCTACATCGGGGAAACCAAGCGGAGGCTTGGGGACCGCCTTGCAGAACACCTGCGCTCAGTTCGCAACAAACAACTGCACCTCCCAGTCGCGAACCATTTCAACTCCCCCTCCCATTCCTCAGATGACATGTCCATCCTTGGCCTCCTGCAATGCCACAGTGATGCCACCCGAAGGCTGCAAGAACAGCAAATCATATTCAGCCTGGGAACCCTGCAGCCCAATGGCATCAATGTGGATTTCACAAGTATCAAAATCTCCCCTCCCCCAACCACATCCCAAAACCAGCCCAGCTCATCTCCACCTCCCTAACCTGTTTTTCCTCTCACCTCAAGCCACACCCCCATCTCCTATCTACTAACATCATCCCGCCCCCTTGACCTGTCCGTCCTCCCTGGACTGACCTATCTCCTCCCTACCCCCCTACCTACACTCACCTTTACTGGCTCCATCCCCGCCTCTTCGACTTGTCTGCCTCCTCTCCACCTATCCTCTCCTCTATCCATCCTCTATCCGCCTCCCCCTCTCTCCCTATTTATTTCAGAACCCTCTTCCCCTCCCCCATTTCTGATGAAGGGTTTAGGCCCGAAACGTCAAGTTTTCCTGCTCCTATGATGCTGCTTGACCTGCTGTGTTCATCCAGCCCCATGCTTGTTATACTGAAGAATAGACTTGCATCAGTATTAACAATAGAGCAAGAGACTTTTTTTCAGTTCTTTCATGAGTTGTGAATGTTGCTGGCTATGACAGCATTTGGTAGTCATTCTTATTTGCCGTTGAAACAGTGGTGATGACTCGTCTTCTTGAACTACTACAGTCCATAGATAGCAGATTCATCCACAGCGCTCTCAGGAAGTTAGTACTGAGCTTTAGAGAGAAAGAAAACAAGTATACAGTTCCAAATTAGGGTGGTTATTGCAGTTCATTTCACATATAGTACATACTGTATAATGGTGGAGAGAATAAGTATTTAACTTGGTGAACTGGTGCCAGTCAAGTAGAATACTTTAATTTAGCTAGTATCGATCTTCCTGAGTGTGTTTGAAGCTGCAAATGGTGCGTAGTTCAATGATTGGCATCTTATACATGATTGTCAGCATTTTGGAAGGGTGGACATGAGCTACTCTCCATGGAAAACATTGTTTCTGAACTGCTCTTGCAGCATCTGAATACTTCTGGCTGGTCTAGTTGGGTTTCTGGTTAAAAGCAATATGAACAACAATGTCAAGGGAAGATGATTAGATTCTCTCTTGTTGAAGATAGCCATCGCCTGGCACTTATCCTGTGCTGCTATTACTTGTCACTTATCATCCCATGTATGAATGTGGTACAGGAATTTGCATATTGACACGGACAGTTCAGTTACGTGAGGAGTTGTGAATGGTAATGAACATTGTTCATTCAGTAGATCACTCGGCTGTTATACTTCTCTTTGATGTGTAATGAGATGGGATTAATTAATGATCTCGTAGTAAAGGGTCCTTCAGAGAAGAATGATCATAGCATGCTAAAATTTCAAATTCAAGTAGAAGGCGAGAAAATTGAGTTCTGCGCTAATATTCTGGAATTAAACAAAGATAATTACATTGGCATGAGGACAGATTTGGCCCTATTGCTTAGCTAGGAAGGTTAAATGCTAGATCAGTTGATGAGCGGTGGCAGGTGTCTGAGAAGATATCCAATTATTCCCAACTAAAACATATTCCAGGGAGGAAGAAAGATTGTAAGAGCAGGAAAAACATCCAAAGTTAAAGATAAAGACAAAAGCCAAGGCATACCGTATTGCACAAACTGGTGACAGTCTGGAAGATTTGGAAGCATTTAAAAGTTAGCAAAATGTTATTAAAACTGTAATAAAAAGGACAAAAGCAAATTACGAAAGAAAACTAATGCAACATCTATAAAAATAGAGAACAAAAGCTTCTATAAGTATCAAAAAAGGAAGAGAGTAGCTACAATGAATGTTGATCCCATGGAAAAGCAGAACACAGAAATGGCAGAGGCACTAAATCAATATTTTGCAACAGTTATCATCCCAGTAATAACAGATAATGCTGAGGTTACAGAAAAGGATAAACTAAAAACAATCATCACTGGGGAAAAAGAACTGAGCAAGCTATTGGGATTGAACAAAAACAGAAGTAGCTGGGAAAGCTCAGCAGGTCTGGCAGCATCTGCGAATGAAAATTCAGAGTTAACGTTTCGGGTTCAGTGACCCTTCCACAGTAACCTATAACCTATATTCAAAGAAAGGAGGGAGGCAGAGAGTAGCAAACTATAAACCAGGTTAACATCTGTCTTTAGGAATTTGTGAGAATACATTGTTAAAGAAATAATAACAGGATGTTTGTAAAGGCAAAGCGCAATCCATTAGGGTCAGTATGGTTTTATAAAGTATAAATTGTATTTGGCCAATTGGTTTGAGTTCTTTGAAGATACAACTAGCAAATTGAATAATGAACATCTGGGACATATAGCATATTTGGAAAGCATTTGATAAGGTGCTGCCTAAAATATATAATGGATTGGGTGTAGGGGTAGAAAAACTATAATTAAATTTGAAGACAACATGAAAATAGTTGGGTGAGTAAGTTGCAATAAAGAAATTTTTTAAAATGTGGATGTGAATAGATGGGGAAAATGGGCCAAAATTTGGCAGATGGCGTTTAACATGGTTAAGTGTAAATTGCCTATACTCTCTACAGTTTGTAAGAATGAGAGGCAATCTAATTGAGATACTCAAGATATTAAGGAATTAACAAAATAAATAGAATGGATCTTTCCCCTTATGGGACAATTTAGAATGAGAGCTAATCGTTTTAAGATAAGGTGTAGCAGGTTTAAAACAAAAAGAGGAAAAATTACCTCTCTCCAAGGGTTTGTGGACTTCGCTATCCCAGAGTGCATTGGACGCCAGGACACTGAGTAAATTTAAGGAGGAGATGAACAAATTTTTAACTAGTAGTGGGTTGAAGAGTTATGGAGAGCAGGCAGAATAGTAGAATTAAGGCTGAGATGAGATCAGCTATGATTGAATTGAATGGAGGAGCAAGCTCAAGAGTCTGAATTGTGTACTCCTGCTTCTCATAACATCACACTTAATTGTATATTTACTTAGAACATAGAACGTAGAACATTCCAGCCCAGGAACGGGCCCTTTGGCCCACCATGTCTATGCCAACCATAATGCCATTCTAAACCAATGCCATCTCTTGACAACACATGCTCCATATCTCTGCCTGTCTAGGTGCCTCTTTGAGATGAAGGGCAGTTACTCTCAGCTGTACTCAAGTACTTTTTGTTCTTTTTTGGAGCCAAGCTGCAGTGAGGTCAGGAACTGAGTGTCCTTGGCGGAAAAATAGATTGAGCGCCATTGAACAGGTTATTGCTAAGTGACTGCCATGGGACAGCACTGTCAATGACATCTTCTGTCATTGTGCTGATGTTCAGAAAGATGCTAAGAATGCTATAATTGTCTAGATTGGATTTAACCTGCTTTTTGTGGCCAGCGCACACTTGCGAAAATTTTCATATTGCTTCATAATTATCAGTACTGTAGGTGTACTGGATTATGATAGGATATCTCAGGAACACTATTATTGAATCAGGGAAAGGAACTCACCAAGATTAATGTAAGCAAAATAACAGCACAGAAAGCTAGTAAATACAATGTTTTCTGTTTCAGAATTCAAATGGAGTAGCTGAGAACACTGTAAATGCCAGAACTCTCGGATAGTAAGAACTGTTGATGCTGGAGTCAGAGATAACACAGCATGGAGCTGGGGGAACACAGCAGGCCAGGCAGCATCAGAGGAGCAGGAAAGCTGACATTTCGGGTCAGGATGCCTTGATTATGGAGCCTTTCCATTAGTATGGAAAACTCCATGTATGTGTCATTTTGGCAGTTAAGAAAGTTTGGAAAAGAATCCAAGGAACTAAAGGCCAGTTAACCTAACATTGGCTGTTGATTAATTATGAGTTTTTAATAAGGAGAGTTTGAAAACTTTGAAAATTTTGAAAATTTTTACCTGATCAGGGAGAACCAGCATGTATTTGTAACAAGTCATAGCTGATGAATCTGACCTACTTTGTAAAAGATGACTAATAGTAGGCAAGAAATGTCTGTTGAAGGATCCTCAGAAGGTATTTGACAAAGTACTTCATAAGTAGATTGTTATCGTGAAACTGAAAGCAAATTCATTATCTGGTTAAGAAATTAACTGAGTGGCAGGACAGAATAGAGTTGTAAAATTGTCAGGAAGTAACTAGTTGTGACCCACATGGATCTGAGTTTGGGCATCAACTACTTACTATATTTGTTAACTACATAAATGATGAAACAGGACATGACTATTCCAAAATTGTCAAAGGAACAAAGATAGGTGATATAATTAGCAATGCAGGTGGAAGTGTAAGATTACAGAGACATTGTTGCATTAAGTGATTCAATAAAACTATGAGAAAATGGATGACACGGCATCAATTTTGAAGCCCAAAGGATTGAACATGGTACAGCACATCTGAAATAGTAGACAGAAAGGAACAGTCGAGCTGAAAACAGGCCTGAAGGTCCAGGTACATTGATCATTAAAATAGCATGAAAAAGTACAGAAAGTAAACAAAGAAACAAATGTAGTGTTAGCCTTTCAATCTAGGTCATCTAGAATACAAGGGGTCGGAGTTATATTTTAGTGATACAAGGTGCTAGTCAGACAACACTTGAAGAAATATGAGCAATTCTGTACATCACACCTCAAAAATGATGTACTGGCTGTGGACAAATCAGAAGTCACACAACACCAGGTTATAGCCCAATGGGTTTATTTGAAATCACAAGCTTTCTGAACACAGCCCCTTCATCAGGTGAACTGAGGGAGAAGAGCATGCAGAACACATAATTTATAGGCAGAGAGATCAAAGATCATATATCTGGTGTGAGTGGAGTGTCGAATAATATGTCCGTGCACGTGACCAAGTGTATTAGACAGTGTGAGTAAAGTGTCACCAGCTGAATAACAAGCGAAGGGATGACCGATAATCAGATTAAATGAGGCAGAGAGACAATTACAAAAACATAAAAATAAGGTGGTACTGGAGACAAACTAAATGACTGGAATAACATGACAGGTATAAGAGTCGCATGCCGAGGATCTGACCAAAGTAATAAACAAACCAAAACTGCACAAAATAATTAAAGTAGAGGGATCAGAACAATTTATCAGGGTAATGATGTCAAAACAGGACAGTAAGGAAGGTTTTACACATACAGAACAGGGTCGCATACAGCTTTACATGAGCCCAAGATCACAACTGATGCTGTCTTCATGGGAACAGAACTTGGCTATCAGTTTCTGCTCAGCAATTCTGTGTTGTTGTTTATCTCAAAGTCCACCTTGGAAGACGTTTACCCAAAGATCAGAGGCTGAATGTCCTTGACCGTGGAAGTGTTCCCAAACAGGGAGGGAACATTCTTGCCTGGCAATTTTTACATGGTATCCGTTCATCTGTTGTCATAGGCGGCTGTGGGGAGAATATTAGAATGAGATCTGGAGTCCTTCGGTCGAATTTCAAGACAGTACACAACTAGGGTTGTGCTCGTGGAATTTATACAGTTACAGGATTATTTGATCAGAACTTTAAAGATACTAACGGGAACAGATCAAATAGATAGAGGTAAACTATTTCGGGTCCCTTCCACACAATAGATATAAAATAAATCTCTTAATAGATTTTTGATAGCCAAAGAAGCTGAAGGATATGGGCCAAAGGTGTTTGGTCATAGACCTGCATTTAATTCATTGAAGGATTGGAACCTGTGAAACACTTTCTGGGGAATAACCAACCTATTCCCTTTCCTATGTTGTGACTTTGGAAACATTACCACACTATTGTTATCACTGACTTCAAAGTCACAGAACACGACAGAAGATAAATCAGGTGATATTGTAACTACCTAGTGGTATTATCCTGGACTGTTAATCCAAAGGCTCAGGTAATATTCTGGAGACTTGGGTTCAAATCCTGTCATGGTAGATGGCGGAATTTGAATTTGGTTTTATTTTTAAAATACCTGGATTTAAGGGTTTGACTGGGTTGAGAGTAATGCATCTGTCGTAATGACAACCATGGTAGCCAGGCCACGCTGTTCATGGGATGGATAAACCATCCATCCCCTGGAGGTGGGAAATCTTCTTGTGATAATTCGGCGCTAGGAAGCAGCCTGTTGTATTGCTGCATAGTTTCCAGATCAGTCATGCTTGTATTTTCGGATAATTACACAACATTATGTCGTGATATTTTGATATGAAGGCACCCACGTCACCTGCAGCCATTCTGCCTCTTTAGAGTCAGTGTAGTGAATTGAATCACCCAGTCTGTGACAAAAACAAAGTTGCTGGAAAAGCTCAGCAGGTCTCGCAGCATCTGTGAAGGAAAAACCGAGCTAACGTTTCGGGTCCGGTGACCCTTCCACAGACCAGTTCTGAGGAAGGGTCACTGGACCCGAAACGTTAGCTCTGTTTTTTTCCTTCACAGATGCTGCCAGACCTGCTGAACTTTTCCAGCAATTTTGTTTTTGTTCCTGATTTACAGCATCCACAGTTCTTTCATTTTTTATTTCAGTCAGACTGTGTATGTGTATGGAGCGTACAGTAACATCAGTAACACAGGACCTGATGATGTGTGGACATCTTTAATATTACAGTCAAGTAATTATGCAGTGTTATGAATAAACTTGAAGACATCTATTTCAATAACAAGCCAAATATCTGTGGTATATATTCTGCAAATTAACACAGAAACCACAAAACACTTCATAGCAATAGTTTGAGAGCATTCAAAGGGGAAAAGGTCACAGCAAGCTAACAAAACATGAATTTAGTTACAAACCTCTCTGCAGTCAAATAGTCAACTGCTGACGTGGTCAATAGAAATTGGCCAAAACATTCTGTCAACAAAATCTAAGAGTTCAAGCCACACTATGTTATCCTTGAAAAGTGTTACATATTAATGTAAGCATTTCATCAAGACATACTCAAGACTTTATTACAGAATTTGCTGACATAGCTCAAATGGTACCGCCCTATCTTGGCAGACATTTGAGTTTAATTTTGTCACCGGTTTCAAATCCACTGGGTATTCTGAGTCTGCACTTAGTTGACTATTTAAACAAACTTCCTAATTAATTGAATTAAGTTTATTGTCACATGTACTCACATGAGTACAGTGAAACGTTTACAAGTCGCTACTTACGGCATCATCTTAGATACAAAGGTACCTAGGTACAGAATCTAGGTAAAAAACAGAAAACAAAGGTAAAAAGTTAAACATTATACAGTACTTCTTAATAAAAAGCAGAAAACAACCCAGGCAACAAGCATGGGGCTGGATGAACACAGCAGGCCAAGCAGCATCATAGGAGCAGGAAAACTTGACGTTTCGGGCCTAAACCCTTCATCAGAAATGGGGGAGGGGAAGAGGGTTCTGAAATAAATAGGGAGAGAGGGGGAGGCGGAAGAGGATGGATAGAGGAGAGGATAGGTGGAGAGGAGGCAGACAAGTCGAAGAGGCGGGGATGGAGCCAGGAAAGGTGAGTGTAGGTAGGGGGGTGGGGAGGAGATAGGTCAGTCCAGGGAGGACGGACAGGTCAAGGGGGCGGGATGATGTTTGTAGATAGGAGATGGGGGTGTGGCTTGAGGTGAGAGGGAAAACAGGTTAGGGAGGTGGAGATGAGCTGGGCTGGTTTTGGGATGTGGTTGGGGGAGGGGAGATGTTGAAGCTTGTGAAATCCACATTGATGCCATTGGGCTGCAGGGTTCCCAGGCTGAATATGATTTGCTGTTCCTGCAGCCTTCGGGTGGCATCACTGTGGCATTGTAGCAATGCACAAACAACCCAGGCACTTCAGTCTTGCCACCATTTTTCTTTCCTGCAGGTGGATCCATCCAGGCAAATGAAGAGCATTTGTCAAACAGTAGAGACCAGAATACAGGTCTGAAGATATATAAACAATGTAGTGGAAGCAGGGGGGAATGGTGTATGATGGCACTGAAAAGCAGGCCGTAACTCAACAAATAAAAAGCAAGGAACAATAGGTGGGACAACAATACTCATCAAAGAGTTTTCTCCCCAGTCATATTGAACTCAGTTTTACAAAAACCCTTTAGTACTATACACAGTTGAATACTGCTTTGATGTCAACAGCAGTTTCTCCAAACCCATTTTTTTGAATTCAGTTCTATGACCCATATTTAAGCCAAGAGTGTAATGAATCCTGGAGCTAAGTGGTCCTACGTGAACAAAAACTGAGCATCAAACATCAGGTTATTGGTGAGTAAATTCCTTCTGATAACATTTAATGATAATATCTTCCATTGCTGTATTGATGATTTTGAGTAATGTTTGTTTTTTAGATTTGTTTTTTTTGTGGACAGAACATTATTGGACATTTGTTTTTCTGCAAATATCAGGTGCCTTACTTTTTCCAAGCAGCTTAATTGGAACCACGACTAGTTATGGATCTGAAACTGAATCTCGACAGCTTAGTGTTTCTTGACAAAGATTGACGTTGATATGAAATACAAATTAATTTGACAGTAGCACCTTTACTCCACTAGTTAAACTGCGTCAGCAGAATTGGAGAATGCATTTCAGCAAGTATGGCAAGCAAATGACAGCCATTGATTGATCTGGACAATTTCAGTGCTAAAACGTTCAATTTTGTTTGCAACCATGTATAATATTTGTTCAAAGATAATTGATAACTGTAATACTAAAACTTATCAATCTTTTAGAATTTACATTGTATTAAATAAAATAAAAGGAAAATGATTTTGAAGATCAATTTTCCTCTGAAATCAATATATATTTATGTCGGGTACACTTCAGTACATGTTGAAAAAAGAAACAGAATTTCTGGAAAAGCTCAGCAGGTCCAGCAGCATCCGTGGAGAGAAATCAGAATTAACTTTTCGGGTACAGCGACCCTTCCTTAGAGCTGTTCATCATTTCAGAACTGCATATTATCAAGGCAAACTACAGAAAGTTACATTGGCCCAGATTTTGCAGTTCAAGTCAGAACACATTTGATTGATGGTCGTCATTATTTTCCAAGCCTAGTTTAATTTCATCTCTGGTCATTGATGCCATATTTTAGGACTTCTATTGTTTAAAGGTTTTGACAGCTCTTGGGTGAAGATGGAAAGGTTAAGTGGCAAGTAGATTGAGGTAGAGTGCCAGGTGGTAAGTGGTTAGAAAAATATATCATTTGTTGGGTGGGTAAGGTGCCAAATGTGTAGGGGATTAGGTGGGTGAGATAGTTAAGCTACTAGTGAGTGAGGGGCTAGATTAATATTGAAATGTTAGAGGGGCAGGTGTGTTGGATGTTAGGACATTAGGTTATTTGACAGTGGGTAAGGGATTAGAATGGCAAAGTGTGAGATGTGTTGTTAGATTGATCTGGGAGGGCCAGAGTGCCAGATTGGTGAAGCGGGATGGTATCAGGGGGTGAGGTGATAGAGTCCAGTATGTAGATGAATACTTAGGGTAGGTCAGCCTGGGGATGGGGCAACATCAGGCCCAATGGGGATCAGAGAGTCGAGATGTTTGGGGGATGTGGAGGGCGTTGACTAGGGAGGCTGTTGAGTCTGGCAGAGCCAACTCAACCTAGGGATAGAGGGCAAGTCAGGGAGGGCACAGTATTATGTTGGGTACAGTGCTCAGATCAGGTCAGAGGGCAGAAGTTTGTGGTGTGGTCAGTGATGAAAAGGGTGTTGAGTTTAATAGTTAACCAAGAGTTAGACTACTTTTTAATCTTAAGTGTGTTGGAACCCCTGGAAATATCCAACTTTATTGGACTTTATTTGAAGCATTTCAAACAGAGGGTAATTACTAATTGGACTTTTCAGTATGACCAGTGCATTCATTTCCAAATATTGCTGATTTCATTAATATTATTTCCCTCAGGGTTATATTTCACTTCCAGCTCCCTTAGAGTCAGCTGCATCAGGAATTTCACATGATCCCAACATGCAATTTGAATCTGTGCTGCATAAAAGGCTATCAGGCCTTCAAAGAATCTGCACCATTATAATAGAAGATAAACAGATGAGAATATTGAAGAGTGAACAGATCCAATAATGCAATTCAGCTACGGGGAACTCAGGAAAGAACGAACAGACAACAGGACCATGACACAGTTGATGAAAATAGAAGACATCCCACGAATAACATTCAAATACAAAATCACTGAAAGCATCTGGTGATCGCATTTAGACTCCAATGTGATGAAGTTGGACTCAAGTTCACTTGGCAACTTTCTAAGCGTTCCAATAGATTCTCCGCTAACTGTCAACATAATAAGCAATGTCATCAAAGCACATGGTTTAATGAAGTCAGCTTGGGGAATTTTGTGGCCCAGCAAAACTTGTGATGTAAAATTCTACACCTACTTTGACACAAGATGGCTGCCATAGTTTAACCGAATATATGAAATAATGATTCAAATACAATATGAAACATCACTGCAAAGCACTCAGTGGTAAGAGATATAATAATGTATTGCACTCCTTCAGGGCCCTGCTGTGATAAATTATTCAAACATGATCCATGATTGCCTCTTTCCAAGCTGCGCAAAATCTTGTTAGCCTCGAAGACCTGTTGTAAAGGAAAAGGGAGCCATCATTTGTTAATTTATTGTCGTGGAAGTGCATCAAAGTATCCAATATTTAGATGAACAGTTGACTGTGTTACCAGATAATAATGCAGTTCAGGTTGTTAAAGCTGCCAGAAAACAGAAGGTCAAAGCCTACCAGTTTATAGGATCTTTAATTTAATTTTGCACTACCTTTTGGCCTTCAAGGTTATTCATGTGTTATACTTCCCACAACTGATCTTGTCCTTTCCTGTGTTTAATTACAGCCATTAAATGTTCATATTTGTTATTTATATTCTTATCTTGCCAAAGTTCTATCAATCTAGTGCTTATTTTCTATAAATGGTACATATAATAAAGCAGCTGTGGAGGTTACAAAATAAAAGCATACGCAAATCATTTTATCCTCAGGGAATTTATTGAATTCATCTATGCTCAACAACCATGAAGAAAAAAATCTAGAAATTTGGACAAATGGGTAACCCATCGAAAATTTCATAAGTTGAAACTTTTTTTAAATTGCGTTATATTGTTTTTTCTATCTTTTATGGTACAATAATGTTCTATAGTACAATGAGTAATGATTATGAGGAAAAGTGCTGGCTTCTTTCCAGTATTGGTAATGTTCTTTCGACAGGGTCCCAGTAAGGAGCAATAAAATTGTAATATAACTGTTCTAAGTGTGTCTGCTCTACTGGAGCATGGTTTAGTAATATTAATGGACTTTGGCAACATTTCCATTATATGCTGAATTTTCTAAATTACTTTTCTGTTGTATCATTTATCAGTGCTTAGATTTTGATATTTTAGCCATATGAAGTCTTTGAAGTATTTAATTTGGCATCAAACTGTTTTTTTTTGCCCACTTCAACTCAACAAAGATTAAATAATTCTCAAGCAAGCAGACCAGGTCCAAAACAATGATTACAAGGAACAGAATGATCAGTAACTTCCAGAATTCCAGCATTATAAAAAGATATGTAACACTGTTCCATTGCCTACCTGCATCGTGATTAAGTTGTACCATAATCCTCTGGAAACTGCAAAATCACTTTAGGCTTTTTAGACGAATGACAATTTTCCTTTGATCACATTCCTAGGAGGCTCTTTGGGAAAATTTAGAATATTGATGGTGCTATCAAATTGTCAGCTGTTATTGTTAAATGTCTGGTTCAGGGTGAAATGAATTTCAAAAGAATTTTTAAATCGTAGCCAATTATTACAGAACCATAATCGTCAGGTTAATGAAATAATTGAATGGAGATTGTTTCACTTTCCTCAAGAGATGGTTTTAACGCTTCTGGCTTGCTGGAAACTGAATGGGTAGTTTGTATTTTATCACTAACCGCTGTAAGCTTGCTGCCTTCCCACAAATTGTAACACTTGCTCTTTTGATGTCAGGATCATTCCCCAAAAGGCTGTGGTATCTTTCCTCCAATCCACAGATCAGGATTAAATCTAGAAAGGTAAGCAATTTATAAGGGATATTGACTTGCTGTGTTCATCCAGCCCCACGCTTGTTATCAGCGATTTATAAGGGTTTTTTTTAATTCAACAGGAAGAATATTGCATTGCATGCTCACTCAGAATATCTTTGGACTCCCTTAGCTTCCCTTCCATATTCACTCTCCTGCCATGGCAGCAAAACTTTCTTGATCACGAGTCCCCATGACTCCGACCATTTCTCAATAACTTATTTCTGTGCTGCTGAGTCATCCCTCTAAGTGACAGTTCTGAAGGGTCACTTGAATTGATAGATTCATTCTGATTTCTCTCCACAGGTGCTGTCAGACCTGCTGAGGTTTTCCAGCAATTTTTGTTTCTGATTTACGCAATCTGTAGCTCGTTCAGTTTTCATTAAATAATTGTTGGATCTTGCTCTGTTCAAACTGTTGTTTCTTTTTGTTAATTCACAGGATAAGGATGTCACTGGCCATGCCAGCATTCATTGTTCGTACCTAATTGCCCAGACAGCAGTTAAGAATCAATCGCATTGCTTTGGGTCTGGAGCCACATGGAGGCCTCACCAGGTTTCCATTTCTAAAAACGGGAGAGTGAACCAGATGGGTTTTTCCTGACAATAACAGCTTCACAGTCATCATTAACACAGTTTCAGATTTTTGTTGAATCCAAATTCCACTATGGTGGGATTTGAACCTGGGTCCCTCGAATATTCTCTGGGTCTTTAGGCCTAGATATAATGTTCCCAGCCCATCACCACTCCATTTGTTGCATTGCATAAGGACACCTTTAAGTTTCTTTGGACTACCTGTTTAATAATTCAATGCTGCCTCCCTATTGGCAATAGTTAGGATTTTGCCATGAGTAAGACTTAATTCAGAATGTAATGTTTGCATCAAAATTTACAAAGAATCGTTGAGAATGATAGTAAATATTATTGCCCTTTGAGTCATAGATGGAACCCATCTCATACATACATCAACACTTGTCTAAGGTGATCCCCTGACTAGTTGTTAAGTATTGAGAATGATCCAAATGTCCTGGGACATACCCTGAAAGCCAGAACTACAAGAAAAAACATCTAACCATATATCTGCCATACCCCTATAGCAAGACTTATGGCTATAACAGGCCTTGGGGCTCCATCTTCTGCTTTTTTTAAAGTCTATGATGTGCAAGTGCTGGTGTTAGACTAGGGTGGACCAAGTCAGAAAACATACGTCACCAGGTTATCATCCAACAGATTTATTTGAAATCACAAGCTTTTGAAGCACTGCCCCTTCATGCGGTGAAGCACTTCAATTCACTTCTCTTCATGAGATGAAGGGGCAGCACTACAAAAGCTTGTGATTTCAAATAAACCTGTCAGACTATAATCTTGTATAATGTGACTTCTGACCTTTTTAAAGTCTAGCTTAACATGGTTGAGTGTAATTCTTTCAGGAATAAAATTATTCAAACCATAAACTGGAAATTTTAATATGAAACTGAGTTCTGGCAGAGCTTTATACTGAGAATTAGTAAAAGGTATATAATTTGTTATGTTTTGATGGCTCACATAAATTATATTCTTGGGCAGACAAGAGGCTGAGTAAAATTAAATGACTGAGACAACAGAGTTTTCCTAGTTCTTGCTCCTGGACTAGATCACAACACCAGGAGAATTCTGCCACTGGTGTGAGTTAGCAGCGAAAGGGTACTTTCATGATATGTTATGTTAACGACTGAAACATTCCCAAATCATGGTATTGAAGGATCCAATTGTATATTACAACCAAATAAGATGTACTCATAATGCATTTCTAACATGCATAAGTGACTGGATGAATATTAGAGATGGTAAGAACTGCCGATGCTGAAGTCAGAGATAACACCGTGTGGAGCTGGAGGAACACAGCAGGCCAGGCAGCATCAGAGGAGCAGGAAAGTTGACGTTTTGGGTCGGGGTCCTTCTTCAGAAAAGGCCAGGGGTAAGGGAGCTGGGAAATAAATAGAGAGAAGGGGTGGGGCTGGAGAAGGTAGATGGGATGGTGATAGGTGAATGTAGGTAGGGATTGGTCAGTAGGATAGTTGGTCAGTGGACAGGTGGGAAAGAAGATGGACAGGTTGTGTCAAGTCAAGGCAGGGATGAGGGGAAGGGTTGGACATGGGATGAAGCCGTGGAACAGTCCTTTTTCAGCTATGACATTGCACTAGCCCCCCTTCCTCCCTTACATTGATGACTGTATCAGCACTGCCTTGTGCTCCCATGAGGAGCTGGAACAGTTTATCAACTTTGCTAACACCTTCTATCCCAACCTGAAATTCATCTGGGCTATCTCTAACACCTCTCTCCTTCCTGGATCTCTGTCTCCATCTCTGGTAACTGCCTCAAAACTGACATTTATTTCAAGTCCACTAACTCCCACAGCTATGTAGATTACACCTCCTCTCACCCACCTTCCTGCAAGAATGTGATCCCTTCCTCCCAATTCCTCCATCTCCACTGTGTTTTCTCCCAAGATGGAGTGTTTCACCCCCAGACATCACATACCTTCATATTTTAAGGAGCGCAACTTCACCCCACCCCCAACTCTGGTGATCAAAAATGCCCCTAATACTGCATCTCTTGCATTTCCTGCACTTCTGCCCTCAAACCCCCTCCTCCAAACAAAAGTAAAGACAGAATTCCCCTGGTCCTCACATACCACCCCACCACCCTCCGCATCCCAGCGCATCATTCTCCACCACTTCTGCCACCTACAATCTGACCTACAAGCAGAGAGGTATTTCCCTCCCCACCCCTACTGTCTTTTGTAGGGACCATTGACTCTTCAACTCCCTCGTCTGCTCCACACTCCCTACTAACCACAACACCCCCGGCACCTTTCACTGCAACCGCAGGAAGTGCTACACCTACCCCCTCACATCCATTCAAGGCCCAAAGCAAACTTTTCATATCAGACAGGGGTCCATCTGTACATCCTCCAACTTGGTCAACCAATGCTCCCGTTGTGGCCTCCTCTACATTGGTGAGACCAAGAGTAGACTCAGAGACTGTTTGAGAACATCTGCGCTCTGTACGCAACAAACAACACCACCTTCTGGTCGCCAACTATTTTAACTCCCCATTCCGCTATTTGGGTGACATGTCCATCCTGGGCCTCCTCCGGTGCCACAATGACACCACACAAACTGGAGGAGCAACACCTCATATTCCGCCTCGGGAGCCGACAGCCCGATAGCCTAAACGTGGAATTCACCAGTTTTAAAATCTCCCAATCCTCGTCCTCATTCTGCGTCCAACCCTCCCTCTCATCCCCACCTTGACCTGACAACCTGTCCATCTTCTCTCCCCCCCCACATCTGCCCCACCCATCCCACTACCAATCCCCACCACTCCCTACCTGCACTCACCTATCACCATCCCACCTACTTTCCCCAGCCCCACCCCTCCTCTATATTTATTTCCCAGCTCCCTTCCCCCTCCCTTTCTTCTTTGAAGAAAGGTCCCGACCTGAAATGTTAACATTCCTGCTCCTCTGATGCTGCCTGGCCTGCCGTGTTCCTCCAGCCCCACACTGTATTTGATGAATATTAAACTGTTTACAACAGAATAGAATGCTTTCAGTAGAATGTCATGTTTCAAATGATATGGATAAGATGGAGATTAGATTTTTATACGTTTTGTCACACTTTATGAAACAGTAATCTCATCATTAGCATGTCTCCAAAAGCAATCTTGTTAACCAGGACTTAGCCTTCACTGTGCATGCAATGTGAGGAGAACCAAAACCAAATGCTTCTCAAGGTACATAGATAGCATGGCCAACATTTCATCGCAAGCACTTCATTTCATAAAACTGTTGCGATTTATGTAAGTTACACAGGTGTACACATTATGCCCCCTTAGCTTCATGCCATCTTTGAAGCATATCTAAGGAAGAGCTACTGTTCCTACAGTACCCAGTGCACTGACAACTTAGTTATGACAATCATTCTACTCAACATCTCAACTCCTTTAATCTGGGACATCACAGTAATTGTGATCATCAATGACCACTCTACCAGACTAATCTAAGTCCTCAAATACACTATCATCTGTCCCTCATATGTTGCCAGATAAAGTATCATTGGACTTGAAACGTTAACTCTGCTTTCTCTCCACAGATGTTGCCAGATGCTGCTGAGTTTCTCCAGCAATTTCTGTTTTTTGTTTCAGATTAAAGGATGAAGGAATGTGGGTGAGAGGAGGCAGCAGGTTGGCAAGGGAAGAGCACCAGCTGACATCTAAAGCAGCCCAGGACACCGCAATCGTGGTTGCAACAGGAGGGGTCAGGATCCTGCCCATTCTTCTTGATGCAAGTAGTAGTCTATGTGACTATTGGTCATGCAACGACCTCAAGACACTCCATTGTAAAAATGGGAGTTTCTTTCTGAGGAGATTGCTAGACAGTAGGTTCGGCAGAACTTTTTTTTAAACGCTGGCAATAATTAGGGTTGCAGATTTCCGTAAGCATTTGAGAAACCCAGTAATAAGTTAGCCTCGTTAATAGAGACTGCTGATCACATCCCCGAAGGACAATGAGCTCATTATGAATAAATTGTCCAAAATGTGGTATTTTTTGGGTATTGTACTGTAACAGCACTGCAACAGAAATAATTGTATTTGGTGCCAGGGATGCCATACTTGTGTAGAATAGGGCAAGAACTAAGAGGCATTAACTATGAGCCATTCAGGAGGATGGGCCCATGTAATGTAGCAATTAACAGCAGAATAAATCAAATTCCAGTTTACAGAAATGAAGGAGGATAAAAGGCAAGCTTACAGCCATTTCAGGTGGGAGAATCCGGAGAAAGATCCAAAGAGACCCAACTCTCAAGAAGCCAGGCTACAAGAAGGAGAGCACACAGAGAAAGACCGGAACCAATGGTCCAGAAGGCAACCCAAAGCTGACACTTCAAGACAAGTACCCCTGTACCAGGCCTGATCAAGTTAAGGACAGATGGGTATGATCACATTTACGCATGAGAATAGTTTAATTTGTGTAACTATGGCACTTTGTTACTAAATTATTTTTGGTGTAATAAAGCATTGCAATTGTTCAAAGGGTAATTTGCATCTCAGGAACAAAAACAAAGTTGCTGGAAAAGCTCAGCAGGTCTGGCAGCATCTGCGAAGAAAAAAAAAGTTAACATTTCGGGTCTGGTGACCCTTCTTAAGAAGAGTTCTGAGGAAGGGTCACCGGACTCGAAATGTTAACTGTTTTTTTCCTTCACAGATGCTGCCAGACCTGCTGAGCTTTTCCAGCAACTTTGCTTTTGCTCCTGATTTACAGCATCCTCAGTTCTTTCAATTTTTAATTTTCATGTCAGGGTTGTTATTTGCTGTAACTGGCAAGCATATGAGACATGCTTCCAGACAAACTGTCAATGCATCGTATTGATAGAAGTTTCCATTTTCTTGTTCCTGTTTCTTGTTGTCATTCATGTCTGTTTATAAGACTTCCCTTTTGTATTATTATTTAGTATTCCAGTTATGTGATGTACAGTTTTTTCGCAAGGAATCGAGGGCTATGGGGAGAGTGCGGGTAAGTGGAGTTGAAATGCCCATCTGCCATGATTAAATGGCAGAGTGGACTCGATGGGCCGAATGGCCTTACTTCCACTCCTATGTCTTGTGGTCTTAAATTTGATTTCCCAAATCAGCAGTCCCTCAAAAAATTATAGGTTTGACTCACACAGATATGAAGAATTAAGTGTTTTGGCCAAAAGACTTTTACAAGGGATCGATAATTACTTGAGTATACAAAATAATATGCCTTTGCAAGGAATATTAACTACAAACCTTGCAATGCCTGAACCCTCAGAATACTCAAAAGTTCAGGTTCATAGAGTTGGCCTACAGTTCCTACAGGTAAGGGAAAATCAGAAAAATTGTAGTTTAACTCTTGGGCAACAATACAACTGATCCTCAATCTTCATAGTTGATAGAATCACCAGAGTGGAAACAGGCCCTTCGGCCCAACAGGTCCACACTGGCCCTCAGAACAGCCCACTGAGATCAATCCCCCTATAACCTACCTAATCTATACTTCCCTAGACACTATGGGCAATTTAGTATGACCAATCCACCCAACCTGCACATCTTTAGACTGTGGGAGGAAACCGGAGCACCCAATGGAAACCCACACATATACAGGGAGAGTGTGCAAACTCCACACAGACAGTTGGCCCAGGGTGGAATTGAGCCCGGGTTCCTACTGCCGTGAGGCTGCAATGTTAACCATTAAGCCACCGTGCTGCTGGTGGCTTAGTCTCTAATACTAACCCTATCCCTTTTCAAATCCTCCCCACAGCCCTTTCACCTGACTCCTTGACCACATCCCCGCTTTCTCTATTTATTGCTGACTGTTAAAAGAACCACAAAGAACTCGATATCCTCAATTCCTGCCCCTAAAACATTGTCTTCCATCTGATCAGATCTGACTGATCTCCAACCTGAAATTTGCTTGCAACGTGACCCAGCTGCAGTTAAACCCCAAAAACCCATAAGTAACTTACCTAGTTCACCCATGTACACTCATCCACCTAGTCCCCAATCCATTCAACATCATACCACACAACATTTTATACAAGTCATTTGCCTGCTTTCAGAGGATCTCAAAAAACACAAACCAGGAGTCTCTGGAGATCTTTGCTCACACCTCGACATGTTCCTAATAGAGTGGTAGTGGCCTGACTATCAAATGTTTAAAGGTTCATTGGTAAAGTTGCAATTCGTTCCAGAAGAAAATGATAAAGTAATAGTCTCAGTTACATCTTCCTGGCTTTCATTAGAATGCATCTTAATGCCAATTTGATATCTTTAAATGAACTGAGCCTGGGTTGTTTATTGTAATTAAACTATGAGAATAAGAAGACAAACGGGAAATTATCCCATTTGGTGGTTTGATTTTCCTGCATCCGTCATTGATCTTCAATTATTTCTCTCATTACCATCACAGTCCGTCAATTATCATTCATAAACCCTGAAAGGACTTTACTATCCAATACAAAATCAGGGATAATAAACAGATTAAATATTCTCACTTGGTCCAAATTATTAGCACAATTTATGTTAGAGGACCTTTAATTTCACAAATATAATGAGCCTGTGTTCATTTAATGATTTCAAAATATTCCCAATGTCAACTGATGTTTTGTCAATGTACAATTGTATTTTCTCAAAATGTTTTTTTTCTAGATACAACATGATCTAGATTTCTGTCTATTAGTTTCTCTTAATGAAAATTCAATAATCATTTTCTTATAGGCAGAACAATTTTGTAGGAGGAAATTTTCATATTTCCCCTCTAGGGCATTTATCTCAGAAGATAACAAGTGATACTGACTGTGTTAAAGACAAGGTTTGGAAAGGCAGATCCTTTTTGTCTCAAGGCTGTTACATTTGATGTCTGTTGATGTCTGTAAATAAGTTCTTGAATACCAGAAGCTGCTCATTGCTGTGGCATTAACAAGGGCATCTGCAAAGCCATAGTCACATTGTGTTGCAGAGTCAGAGTCATTCAGCATGGGAACAGACCCTTCGGTCCAACCAGCCCATGCCGACTAGAATCCCAAACTAAACTAGTCCCACCTGCTTGCGCTTGGCCCATATCCCTCCAAACATTTCTTATTCATGCACGTATCTAAATGTCTTTTCAATGTTGTAACCGTACCCGCATCGGGCACTTCCTTTCAAGGTTCTTTTCACAAATGAACCACTGTTCAAAAAAAATTGCCCCTCTTGTCTTTTTAAAATCATTCTTCTCACCTTAAAACTATGCCCTCTAGTCTTGAAGTCTCTCACTCTAGGGAAAACACACCTGCCAATCCACTTACCTGTATCCCTCATGATTTTATACGCCTCGATCATGTCGCTCTTCAACATCCTACTCACCAATAAAAAAAATCCCAGCTTATCCAGCCTCTCCTTATAACTCTACCCTCCATTCTCAGCAATATCCTGGTAAATCTTTTCCCAAACCCTCTCCAGCTTAATAATATTCTACCTCTAACAAAAAAGCACTGAAGTCATCGTACTTCTGCTTAAGAATGGAAGGAAATAATTTGCCAGGTCACACTTTCTTTCTGACAGCTTAGAAGGTTAAAATGTAAAAATACCCGATGCATATATTTATATTCAGCAACGTAAAGTTGTTGCTTGTTGTGTTTAAAAAACCTGGAAATGCTTAGCTTATCTCTACGTTTATAAAGTATTGTCATACTTAATTGTCTTGTTTCATGCAAAACATTGTAACACGTCCAATTGAAAAAATGATCGAAACAATTTTCCTTTTACCTCCAAAATTAGCATCTTTCAAAACAGGCTCATTTTTAAAAATCCTGACCAAATAAAAATCTATTATCTCAGTAGTAATCATTAGTAACATTATAAATAGCTATGAAACAATCTCACCAAGACAGTATTTTAGATGAAGGCACAATTGCTCCTAGACTTCTTTACTGATTTTAAAAGAGCTTGCTGGGCTCTTCTGATGTTATGGTCAGGTTGGTTTCAATTCTTACCCATTCAATGATGTGTAATAACATCTCTACCAGGTCAATTAGAAAATATCTGAAAGAGACTGAAACAAAATTTTTCAGTGCAGCCCAAATGTCTAAGAGAGCAGAATTACTATAACTGTCTCAAAAGTCAAATTCAAATCATTAAGTATTTTTGGAAAAAAGACAAAGCTGCTGATTTCTATGTGTAATTGTCTCATGCTTGGATTCAGGAATGGGTGGAATTTCACTTTAGCAGGTTTGTCAGTTTCAATAATTCACACTTATCTTCGACATCTTTTATTAACTGATTGCAATAAAGGGTAAAATAATTAAAGCATTATGTCCTCACAGAAATCAGTGAAACATTTCTTTTTTTCCTTTCCTTAACTGTTACTCCAGATAACTCTAATGTAACAGACACAAAGGGTAACTTGCACAATTAAACAAAACTTTCCTCACATATGAAAGAAAAATAATGAGCTTCTCATTGCTTTTGAGCTCAGGAACATTCATACAGTCTCTTAAAAAGTCATAAGTTGAAAATACATAACTATTGCAACTTGTGACAAGAGAAAGGGGATGTCACAGACTAACTTAATGCTTCTCCTCTCAAGACAACTTACAATTTCTGACATTTGTTTAATCAATTATAGTCAGGACATACTAATTTCCCATCCATATCCTGCTAAACAAACCAACAGAGATTGATCTGAAAATGTAACTTCAGGATATGGATACAAGGATATGGTGAGAAGACATTTTAACTCTGCTCCCAGGAGAGATCTGGAGCACAAATGAGACATTTATTAATAATGACATTCACAATCTGATTCTGCAGCACTAGCTTTTAAATCTAGCTGTCACCTTTCTGGCATTTGCTATTACTGTGGATTCAATGAACCATCTCATTAGAAAATGAATGTAGGATCAAACATTTACGCCTGGTAAAATAACTTATCCCATATTATAAAAACTGTTCTTTCTTTTAAGGGCATTTGAAAGCAAGGAGTCCTCACCATTTATGGTTAGCTGGACATATTGAAACCAATCAACCAAACCTAGCACCTCTATAAAATCTGTAGGAATTGACAATGGATCATTGAGATTAGCAGATGTGCGCAAGATCTGAATTATACAAGTGCATCGATATAAGAGGTAGATCTTGAAAAGATAAGGAGACACTTGATTGGGAGCCAATGTAGTTCAGTGAGCATAAAGTGACAAAGGCTAATAGTTTTAAAATTAGCTTCTTCCCATGCCATTGTGACTTGTATCAAGTTCTGTACAGAGTTTTCTTTGAACATGCATGAAACACATTGAAGAAAGTTTACACAAAAAGAAATAAGGAAATTGCCTGGGCCATGAAATTATTATACCCTTTATAAATGATCTTCTATCTAATTGGAAGGATGGTCAAAACAATTTGAGTAGAAATTTTCAAAAGACATTTCGGTGTATACCTCAAAATACACTGGAGGGGAAACAGCTATGGGATGATAGAGACAACACAGAGTGGAGCTGGAGGAATACAGCAGGCCAGGCAACATCAGTGGAGCAGGAAACCTGACATTTTGTGTCAGGACCCTTCTTCAGAAATGGGGAGGGAGAGGAGGGGATCTCAGAAATAAGTAGAGAGAGGAGGGATGGGGCTGGGAAAGGTAGGTGGGATGGTGATAGGTGAGTGCTTGTAGGCAGTGATCAGGATTGGTTAGTGAGGTGAGGGTGGCCGAAAAGTGGGAGAGATGAATAGGTTGTGTCAGGTCAAGGAGGCAGGATGAGAGGGAGACTTGGTCATGGGGTGAGGCCAGGGGTCAGGGGTGGGGGAAGTGGGGGAGGATTTTGAAACTGGTATCCTCTGATCCTGCCTGGCCTGTTGTGTTCTTCTAGCTGAGAACATAGAACATAGAACAATACAGCGCAGAACAGGCCCTTCGGCCCTTGATGTTGCGCCACCCTGTGAACTAATCTAAGCCCATCCTCCTACACTATCCCATCATCATCCATATGCTTATCCAAGGACTGTTTAAATGCCCCTAATGTGGCTGAGTTAACTACATTGGCAGGCAGGGCATTCCACACCCTTACCACTCTCTGAGTAAAGAACCTGCCTCTGACATCTGTCTTAAATCTATCACCCCTCAATTTGCAGCTATGCCCCCTCATACTAGCCAACATCATCATCCTAGGATGAAGACTCTCACTGTTCACCCTATCTAATCCTCTGATCATTTTGTAGGTCTCTATTAAATCCCCTCTTAGCCTTCTTCTCTCCAATGAGAACAGACCCAAGTCCCTCAGTCTTTCCTCATAAGACCTTCACTCCAGACCAGGCAACATCCTGGTAAATCTCCTCTGCACCTTTTCCAATGCTTCCACATCCTTCTTGTAATAAAGCTTCACACTTTGTTATCTCTGACTCCAGTATCTGCATTTCTTGCAATCTCTGTGGATGATAGGGTTGGTTTATGAAAGAAGAAAAACAGTAGGCCAACAGGCTTTCTTCTGTAGAGTAAAATGCAATGATTTTATACCACACTCATAAACAGCATCATTATCTAGTATTAACAACAAGCACAGCTACATCCACATCTGGGGATAAAGGTGTGGCCAGAGCTGGCACTTTGACTAGAAACATTAACTTCAAAAAAAGAGTCTGGGGAATTAGTAATGGAAGATAAAGAGAGGTCAGATGATTTGAATTGATATTTTGTATCAATCTTCTCTGGAGAGGATACAAATACCATCCTGGAAATAGCTGTAAATCAGGAATTGAAAGGAAAGACAAAGAACTCAAGAAAATTAAAATTATCAAGAAAATACCAGCCGACAGGAGCTGTTATCCCATCACCAAGTCACAGTTCATTTACACATGGCTAGTACTTAGCAAAGATCCAGGTCTCAGAGTGAGCAGAACATCTGACACTCCTGTTTATATCTGTCAGTGAGGGGTCCCTGATTGGACTGAGTTAACAGCTCCAATCAGAGAACTCATATTCTATGAAGTCCATCTGGCTGACCTCATTACAATCAGTACAAAGAGCCCTGTGTAAGTTCTTGGAATTGTGAATTGACAACTCCCCAAGTTCTGAGTTATTTCACCCTAGAGTCTTAAAAGAAATAGCCAATAAGTTATTTGGTTTTAATTATCTGAAACTCATTCGATTTGGGGAAGGTTTCTTTTGTTTGGAAAATAGCTCCTTTATTCAAAAAGAGAGGTAGGCAGCAAACAGGAAATTATAGTCAGTTAGCTTAACATCTGTCGTAGGGAAAATATTAGATGCTTTATTAAAGGAAAAATAACGGCCATTTGGGTAAGTTCTCGGTAATCAGGAGAGCCAACATGGTTTTGTCAAAGGGAAATGATGTTCAAACATTTTATTGGTGCAATTAATAGATAAAGGAGAACCAGTGCATTTATTGCACTTAGATTGCCAGAACACTTTTGATAGGGTGCCTTATCAAAGGTTATTGTGGAAATCAAATGCTCATTGTCAATGGTAACATATTGGCATGGATAGAAGATTGGCTACTTAACAGGAAACAGAAAAGTAGAGGAGCATAAATAGGTCTTGTTTAGGCTGGCAGGATGTTATGTGTGCTGTACCACTAGGATTGATACTGGTCTGCAGTAATTTAGCTGAGGGGAATCAAAGATACAGGAGCTAAATTTGCATATGGCACAAAAACGGATAAGTACACGAGTTGTGAAGAGAACATCAGAAATCTACAAAGGGATATAGACGTGTGCATTAAGTACACATGCAATGATCTGGTAAATGGAATATAATGTGGGGAAAGTATGAGATTGTCTACTTTGGCAGAAAGAACACAAAATAAGTCTATTACCTAAATAGAATCATAGTGTCATAACATTGTACAGCATGGAAACAGACCCTTTGGTCCAACTTGTCCATACCAACCAGATGTCATAAATTAACCTAGCCACCATTTGACCCATATCCTTCTAAACTCTTCCTATTCATACACCCAATGTTGTAATTGTACCAGTCTCCACCGCCTCCTCTGGAGCTCATTCAACACAAGCACCATACTCTGAAAAAGCTACCCCTCAGGCCCCTTTTATATCTTTCCCCTCTCACCTTAAATCTATGCCCTCTACTTTCAGACTCCCCTACCCTGGGGAAAAAAACCTTGGCTATTCACCCTATCCATGCCCCTCATGATTTTATAAACCTCTGCAAGATTACGCATCAGCTTTTGACACTCCATGAAATATAGCCCCAGCCTATTCAGCCTCTCCCAATAGCTCAAGCCTTCCAACGCAGACAATATCCGTGTAAATCTTTTCTGCACCCTTTCAAGTTTAACAACATCTTTCCTTCAGCAGTGAGGCCAGATTTGAATGCAGTATTCCAAAAGTTGCCTAACCAATGTCCTGTAAAGCTGCAACATGACATCCCAACTCCTGTTCTTAATGAACTGACCAATTAAGGCAAGCATACCAAATGCCTTCTTCACTCTCCTGTCTACCTATGACTCTACCTTCAAGGAATTATGAACTTGCACCCCATGGTCTCTGTTCAGCAACACTCCTCTGAACCTTACCATTCAGTGTATGGGTCCTGCCTGATTTGCCTTACCAAAATGCAACACCTCACATTTACCTTAATGAAACTCCATCTGCCACTCCTCAGCCCATCATCTCATCTGATCAAAGTCCCACTGTAGACTGAGATAACTGTAGACTGAGATACTGTCCTCTACACCACGAATTTTGTGTCATCTGCTAACTTATTCACTGTTCGTCCTTTATTCACTGCCAATCGTTTAAATAAATGACAAAAAGTAGTGGACCCGGCACAGGTGTGCAATCTGAAAAACAACCTTCCATCACGACCCACTGTTTCCTACCTTCAAGCAAATTTTGTATCCAAATGTCTAGATCTCCCTGGATACCATGTAATCGAACCCTGCTATCAAACAGGACTTTGTTGCAGAGTTCTAAGATGCAGAGAGATCTGGGTGTTCGAGAATATGAATCACAGAAGGTTAGCATGCAGGTAAAACAAGTAATTAGGAATGCTAGTTGTTATGTTTTATTCTTCGGGGAATTGAATGCATAAGGGGGGAGGCTTTGCTTCAGTTGTACGGGGCATAGGAGAGACTGCATCTGGAGTACTGTGCACAGTACTGGTCACCATAATTACAAAAGGATGTTAATGCATTGGAAGCATTTCTTCAAAGCTTTTCCAGGCTACTACCCAGATTGAGTGGATTGCTTTATGAGGGAAGACTAGGCAGACTGGGCATGTGTCCTCTGGAGCGTCAGAGGTGATGTCATTGAAGGAGATCCTAAGGAGACTTGATTGGGTGCATGTGGAAAAGATGTTCTACTTGTGGCAGAGTCCACAACTAGGGGTCATGGTTTAAAAATAAAGGAGCACTCACTTAAGACAGAGATGAAGAAATACGTTTTTTCTCTCTCTGAAGGCTGAGAGACTTTGGAATTCCCTTCCTCTAAAGGCAGTGGATGCAGAATATTTAAATATTTTTAAGACAGAAGTAGATAGGTTCTTAATTACCAAGGGGTGAAAGAATACTCGGGATTTGCAGAAGTGTACAGTTGTGATTAAAATCAGACAAGCCATAATCTTATTGAATGGCACACCACACTGGAAGGGCCGAGTGGCTGACTGTTATTTCTTGTTCATATGTTAAATAGCCTTATAAATACCATGGATACAAGGTCACAGCTGGGTTTACTGGAAATAACTTTCATCCTAAATCTCCAAAGCCTTTCCTTCATTTACAAAGTACAAGTCAGTAATGTCATGGAATATTATTCACTTGTTTGGAAGAATGTAACTCCAGCAACACTGCAAAAATGCAACATTTTCCAGCTTCAAAATCCACATTTGCTAATAAATGGTGCCTCACAGCTGCAGTGTACCATTGAAGAGACTTCTCATTGACAAGGGAGTCATGGGTTATGGGAGACAAGCAGAAAAGTGAAGTTAAGGCTTCCAGCCTTGATGGGAACTACAGATTCAAGAGGATGAATGGCCAACTCCTGCTCTTATTTCTTATCATCTTATGAAGATTAACTGAAATAATTTAACACGGCTTTTCAGTTGTACCAGCAAAATCCATGATCTCAGTGGGAAAAAAAAGAAGCATTAGATGCAGTGGAGCATTGCTAGTTCCAGGTTCCCCTCCAATTTTTGCATCATCCTTGCTTGAAAGTAATTACTCCATTCTTTCAGAGATAAAAGGTACTGCAGATGCTGGAGAATCCGAGATAACAAGGTGTGGGGCTGGATGAACACAGCAGGCCAAGCAGCATCATAGGAGCAGGAAAGCTTGATGTTTCGGGCCTAGACCCATTTAGGGTCTAGGCCCGAAACGTCAAGCTTTCCTGCTCCTATGATACCCCATTCTTTCATTGGCACTGGAATAAAATCTCAGAGTGTCCCGAACAGCACTTAGGAAGAATTTTCACCACAGTGCTTCATCACTAACTTCTCAGAGTCAGTTGAGATTTGTAAATAAATGCTGGCCTTAGTAGCCATGCTCACATCCCATGAATGATTAGAAAATAGTTAGTCAAGTAGAATAGCATGAGCACAACTATTGGGTTTATGCTGTACTACATTTAGAAAGCAATCTTATTGTGTTTTAGTTTTATTCATTTGTGGGAGGTAGATGTCGTGGCTGTCCAGCATTTATTGCCCTTGAGAAGCTAGTGGTGAGCTGCCTTTTTGACCTACTGCAGGCCATGAGCAGAGAAGGTCTTTTGTAAGACAATAGAATTTTTATGCAAAACTCTTGAGTATTACAAATAAGATTTTTTTTCCTTATTCAATCACAGGACAAGGGCATCACTGGCTAGGCAGCATTTATTGCCCAGAGGGCAGTTCAGAGTCAACCACGCTGCTGTGGGTCTGGTGTCACATGGAGGTCAGACCAGGTAAGGTTGGCAGTTTTCTTCCCTAAAGGACATTAGTGAACCAGGTGGGTTATTCATGACAATCGGCAATGGATTCACAGCCATCATTAGACTGTTAATTTCAGATATTTATTGAACTCAGATTCCACCATCTACCATGGTTGGATTTGAGCCCAGGTCCCCAGAACATTATCTGGGTCCCTGGATTAGCAGTCTAATACCTCTAGGCCATTGCCTCCCCTATGTTCTGGAGAAGTAAAAAGTCCAAATATCAAGAATTTATATTTTCATGAAATCCATATTGATTTTAATTTCTCTTTATTCCAAGTAAATATAAAGCATTGGGTAGGAAGAAATACAGCAGGGATTTGTAAACTACATGAGATCATAACACTAATGTTTCTATTTTCCTCATTCATAGATAAGGTAGTGCCATTTGTGTTACAAATGATCTGCAGTCTGTGCAGAAGCAAGGAGTACCAATTTATATCTGATAACTCGGATTGTAATCCACCTCAGACGCAACTCGCATTTGTGAAATTTGAATAAGCTGCAGCCTCAGCACGGAACAGATTGTATAAAATGCAGGCAATGTTAAAGACTTGAAAAAAACTATTTGCCTCAAGAAAATTGCTCTTTTTCAGTTAATGTCAATTCTGTCTTTCATACTCCTCATTGTACTAAACTATCCTAGTTATTAGAAATTCATCAAACACTAAAATGTAGGACATGCTTTGCAAAATCACCATTTCTCAGTGGCTATGTAGTACAGCAACAGAGTTCTTGGGATTTGCAATTTGCTATGCAGAGAGAGGACAGAGGCATTTCCTTAGCATTTGAACGAGTACATGAATCATCTAAAGTGATCTCCTTCTCAAAAACATCGTAGATGTCATCCAACCATGTATAGCTCTTCCAGAAGACTCAAGTAATCTGTGCATATGGAAGCTTGAATGAAACATTACAAATGCAATTCAGTCCTGGACTTGCGTTAAGAGGCTGCACGGCTACTCAGAGACATGAATTCGTGCGAGGTGAGCACCTCCCACAGTCAGGCAATATCTCGTAAAGGAGAGGGGTGTTCTGGCTGTAGCAGAGGCTGAAAATGCTGGCTGAAATGTGGAAGGCCTGGAAGCAACAACAGAAAGGATAAAGCAAGAGGCCAGATAGCTTGAGCAAGTGTTCTCAGGTGACACATCAAAGGATTTGGATCAGCAAATGAGCAGAGAGATCCTCTCTTCTCAGGATTCAACAGACAGATGCCAAGAAAGCAAGAGAATCCAAAGTGGCAGATGGGAGACAATTGTGGCTGTAAGAGCTACTCTTTTGATTTGAGTTACCTTTTCAGTGCTGGAGCTGGTTTCCTGGAACATTCGTAAGCTTTTGCTTTGCTTTTGGATCTTTAAAATAAGATCAAAAACAACAGAACTTTAAATAGGAGGAAAGGGAGAGAGCAAGAGTTTTGGAGCTGACCATGTCGGGGTGTCCGAGAACGGCTCTAGAGTTCACAAAAAAACCTAGCAGTGAACTCTAACAGCCGATGAGCTGCTAGAGGAAGTGATGGAGGCTGGTACAATTACAACATGTAAAAGTATGTGTACATGAATAGGAAGGGTTTGGAGGGATATGGGCCAAATGCTGGCAAACGGGACTAGATCAATGTAGGAACAAAAACAAATTTGCTGGAAAAGCTCAGCAGGTCTGGCAGCATCTGTGAAGGAAAAAACAGAGTTAACGTTTCTGGTCCGGTGACCCTTCCTCAGAACTGATGGTGGCTGGGAAAACGTCAGTTCATATGCAGAAAATAGGGAGGTGGATGGGATAGGGAGTAAACGATAGGATGGAGCCCAAAGAGAGGGAAAGACAAAGGAGTTGCTAACGATCAGGCTGGGAGGGTGAGTAGTTCTTAATAGGGACTGTTAGTGACTAATAACAGGAGGTGTGTAATGGCAGGCTATGTGGTAACAAGGCCTGGTGTGAAGGGTGGGGGGCTGGGACGTGGGAGAGTTTAGGACCTAAAATTATTGAACTCAATATTGAGTCCGGAGGGCTATAGGGTCCCCAAGTGGAAAATGAGGTATTGTTCCTCCAGCTTGTGTTGGGCTTCACTGGAACACTGTAGCAAGCCGGAGACAGAGATGGTGGCCAGGGAGCAAGGTGGTGCATTGAAGTGGCAGGCAACAGGTAGCTCAGGGTCTTTTTTGCGAGCCGAACGTGGATGTTCTGCGAAGCGGTCACCAAGTCTACGCTTCATTTCCCCAATGTAGAGGAGACCGCAGTAGAGTAGATTCCGGGAAGTGCAGGTGAAGTGTTGCTTCACCTGGAAGGTATGTTTGGGCCCTTGGATATTTGGGGGGTGGGAGGAGGTAAATGGGCAGGTGTTGCACCTTCACTGGTTACAGGGAAAGGTGCCGTTGGGATGTGGGGAGGTGTTAGGGGTGAAGGAAGTGTGGACCAGGGTGTCCCGGAGGGAATGGTACCAGCCCCCACAACTTCCTCTGGCAGCTCATTCCATACAAGTACCATTCTGTGCCTGAAAAAGTTGCCCCGTAGATCCCTTTTAAATCTTTCCCCTCTCACCTTAAACCTATGCTCTCAATTTTTGGACTCCCCTAACCCTGGAGAAAAGACCTTGGCTATTCACCCTATTCACACCCCTCATGATTTAAAAAACTTTGAAAAGGTCACACCTCATCTTCCAAATCTCTAGGGAAAATATACCCAGCCTATTCAGCCTCTCCCTATAGCTCAAAACCTTCAAGCCTGGCAGCATCCTTGTCAACCTTTCCTGAACACTTTCAAGTTTCCCAACATCTTCCCTATAGCAGTGAGACTAGAATTGACCGCAGTATACCAAAAGTGGCTTAACCATTGTCCTGTACAGCCGCAACATGATATCCCAATTCCAATACTCAATGTACTGACCAATAAAGGCAGGCATACCAAATGCCTTCTTCACTATACTGTCCACCTGTATAGTGACCTCCGGTCCACCTGACCTCCACTTTCAAGGAAATATGAACCTGTACTCCAAGGTCTCTTTGTTCAACAACACTCCCCAGGACCTTACTATGAAGTATATACATCCTGCCCTGATTTGCCCTTTGAAAATGCAGCATCTCACATTTATCTAAATTAAATTCCATCTGCCAACTGTTATGAGTCTTGTCAAACACCCAGCATTTCCACAAATTCAGCAAAAACTCATAGAAAGTAATAACAGCTGATCTATAAGATGACCTACGTCATTGGCATCAGCAGATACTCAATCATTGCTGCAACTCAGTTGTGTTTAAGGTAAGGCATTATCTAGAGATGAGGATAAAAGTTTCAGGTCAGGTATCAAATCATTGTTACACAATGCCTGATATCAATCTGCCTACTCAGTGAATCTGGTGCATACATACACTGTCCATGCTAATGTAAGCTGCTCTGGGTGTGGGTAGGAACAGTATGGACTCCACTTGCTACTAAACTAGCACTAGACAACTAAATTTCGCAGACAGACAATCTCTATTTGCAGGGATATTTAGCAGAGAAGCAGTAATCCACAATGCAGCACTGAGTTTGAGAACAATGTGCAAAGATTTTTCACAAGAACTTAGTTCACAATTTTGAGTGAAACATGTATAGAAGCAAAACAAATGTATTGTTTTCATTGAAATAAGCTGCTAAAAGAAAATAAAATACCACTTGTGTGCATGCATTTAATGAGCTAGATAGTGGAGTTCCTTCGGTGTGGCATTTTCTGTCATCAACCCTGCCCTAATATAAACTTGTCTTGTTGATCAATGTTGTGTAGCACATTAATTATTTGGCATATACTTTCCTGAAAGCATTGGAGTTTTTTATGTCTAATTCTATAGGGGCAAATAACAGGTTGCAAGTGGAAAGAAATATGTTCCAAATTTATGATCATATCCTGAGTCAGCAGAGTTAAAATTTTGAAAACCTTCCAATAATCTGACTTGAACATACCACTGTGATTTCCAGTTATTAATTACTTTAGAGACAAGCATTTTTTTTAAAGGGCAACAACACTTTTTAATTTATTTTGTGACAGAAATAATTACTCTGAAATTACCAGTCATCAGCAAAATTCCTTTTAGGGAGCAAATAAAGTGGTTTCAATTCTTAAAGCAATAATTGCTCTTCCTCAGTGACCCTTTAGATTTACAACATTCTCAATAACAACAGTTATAAAAATGCCCAGGGGTATCACATTGTCCTCGACAAACAGAGACACCAATCATGGAAAATCAGTCATAATTAAAAAAGAATGTGCAGAGCTTTCCCAACCAGTTGGAGGTGGCTTGAGAATGTGTGTAGTAGTAATGCCCCAGAAAATGATGTTTGATCAGGGATTTGATGCGAACAAGCCCTGTTTTGGCTTCCCCTGGAGTAAGTTGAAAATGCATCAGAGAAGTTGATGAGTTTGATGGCTTAGCAACTGAAGCATTTTTAAAGGTGATCTAGAATGCTTTAAAGCATGGAATGCCATTTCCCTATTCACACGTTGTGTTCCATTCTACCTGGTTGATGTTGTTGAAATGGAAGCCAATCTTTACTCAGCTTTATACTTATTACAGAGTGAAACAATACAAGCACATGCCTCCTGAGATTAGCCATACTTACTTTAAGTAAGTGTCACTTTTAATGTGTTTAGGTAAAGACTCCCTCTCCTGCTCCTAAATCCCACCCTGTTACCTATATTCTTAAAATCTCAATGAATGTCCTCTACCTGTATATAATTGACTCAGTTTGTAGGCATTTGACAGATTCCACTCTCTCATCTTAAATAAAGCCTACATTTAGGTTACACAATTAAAATTTTATTTCAAATTGAAAGGAATGGCCATGATCTTTGCACAATATTACTATATATTGGGAGATGTCTCCCCATCTGAATGCCTAACAATTTTTTCGTATGAGCGATTTATTTGTAGAGCAATAAGGCTCTGGATTACTTTATTTCATCGTTCTGTTTTAGAGATTTTATTTCTCTTCAGCACTTGTTTCAAGTAAACAAAGCTAATCTTTCTTATTTTCATACTCACATGATTTGGTAGAGTGTACTTATTTTCCCATAAGGAAAAATCTTACACTGTTCAGAGGCTGTACTATATTCAGAGTACTCCCTGTGTGTAATTTCATTAATATATTGATAATTAGACTCTCATATCCACTGCCTCCAAAAGAGACAATGTTTTGAAAGCCAAAGGACTTTTAACAACCACTTTTAATATCTTAGTTTCCCAAGCTAAAGACCAACATTTCCTATTTTATCTATGAGATGTATTATGAAACTAGCCACACTCAAATACCTACTGGAAAGATTAGTGTGTGAAAAGTATCTTAAATAAATATGATTAGTTGCACGTATTTTGGGTTACCTAAGAATGGTAAACTTAAGTATGCTTTTTCCTAAATTTAATTTTTAATGATTTATTTGCTTTGTAAACATTCTCAACATTTCAAAGTTTCGTTTGGATTTCATTCCAACACACCAAAATGAGCAACTGTTATGCGGGAATGTACAACCAGTTCAACTGACTGATTGAGATTTCTAATTGTGTCTCTTTCCAACATGCAGTGTCAGCTTTCTACGATGATGTAGAATAAGAGGGACACTTAAAAAAAAACTCATTGTTAACTTAAAATCACTCCAATTCTGTTCTGGTTTCGAAACAACCTATTTAGATGATCCACAAACCTGACTTCCAATTTTAAATTTTGACCATAATACCGTGAGTTTTAAGGTACTCATGGAGAGGGAAACCAGCAGTCCTCAGGTGAAGGTGTTAAATTGGGGAAATGAGCTACAGCAATATTATGCAGGAACTGGAGAATTTTGATTGGATGCGGCTGTTTGAGGGTAAATATACGTTGGACACATGGGAGTATTTCAAATAGTAGTTGAGAAGAGTTCAGGAGCGGCATATTCCTGCAAGAATGAAGGACAGGTATGGCAAATTACATGAACCTTGGATGACCAGAGATGTTATGACCTGGTCAGATCAAAAAAGGAAGCATACGTAAGGTCTAGAAGGAAGGGGCATCTTGAAGGCCTTGAATTTCATAAGAAAAATAGGAAAGAACTTAGCAAGGAAGGGGTCATGAAATGTCATTAGCAAACAAGATTAAGGAGAACCCCAAGTTCTTTTATACATGTTTAAAAAGTGAGAGAGCAGCTAGGGAAAGGGTTGGCCCACTCAAGGACAAAGGAGGGAATCTATGTGTGGATCCAGAAGAGGTAGGTGGGTCCTAAATGAATACTTTGGGTTGGTATTCCCCAAAGAGAAGGAATTGATGGAGGATGATCTCAGGGAAGGGAGTGTCGAGTTTCTAAGCCACGTTGCTATTAAAAAGGAAAAGATGTTGCACGTCTTAAAAAGTATTAAGGTAGATAGTTCCCTGGGTCCTGATGGGATCTATCCCAGAATATTGAGGGGGGCAAGAGGTCAAATTGCTGGAGCATTGACAGGCATCATTGTATCCGCTTTGGTAAGAGGTGAGGTCCCAGAGGACTGGAAAATAACCACTGTTTAAGATTTAAGAAGGGTAGCAGAGATGATTCTGAAAATTACAGGCCTGAGAGTGTTTTGTTGGTGGTAGGGAAATTATTGGAAAAGATTCTTAGAGACAGGATCAATATGCCTTTGGAAGCAAATGGGCTTATTTGTAATTGACAACATGGTTTTGTGCAAGGGAGGTTGTGCCTCATTAATTTGATCAAGCTTTTTGAGAAGGTGATGAAGATGATTGATGAGGGAAAAGTGGTTGATGTTGTCTACATGGACTTCAGTAAAGCCTTTGACAAGGTCCATCATGGCAGATTGGTACAAAAGATGAAATCACACAGTATCGGGGTGAGCTGGCAAGATGGTTACAAAACTGGTTTCGTCATAGGAGACAGAGGGTATTGATGGAAAGATGCCTTTCAGAAGGGAGGGCTGTGACTAGTGTTGTTCTACAAGGATCAGTGCTGAGACCTCTGCTGTTCATGATCTACATAAATGATTTGGAGGAAAACATAGCTAGTCTCATTAGTAAGTTTGTGGATGATACAAAGATTGGTGGAGTTGCAGACAGTGAGGAGGATTGTCAGAGGATACAGCAGGATATAGACCAGTTGGAGGCATGGGCAGAAAAATGGCAGATGGAGTTTAATCCAGACAAATGTGAGGTGATGCATTTTGGAAGGTCAAGTACAGTTGGGAATTAAACAGTGAATGGCAGGACCCTTAGGAGTATTAATATGCAGAGGGATCTGGGTATGCAGGTCCACAGATCACTGAACATTGTAGCGCAGGTAGATAAGATAGTAAAAAAGGCTTATGACATGCTTGCCTTCATTGGAAGGGGCATTGAGTATAAAAATAGATAAGTTATGCTGCAGCTTTATAGAACTTCAGTTAGGTCACACTTAGAACACTGTGTGCAGTTCTGGTTACCACACTACCAGAAGGATGTGGATACTTTGGATAGGGTACAGAAAATGTTTACCAGGATGTTGCCTGGTATGGGGGACTTTAGCAATGGAGAAAGTTTGGCTAGATTGTGTTTATTTTCACTGGAACACGGGAGGTTGAATGGTGGCCTAAGAGAAGTTTATAAGATTGTGAACGGCATGGATAGACTACAACATATGAGGATTTTTCCCAGCGTGGAAGGGTCAATTATTAGTGGGCACAGGTTCAAGGTGCGAGGAGAGAGCTTAAAAGAGATGTGCCAGGCAGGTTTTTCACACAAACGGTGGTGAGAGCCTGGAATGCACTGCCAGAGGAGGTGATGGATGTAGACACAATAGCAACATTCAAGAAGCATCTGGATGAATGCAGGAATGGTAAGGGAATAGAAGGATACAGATTCTGTAAGTGAAGACAGTTTTAGTATGGAAGGGCAATATGCTGCAGCGCAGGCTTGGAGGGTTGAAGGCCTGTTCCTGTGCTATATTGTTCTTTGTTGTAAATTCTGTTATAACCTTATTAATAACAATGTACTCGAATGCTACGATACTACTCCCTCAGAGACTACCCCATGGGTTGTATTTTCAGTCAAACATAAACAATTGGGACTATCTCCCACCTCTTTCTCATCTACATCGATGGCTGTATCAGCGCTGCCTCATGCTCCCACGAGGAGCTTAAACAGTTCATTGACTTTATTAAAACCTTTCACCCCAACCTCAAGTTCACCTGGACCATCTCTGATACCCCTATCACCTTCCTGGACCTCTCTGTCTCCATCTCTGGTAACCGCCTCAAAACCGACATCTATTTCAAGCCCACCGACTCCTACAGCTACCGAGATAGACCTCCTCTCACCCACCTTCCTACAAGAATGCAATCCCCTTCTCCCAATTCCTCTGCCTCTGCCGCATCTGTTCCCAAGATGGAGCGTTCCACTCAGATGTCCTATTATTTCAAGGACAGTAACTTCCACCCTCCGGTGATCAAAAATGCCCTCAACAGCATCTCTTGCATTTCCCGCACTTCTGCCCTTACTTCACCTCCCCCCTCAAAAAATGAAGACAGAATCCCCCTTGTACCCACATATCACCCCAGCAATCCCTACATCTAACATATTATTCTCAGCCACTTCTGCCACCTACAATCTGACCTTGCAGCCAAAGATATATTTCCCTCCCCACCCCTATCTGCCCTTCATAGGGACCACTCTCTCCGCGACGCCCTCATCCGCTCTATATTTCCCATTAACCCCACCAAACCTGGCACCTTTCCCTGCAAATGCAGGAAGGACTACACCTGCCCCTATACTCCCAATCAAGGCACAAAACAAATCTTCCATATCAGGCAGGTGGTCACCTGCACATCCATAAACTTTGTCTACTGCATCCGCTGCTCCCGATGTGGCCTCCTCTACATCAGTAGAATCGGAGACCGTTTTGTAGAGCATCTGAGCTCTGTACACAGCAAACAACAACACCTTCCAGTCGCCAACCATTTTAACTATCCCTCCCACTCTCTGGATGACATGTCCATCCTGGGCCTCCTACAGTGTCATAATCACACCAACCGCAAACTAGAGGAGGAACACTTCATATTCCGTCTCAGGAGGCTACAGCCCGATGGCCTAAACGTAGAATTCACCAGTCTCAAAACCTCCCCAACCCCAGCCTCATCCCATGACCAATCTTCCCTCTCATCCCTGCCTCCTTGACCTGACACAATCTGTCCATCTTATCTCCCATCTATCCGCCCCACCCATTCCACAGACCAATCCCAACCACTTCCTACCTGCACTCACCTATCACCTTCCCAACTACCTTCCCCAGCCCCACTCCTCCTCCCTCTATTTATTTCCCAGCCCCCTTCCCCCTCCCCATTTCTGAAGAAGAGTCTCAACCTGAAATATCAGCTTTCCTGCTCCTCTGATGCTGCCTGGCATGCAGCGTTACTCCAGCTCCACACTGTGTTGTCTCTGACTCCAGCATCTGCAGTTCTTGCTATGTCATATTGGAAATTAGTGCCGTATCACAATATTCTCTGTGTTACATTGACGTCTTCTGCCTCCACCCTTTGACACACACGTTAGCATTGACAAACCACCAGCCTCAAGACATCACCATGCCTGATCTTGGTTTAACTTTCACACCATTTCAGGCCTTCAGGACTTTATTTTGGCATTTAGTGGCAATGACTTGCATGCTTCTGCACAGAGCCACAAATGCAAAACATTCATTGAAACAGACCGTGACTTATGATTCTTAATTTCATTTCTTCGCGCTTACTCACTCTGTACTGACTTACACATGTTAGCCTCTGTGGCATGAATTGCTTTTTCGTGAGAGAAAATGCAACCAGCTTGTCATAGTTGAGAGCATTGAACAGCCAAAGGGTGGAAATGTTTCAGTATGGCAGTAACGCTCCATAAATATTTCAGTTACAGCCAAAAGCTTATGCAGCAAACACATGATATCTGCTTCAAGTAACTGGCCATGTCTGTAAGTCAAAGGGGAGCAGTCCTTAGTGAGGCTAAAGGGAACAAGAGTTAGTCAGTTGGTATACTTATAGTCAGTCAAGGGGCTTGTCCTGTCTACAGGGAATTAGCCATGGTCAAGTAGAGGTGGTGAGGCGATGGCCTAGTGGTAATATACTGGTAATTCAGAGACCCAGATAACGTTCTGGGGGCCCGGGTACAAATCCCACCTCAGTAGTTGGTAGAATTTGAGTTCAATAAAATATCTGGAATTAAGAATCTTCTGATGACTGCAAATCCATTGCCAATGGTTGGGAAAAACCCATTTGGTTCACTAAGAAGGAAACTGCCATCATTACCTGGTCTGGCCTACATGTGACTCTAGATCCACAGCAATGTAGTTGACTATCAACTGCCCTCTGGGCAATTAGGGATGGGAAATAAATGCTGTCTGTCCAGTGACACCCTCATCCCATTAATGAATAAAGGAAAACAAAAGGTAGAACTTTAGTTCTAAGATAGTCCAGTGACAAAATGTTTATGGTCCAGGCATTGGACCACAATCAGTTCTGAACGTTTATAGTCAGTCTGGGGTCTGGAAGTACATCAGTAGGATGCTAGGAAAAAATCACTCCAGGGGGTGGGCTATGCTCATTTGCGGCTTTCCTGCTGAATTAGTCCATGCGTAGGCCATAGTTAGTCCAACATATTTGCTCAATATGATTAGGGGCTTAATAGGATAGTCCATAGGATCTTCAGAAAAGTGAGTAACTCAAGTCTAAGGCAGTGTTCATTTTGATTCTTCCCTCAGTGGTCCATTCCAGTGAAAAGGGATAATTTGAGGGAGAATTGTGGGATCTTTGGATCTTCAGATTATTATGAAGAATTGGGGAGCTCTGAGAGACACATCTTCACAGGTCAGTATCACTCTGCCCTTCAATGATGACGGAGTATGGCTAACAAGGACATGTCAATTTCCTAAGTCATGGGTTGTGCTGGGAAACTGGGGACAGTATGGATGGAAACAAGATGAGGCTCAAAGGTAATCAGAGACACAAGGACAGGGACACAAAAAGGAACTTGAAGAATAGTGGGCAGCTGGGGGTGTGGGGGTAATGGTGGGGAGAGTCATCCTGTGTGGACCTTGCAAGTCACACATAAGAACATAAAATTGCAATCTTGCCTTATTCAAATGAAAGGTAACTGTGCAATCCTGAGGGAAAATGGCTGCCATTGTCTGCAGAACGGATGGAGTAAATTATCATTTCTGTTCAGTGGTGGAGTAAAATTGATTAAAATTGAGTCCAATTGCATTAAAGGCATAAAAGGCAATTGCATTAATTATGCATCCACTGATTCAGCAATGCTACTCATCTGGCAACAGTTGCTCTAGAAGGCAGGTTATTCCTTGCCCAAAATAGACATCAGCCAATCGTGACTGTTAAATTGTTTGCTTTAATTGCTCCCTTGTCATGTCAGCTAAACAAATGTAAATCAGACAAGCCAACTTTAAAGTGCATCAAAATCTTGGAACTCTCTCCCTAATGTCTTTGTGGATCTCCCTACAGCACATGGACACAACGGTTTAAAAAGGCAGCTCACCACTACCTGCTGAAGGGCAACTAGGGACAGGCAATAAATTCTGACCTAAGCAGAGACGTCCACTTCCCACAGGTCAATAAAAAAAACTCCTAGATTTGACATTTTTGAAATACATACAATAGTTATCATTGGAAGACACTACCTCATTTACACACTGAACTGTAAGTATACGAACATATGATCTGTAATGTTCAGAGGTGTCTTTTCTTTTGAAGGTGAGATATCATGGAGGCTTACTGCCAGAATTCGACTCCTCCAATGTAGCATGAACTCTTTGGTTATCCAGTGTACTGTTGGATAAGATTAAGTGCCTCAGAGCACCTAAGTGAGGCATGACATTGACTTCACAGCGAAGTCTTCTGGGCAAGGTATGTCAGGATATCACATGGGGCTTGATTGTTGTGATGGCTCAGGAAATCATTAATGAAATGATCTTCTGTTTCTGACATTCCCTATAGAAGATGTGCTATAAAAAGAGAAGAATTCCAAAGCCATCAGCAAGCCCATCAAGAACAGCAATCTCCAATGGCTACCATGCAGCCCCCCGGAGGGAGCAGTAGCTGGTGAAGATCCCCTAACGGTGAGACCTTGCTGTCATTTTCTACAGTTCTTGGAAATACTGCTGACACTAGAGGGTATTCTAGTGTATTATTACTGAATCACGCCATCTGTTCAAGCAGGGCTTGTGTTCAGAAGAGTTAGGTGGCAATCCCCTGCTGGTCAACATTAATGTCTCAGCCACTCTGAATTTTGATGCAAGCAGCTTGATTCAAGGAACAATCGGAACCTGGAAGTTATGTGGCATCTCCCCAAGCTCAACTCATTCTGGGTACAATGTAACTGATGTCATATCCCTCTCCCATTAAGAAGACAGTCAAGCAGCTCAGACAATGGAATTCTCCACTATTGCTGGCTTCCCCTAGGAGCAGGATGATACAGATTGCATTCCTGTTGCTTTTAGAGCACCAACCTGAAGGGCTTATCAAGAGGATAATCTTTCATTTCATCAATATTCAAATTATATGTGACCATATGTGACATACTAAAGGACCCATACATTCGATGTCTTCCCAAGATCCTTGTATAATGCAAAGTTGGCTGTTGAGAGTCCAAGGTCATCCCCTCCGAACATGGCTGATGACACCTTTATGAAACCCTCAGATTGATACAGAATGAAAATATAGCACTTCCCATGCTTCCATCAGAACCATTGACAAGCAGATTATAGGCCTCCCTCAGATGAGGTTTTGATTCCTGGACAATTCTGGTAGAGCCCAGAAAGGGTATCCTGCGTCATTGTAACATTTTTTTGCCCTTCACAACTTCAACCAAGAAAGGGCTAGGATGTCCTGAATGCAGGAGCAATGGGAGAAATTACATCAACCTTCTGATGATGAAGAGGCAAATGAGGATTAGGAAACTGATGGATCATCAAAAAAAGCATGACAGATTCATTTATCATCAACCATGAGATACCAGAGATAACCGAATTTAAAACTGTTTCCAGGTCAAAAGAATTGGACTTGGATTTCCTTTAATTGTTTAGCAATCTGTTGGTAAAATGACTAGCAGGCTTGTTAATACGAAGGATGTGTGGATCTGGCTCATGTTGCAGCGCTAGATCTTTTCTGTTGCTGAATACATGGTTTGTTGTCTCTCTGATTGTACTTTGATATCTTTGAACAATCACAGTTTCAAGTATCTACTCATTACATATCCTACTGATTGTTGAAAGAAAAGAAGCAGCCACTGAGGCAGTACACTAATGGAGCATGACATTTCTAAGACTAGGGAACTCATATGCCTTCAGTCAGAATATCACATCTGAGTACTGTGCAGTGAAATTTGCTCACCATAGGCAATGTAGTTGAGAGGAATCCTGAAGCATCTGCATTTGATTCTTTCATCACTGGTTAGTCTTCAGTATTTCAGCATGCATATAAACTGCTAAGTTGTCCTGAAATGTTTAAGTACCATGTAGTGTATTGAATATGTGAGAGATAGAAATTTGTCCAGTTTTTCTTTGTATACCAATGCATTATTATAGAGAGCAGACATGTGAGCTGCTCTTTGTACATCTTTGTTGGGGGAACACATCAGGTCAGGCAGTATCAGAGGAGCAGAAAAGTTGACATTTTGGGTTAGGATCCTTCATCAGGACTGGGTTGGGGGGAAGCGAGCTCATAAATAAATAGAGGGAGTATGGGTGGGCCTGAGCAACTCCAGTCAACACTACCTTCCTGTTGCCAGCCATATCAACTCCCCTTCACACTCCCTTAGTGACATGTCCATCCTGGGCCTCCTGCAATGTCACAATGAGGCCACACGAAAATTGGAGGAACGACATCTTATATTCTGCTTCAGATGGTTACAGCCTAATGGTCGCAACATAGAATTCACGAGCTTCAAAATCTCCCCACCCCCAGCTTCATTCCATGTCCAGCCCTCCCTCTCATCCCCGCCTCCTTGATCTGACACAACCTGTCCATCTTGCTTCTCATCTATCCGCCCCACCCTTCCCATTGACCAAACTCCACAGTTCCCTACCTGCATCCACCTATCACCACCCCACCTATCTTTTCCCAATCCCACCACCCCTCCCTGTATTTATTTCTGAGCAACCTTCCCCCTCCCCAGTTCTGATGAAGGGTTATGACCAGAAACGTTGACTTTCCTGCTCCTCCGATGCTGCCTGACCTACTGCATTCCTCCAGCTCCACACTGTATTGAACTGACTTCCAGCATCTGCAGTTCTTGCTAATACTTTGTACATCTTCCTGTCTTAAATGACAGTGCAGTCCCTTGAAAATTTCATTCATAAAAAATTCCCATCCTAATCTTTCATGTCTAAACTTCTATTCTAAGTTTAAACTTATGACTATCAGTTGAAAAGATATTAATCAAGTGAGCAGACATAACCCATGCTGAAATTATACAACTTACTGATTCATGAAGTTTGTCAATGAGTCACAACCCTTCCATCTCGATGTTAATGACCTGATAGGGATAGGAAGACAATCCTTGAAGAGCATCAGAATCCATGCACATAGTTGACACCAAGTGTAACCTGACAGATTTTGAGGGACACCACAAGAATTACAGCAGTTTTGCTGTGGTGGTTGTTCTAATATTACTAAACTATATTGTTCAAAGCTTAAAATATAATTTTAATTTATATTTCTATTAAGTTGCATTGCAACTCAATGAATTCTATCGTCAAGAAATAAGCCATATGGCCTATCAAATTCTTTCATTGTGTCATATTCCTCATGAACTTCCTCCTGTCTTAATTCAATCCACAGTGTGAATATGTCCTTCTGTTCCTTTCACCTTCCTTAGTTAGCAAGCTTCTCTTTGAAGGAATCTAAGTTTTCTTAACTTCTCCATATGACAGCGAATCCACAGTTTTCTAAAAACTAATTGCAAATAATACTGTTTAAATATGCATAATTTTAGAAATGCACAAGTCTTTCAGGATGAGAATTCAGTGCACAGAGTTCTAAGAGCAAATTTAATTTCAAAGTTCTTAACCTATAACATTTTTAACTCTCAAGATTAGTTGGAAAACATAGGCACTGTCTATCTTCATGCTTGCAATATTGTAGGCATTTTCTAATCAACACAATCCACTGCACCACAAGAGGCCATTGTACAATGTTGTAAGCTGAGCAGAAAATGCATAGGGCATTGGAGCACAAAAATGCTAAAGCAACAATGCCTTTCATCATCTTTATCTCTATTTTCTTACTTACTGCTTGTTTTGCAGCTCTTGCGTTTGAATAGTGTAATATTATCTTTCAGACAGCAGGAGAATTTAACAGAGGAATGAGGTCTCTGCCATTGGCTGCAAAGTTAATGAGAGACCTGTGTTACCTCCTTTGGGAAAGGTCTGCTGAATTAAAAGTCTATCAGGCAATTAACAGGTTTTTGGTGGGATTTTTCATGGGTTCAGGACCCTGGGGGAGGTAAAACCCTATGTGTCACCAAATGCTAAACCATCAGCTGTGGGTTGCTCTTTAGATCAGAAGCACCTAGCCAAGAGAAAACTGAAAACTTTTTTGCATTCTCATTCTTACGGTAAATGTTTGCATTGTGTTATGTCTAACGCGATGCAAAATTTTTTTTATGTCTTCAAAGCATAAGATCGACTTCAAGGCAACATTTCTATCTGCATCCTCCTGTTGCAATAGATGAGTAATGCAACAGCTTCAATGTAACCAAGTAAATTATTAGTGCTGGGGTTACCCATGGCTGAAGCAACACTAAATGGCTGAAAGTAGTTCTCAGTTGGGGAACATTTTTAGTTGAAATAGCAGCTTCCATAGTCTGATGTTTAAAATTGAACAATGAGGTAGAATAATTGTAGCCTTCATTGAAGGAGTAAAGCCAAGGTAACAAGATTAAAATAGCATGCAAATAATCTTGTGAACTGTATATAACAGACTCCGTTGAAACAGAAACAAATGCAGCACGTTGTATAAAGACAATTTGAGAAGGTACAAGCTTGAGAAATGCTGACAGAAGCTTCCATACCAGCTGGTCCAAAATTGGTATCAAGGAATAGAAGGGAAAGATCTGACCCACATTAGTTTAGACGCCCAGGAAATTGTAGCCGCAAGTTATATTTCAAAAATTGTGATTTTAACTATACAGGTGTTAGGAATGTAACTGCATTCATGCGGATCTTAAGTCTGAGGCAGATAGAAAGAGCCCCTTTCCAATTAGCAGTGGAATACTGAATAACTGGTCCAGGAACTAAGTCTAGGATGTGATTAAATAAGATGTATTGTAATATTTTTGTTTGCTAATTATGGATATCAGGAAGCTTGGGTATCTTGTAGATGCAAATATTATTGCGTGCATGTTTTGAATTTTGTTTTTATTTATGAAAAGAGTGATGTTTGCAGAAAAGCAATTGTACATATTAGGTCAGCCAGTTTGTCATAGTCAAATGTTAAACACTTCTACGTGCCTTCACTTTAGTTGGCAGAAGGTCTTGAAGATATTACTAAAGTCTCTGAACTCTCACTTTCTCTGTGACTTTTATGGTCCACCTGTTCTGCGAACTCCCACTGAACTCTTACCACTTTTATAACGTCTCTCCTCCTTCTACTTTCACACAGCTTTCATTGTGTTTTCTGGCCCCTCTACGCTCCAAACTATCCCAGAACAATCACTGTATTTATAGCTCTCCGACATATTGGAAGTTGACACGCAGAGGTCCGGGGTTCCTTCTGACCACTATATCCAATGTCTTAACTTGTACTTGAGTCACAACTTCGTAAAATTTACCCAGACATAGGAATTAGCAATTCAGAATTAAAGTAGGTAATTCAGCCCTTCAAGCCCACTGTGCCATTTAACATGATCATGGCTAATCTTATCCTGGTCTCAACTCTACTTTCCTACCTGCTGTCCATAGCCTTTTATCAGAAACATATCTAAGTTCTTTCTTGAATCTGTTGCTTGATTCTGTCTCAACTGCGCTCTCGGGCAGTGAGTTCCACAGATTCACAACCCTCTGAGACAATTAATTTCCTCATCTAACATACCTTTGACCAACTGTACATACTAATAATGATTAAAATCCTGACAAATTGCGTACTTTGTCCGTCTTCATGCATTCCACTCGAGGGTGTATTATTATCACATATGCTAAGATATAGTGAAAAGTATTGTTTGGCATGCTATCCAGGCAATCATATCTTACATAAGTCAATCAGAGTAACAGACCAAAATGCAATATATTGTGTTACGAATACAGGCAGCATGCTGAGGAAGTTCAACTCTAACTTATGAGAGGTCCATTCCTAAGTCTGATAAACAGCAAGGAAGAAGCTGTTCTTGAGTCTATTGGTATGTGTTTTCAAACTTTTGTGTCTTTTGCCTGATGGAAGATGGTGGAAGAGAGCATAACGGGTGGGAGGGGTCCTTGATTATGTTGGCTGCTTTCCCGAGGGAGTGAGAAGTGTAGACAGGGTCAATGGAAAGAAGGCTGGTTTTGTGATGGACGGGGCTGCTTTCACAATTTCTTTGTAATTTCTTCGGTCTTGGGCAGAGCAGTTGCCATGCCAAGCTGTAATGTATCTGAATAGGACTCTTTCTGTGGTGGGCAGAGTTTGCATTATCGAGACCACTTCATAAATTATTTGAGACAGAAGTTCAGGCTTGTTATATTGGTTAATCTTACATGTTATCTGATAATTCTGCAAACAAAAAGTTCAAGTTTTAAGTGTTTATTTCTTTGCTTCATGAGCCATTATCCCTGATCCAAGAGATAAGTGTGTTAAATGCTGAAGTAACATTTTGGCACAGGGGAGATTATTGTCCTCCCTCATGGTACATTTTGTGGTGGAGGGAAGCATGGAATCAGGTAGGAGGGTGGCAGGTGAAGACGCCATGTTCAAAGATGCTCAGTGCCCGAATGATATAGAGAAGCCTATTACACTGAGAGCCACCCTGCCTTGCTGTCAACTTCTCTTGACCGCCTTCTCAGCTATGGTCTGGAATCCAGCGAGAATATGAGACCTCGTGTAGGTGTTGCTGCCTCCCCAATGCCTCTGATTTGCCAGTAGCTGTCAACTGGCGAGATTTCAGCCCACTGGGTCATTGATGCCTGACGAGGGCCTGTTGGTGTTCATAGAAGTTTCTGAGTGGCACTAAATTCATCGGGCCTCCGCTAAAAGAGATGACTGGGGCTCTTGCTGTCCAGTTAACAGGTGAACGCCACATCATCTCCATTAAATATGGCGCATAGACGGTCAGTTCAGTTTAGCTCTGGCTAATGTTCCTTGAAATCTAAATTCTACTTGGTAAATGACCATGTTTTTTCAGTCCAACAAGCATTATCAATATTGCCGGTGGGAATCATGTATGCGAGGATTGCAAAATAAACAGAAGTTGCTAGAAAAGCTCAGCAGGTCTGGCAGCATCTGTGAAGAGAAATTCGAGTTAACGTTTCAAGTCCGGTGACCCTTCCTCAGTTCTGCCTCACAGATGCTGCCAGAACTTCTGACCTTTTCCGGCAACTTCGGTTTTTGTTTCAGATTTACAGCATGCGTAGTTCTTTTGGTTTGTATAGATTGCAAAGCTTGCCACTCATTGCTCTCACATTATCAATAATGGAAACATTTCTATCTTAATTTTCCAGCCTGGATGCCTGAACAACTTGCTATCCTTTTATCTTGGTAGGATCTTAAGTTAAAATGCATGTAAAGAAAGGTTTTCAGTTGTTCCATTACATATTTGGGTTAAAATGAAAGACGAGTATCAACAAAACCTAATTCTGTCATCCCTCATTCCAGCTTCCTTCCAACAATTATTTGTCTGAATTGTATCATCAGTACTCTTGGCATTGCTGATGTTGACCAGATGGCCAATCCTCCTCATGGAAATTGGAGTGGTAGATCTTTCATGACAGCCTTAGGAGAACATACTCTACTTGGACAATCAGGAAGAAAAAGCACAGAAAAGTCCTCCTGCTGCTAAATTACAGTGATACCTTTGGAGATGTGGTTGGTCCTATATCTTCATCTGCAAATTTGAATGTGCAATCATATCAGGTCAACAACGGTGACCCTACAATTAAATTCATTTTGTTGAATCATAGAATCCCTGTAGTGTGAAAGCAGCGCACCAACCCTCTGCAGAGCGTCCCACCCTGAACCATCCCCCTACTCTATCTCTATAACCCTGCATTTCCCACGGCTAACCCACCTAGCCTGCACATCCCTGAACACCATGGGGCAATTTAGCATGGCCAATCCACCTAACCTGCACATCCTTGACTGTGGGAGGAAACCAGACGATTTGAAGGAAACCCACAGAGACACAGGGAGAATTTACAAAGTCCACGCAGACAGCCACCCGAGAGTGGAATCAAACCAGGTCCCTCAGTTACATTGAGAAATTGAACACAGCTCTGGTTTTGTACAGCTCAGAGAGTTGAAAGAAAAGCATCATATCTGTATAAGTATTTAAGTTATTTTATGTTACAGCTTTTTATTGTTTGTAGTTGAGCAGAAATCTTATTTTCAATGTGGCTGTTGTGATTGGGGTAGTGGTGGTGCTGTGGATACAACAGTATTGTCAGTCATTTAAAAGTTTCAAAAGGTTTTTGAACGATTCATAGCCTTGATAAAGTTGAAAGGTAAAAATGTGCTCAGTAGAATGTAACTGAATGCAATGACAATGAGACGGATTCTCAGGTCGTATGATGCATGAGCTGAGCATTCAATCCCTGATATGGAGCCAACCACACAGATTTAATTTTGTTTTCTAACAATTGTATAAAAATTGCACTGTTTTACTGTATTAAAGTGGCTATGCAGAAGCAAATGATATTGTTGAAGTGATCATGCTTAACATGATAAGTGTTTCATTGTTTAGTAGCTAACAATATTATTCCCATAGGATAGTGATGGAGAATGTTTTGAGTAAGTGTGAGGCATAAAAAATAGGGGCAAGAGTGATTTCCCCAGACATTGATAGGTCTTTAAATATCAGCTGCTGTTCCAGGTAACCTGTACTCAACAGACTGATCGCTCATGTGGAATGTTTTGGAACAAACGTGCTTTAGTATTTCATGGGCAATCTGGAACTTTTTCCCGCTCAATACTAGCAAGATTGAAGCAAGCCTATTCAGTCCTCACTCGGATCATCATGATTTAAGACCTCATTCCATCCTTCCCCCAGTGATCAATTAGCCTGAACTAAGCAATACACAAATTGGTTTCATAGTTTTCTCCAAGCTCACAAGAAATTCGACGTGTTCATATTTAATACGTTGATACTTAATAAATGGATTTCATGTTTAATTGAAGATTTTTTTTCTGTTTAGCCAAATAACAATATCTTCAATCTTTGCCTTTGTGTTGGAAACCATTTTTCCTTGAACACGGAAAAAAAAACATATTTCAAATGTATATCCTGTTCTATAGAATTTGTGGTTTCCCTTCTCTGCCCTTTTTCAAACTGTCACTATGGAGACAGGATTAAGATTCGCCTTTCCCCTCACATTTGCCACAGAATTAAAAATGTTAAAAGAAAGCATTACTGAGGTAGATTGACTTTTCAAATTGCTGCAGAGCATTCTATATTTCCTATTTTTGCCGGAGAATAAAAAAATCTTCAAGACAATTAACTTTTCTGGATTTACCATGTGCTGTCTGGGAGTTCACAATCAATCATACAACATTAACGTAAATACACTAAATACTACATGTCATGATTCAGGCAGAAAATAAAACATAATATATTGTGCAGAACATCCCAGGAAACCAACTTGACACAAAACTCATCAATTAAATTATTCTCCAGATCCCCTTTCAATGTTATTCATTTTGTGGAGTTTTTGTGAAGTATTATTTACTCTTGCACCTCCATTGCCTCAATCCAAATTTCATGATGCTCTCCTCTTCAACTTCCACCTCAATCCCCCGATTAGCCACTTACTTACGTCTTTCCGTCAGCATACCTTTAAGTGACATGCTCATGATATCGTCATCATATCAGATTATGTGATCTGTGGGTATAAAAGGTCTCAGATAGTGTCTTAAGGATGCCAATTCAAACAGAATACACTAATGGAAGCATGCTACTCTTTGGTGTCAAATTGTTCAATATTAGCACATGTGCCAATAATGTTTGTATGTAAAGGTAAGTTATAATAAAAATTCTGCTGGATTCTTCAATCCCATGTCGCTCACGTCTAGTTTTGATTTACAAGGAACAACATTATCATTGCTGAATTAGGTAAAGTTACCCTGCTGGAAGCAAGATGTACATTAAATGGTAATGATTATGTTTAATTCTTTTCTGATTATTTTCTCAATCAGATAGATTTCTTATGACAACTGTATTGTGTCAGCACTTCATGAAAGGTAAGAAGGGGAGAAATCTAGCAAGAGATAAGGCTTATAAGCAATTAAGCTTTAAATCACAAACATTAATCTTAGTTTAAGTGGTAATAGGAGGCGTATTCTTCCAATACTGAAGGTGAAGGTCACCTGCTTAGAGCATTTCTCCCCACCCACTTCCTTCCTCTGTGAACAGCTTATTCTTCCACTTGAAACATCTTTCTCATGTCCAAGAGATGGGTCTCAAACAGAATAGCTACCAAAACATTTAACTAACTTCACTGCTGAGCTCTGAAACTTTGCATTCTTAGACACAGTTCTCATTGCTGATAATTTTTAATTGGTTTTCATTAAGTGTGTTTCTGAATACTTTTTGTAACTTGCTTTTTGTTAACTTTGTCATCAAGTCAATAGCCTAAACCTAATATAGGACTGACAGTAGACTTACATCTGTTTCTCAGTTTAGATTTCTTGTTTTTCTTTTACTAATGGATATATTCTGATGTTGATGTTTGATAATTGGCCACTTTTCATGGATTCTTGATCCAGAATTATTCCCTTAGTTGTTAGCGAGCACTTACTGCTCTCACTGATTTTCTTTTTACTTAAAAGCTTGTATTCTCTATGACTGACAGTAAAGGCTGTTTATTTGCTGAAAGACAAGATGACGATTTTTTCTGCAGGAGTTTTCTGTTCACTGTTTAATTTAAAAAAAACTCAGTGGAGTAGGTGTCTCCACAAACATCCGCATCCTCAGTAATGAGGAAACTCATTACGTCAGTGCGAAAGGTCAGGCTGAAGCATTCACAACAATCTTTAGCCAGAAAAGCAGAGTGGGTAATCCAAAATAGACACTTCCAGTGGTACCCAGGGTCACAGATGTTAGTCTTCAACCAATTTCACTCACTCCATGTCACTTCAAGGAATCTTGAAACCACTAGAAGTTGTGGATACTAAAAATATTCCAGAAGCAGTACTTGAAAGCATGTGTTTCTGAGCTTGCCACACCCCTAGCCAATTTGTTCCAGTACAGTTACAATACTGGTATCTACCAGACAATGTGGAACATTGCCCAATTATTGCCTCTCCACAATTACCAGGACAAATCCCACCTGGTCAATTACCCGCCAATCAGTTTACTTTTGATCGTCAGCAAAGTGAAGGAAGGTGTCATCAATAGTGCTCTCAAATCATATTTGTTGAGCAATAACCTGTTCACTCTTGCTGCATATGGGTTCTGCAAAAGCCACTCAGCTCCTGATTTCATTACAACCTTAGTTCATACATGAACAAAAAAATTGAATTCCGGAGTCTAGGTGAGAGTGACTGCCTTGACATCAAGACTGTATTTAACTGAGCATAACATCAAGGAGCCAAAGCAAAATTGGAGTCAATGGGGAATCAGGGGAAAAACTTCCCACTGGTTGGAATCATATCTGGCACACAGGAAGATTGTTGTGTTTTTTTGGATTTCAGTCATCTCAGATTCAGGACATCTCTACAGGATTTCCTCAAGATCATAACCTAGGCCCAAATATCTTCAATTGCTTCATCAATGACCTTCTCTCTATCATAAAGTTGGAAGTGGGAATGTTCATTGATAACCGCACAATGCTCAGCACTGTACATGAGTCCTCAAATACCAAAGAAGAGCATGCCCACGTGCAGCAAGACCTGACCCATATTCAGGTTTAGGCTGAAAAGTGGCAATGAGCATATCCAACATCTTGCAGTGTTGCTGGGTTGCAAACCTGGAATTCTTTCCCAAACAGCATTTTGAGTCTACTGACACCACATGGACCTCAATGATTTACTAGGCAGTTCACCACCACTTTCCAAAGGGAAACTAAGGTCAAACAATACATGTTGGCACTGCCAGTGATGCTACATTTTATGAATTAAAATAAAAGTAAGAGAGAATCTAACTATTGCCTCTCGACATTCCACAGATGTTTGGAGATTTTTTGATATTTCATGCAGACTTTTTTTTTCTCTCAGAACTTACAACAAATCAATAACTGGAGAATAACTAGACGGTGCAAACTCAAAAAAGAAAAAAAAATCTGGCTCAGCAGCTTCTAAAATAAAACTGCATCTTTCCCAAAGCCAGTCTGAGCCAATTCACTCTTTGTTTTCTCTTTCTTTTTCAACATTCTCTGTTGTTGGCTGGCCAACACCAGGCCTCCCTTGATTGACTAACTCAACGTCCAATCAGCTGCCAGTTCTTGAGCATAACAACATTTCAGTGCTGATTCATCTACAGTGTTCTTAAGGCAGTGATTTTCTTCCCAGGTCAATTCTCAACAGCAAGCATTGGTTTTTTTTGTCCTATCCTCTTTTTGTTGGAATGAGCTGCTATTCAAAGTCCAATTCTCAACTGCAACTCATAGCTCTAAATGAAAAATGGGAAAAATAAAAGAAAAACAGTGATGACCTCAACACCATGAAGATCCCCTCTGCTAGCTACAATTGTTCCCTATCACTGTATTTGTTGCCTAAGTAACTCAGTACAACAAATTCATCAATAGACTTAAGTTGCCCTCTTTTGGTAAGAGTCAATAGACTACATTCTGAAAAACCCCCTGAATGTTGTCTAAACGCTCAGGGTTGACCATAACCTAACACCAGTACTTGGTAAGATTGTCCTCACTGAGACTAAAATATATTTATGCTTCTATGCAGCTTCTAGATCCAAGTGACAGGTCAGCAGAGAGCGAGAAAAAAAAATCTGAACCTGCCCTCCCAGTCCCATTTGACCAGTTCATTGAACCACACCTCTGAAGAGGAACACCTACAAGTCTTTGATGTTAGGATCATGTTAAACACAGCCTATCAAAGTTTAATGGTCAACACGTGATTTTAATACCAGAGACCTTTTCTGAACTAAAATGATTTTAAAAAGAGAACAAACCTGAAATTTCTGCTGAAATAATCTGTCCACCAATTGAAGCACGTTCAGAAGACCCTTACATAATGAACAAAATCAATGCCATTTCATCAAAGGACAAGGTAACTGAATCAAGAAAATTGCATTTCCTCATTTAGTATGATAACCGCACATATCAGACACCTGAGCTTCCCTCCAAGTCTTCAGTTTTAAAAGACAATGGACCCACTCTTAGGAATATACAAAACAACTATTTTTCAGTACTTCAGAGATAGTAGGAGCTGCAGATGCTGGAGAATCTGAGATAACAAGGTGTAGAGCTGGATGAACACAGCAGGCCAAGCAGCATCATAGGAGCAGGAGAGCTTGACGTTTCGG
>JAHRHZ010000076.1:1373347-1466148 GCA_024137785.1 Ginglymostoma cirratum
TACCTGGTTATCCAAACTACATGAAGCAGGTCTGCTCTGACTGGGGCTGCTCTGAGCACTTTGGATCACTGATAACACAGATACCAATATGGAATTGAAATTGAGACAGCTAAACACCTAAATGTTCATCTTTCCCTGTATGCATGAAAATCCTCAGATTTCCTGTATAATTCAGAAATGATACATTCAGTTATTTTCACCAGATGGACAAGGTGTCTGCCATGGCAAAATGTTTCCTTTCAAAACTAATTCCACTCCTGGGCTTGACCATTTGAATACCCCAAATTAAATGTAAAGGAGATTCCAACAGTGGCCTAGCAGCAAAGGAGTGAACTACATGGGGAAGATAAAAATGAATCTGTAAAACTGTTGCATCTTCTATGCAGCCCTGAAGTGTTTCAATGATTGAGGTCCACGTTAGATAAAGAAAGAGAAGAAAATGAAAAAGAAGACTGGGCCATGACAGGATTAAAGTTGAATAACTGTGAAGAATAGCTCTAAAATATTTATTTAAAAAAAACAAGGACATATGAAGAATCAAGAGCAGTTATCAAGTGAATGTGGCATCAAACATGTGCATTGTCTAATGTGATTGGAATGAGTTGGATCAAATGGCTTGAGATTGTAGATTCAATATTTAATATGGAAATTTTACAGAAATAATGAGCAATTAGTGCCTGTATGATCTTGAACTCATCACACACTGTAAGGCCTAGAGACTAAGTAGAAAACTCAGATATATTTATAAGAAGTTTTTGGATTGCTGCTTGCAGGTTGGAGTAATTGGCAAGTAGACGGCTGCTAGTCCAATGTTTTTGAAATGCTAAATAGGAAGCAGCAGCAAAGGGAGTCTTTGATTCTCATTTTACAAAAAAACAACTTCAGTTTTAAGTCTCACAAAAGAAAAAGCTGCCTGCAGCATGTTGTATAATTTGGTAGCTACCACCCTATTGAATTGGGGTCTTTGACAGCATTGTTCCTCTGTCAGGTTCAGATAATTCTCTTGTATGAAATATATGTTTTTGCCAAGTGGGAGAACACCACCTATAGTGAAACCATGCTTTCCTGACATCCAAATACACCAGGGCTGGTCCTCCTTTATAAAAACCCACATTGAATTCCTCAACTCCCCTTCAAAGCTCATACGTATGGAATGAACTTAAACAATTCCTCTCAGGTATTTGCAGATCTTCCCCCAAAACCACAGAGCATAATCAGGAGCACACCAAGAAATTTACCTGCACAAGCTTCAGGTAAGTGATTGATGTATGCCTTTCACTTCTGCATAACTGCGAAGAGCAGATAGTCCCAAGCTAATTATAATGCAATCAGACGCTATGTCTTAACAAACACTCAAATTGGGAGTAAAGTGTGAAGCATTGTGGTCAGTGGTGAAGTAAGGGCACTTGCTGCTAACATTGATGAAACCTTGCTGAGCGATTTAGCAAACACTGTGGAAATTAACTAATTCTCACAAGATGTAATTGATTGTGGTGTTGTGTAAAGGGAGTCAAGATACAGAGAATGCCACCACGTTAGTCAAACACATGCAATATGCTGATAATTATATTGAAGCGTTCTCACACATAACCCGACAGGAAAAGACGAGCACTGATAATCAAACGCCTTAAGGAAAAGAAACTTACATGCAAGTAAAAAATTAAGGTAAATGATAGGGCTAAATATCGTGACAAAATATTAAAAAAAACAAAACTTGGGAAGTTAAATAAAAATCTTGCTTTAAAAACGTGGTAATTAAATGTAGTAAAGATATTTGACAGCATTTTGCATTTCTTTCAGTGACAGATTGGCTGTTCAGAAGCATTTATAACTCAGTTTGCCATTGAAATGCCAATTATACATCACTGAACAAGGCTAAACATTCTCAGGGGATTTTAACAGCAGGATTAAAGCATGAAAAGGGAAGTTCTCAACAAATTGGATTCATTGGATAGGAAGAGGGGGAAGACCCTTTAGTCTCAAGCAAAACAGAGAAGAGAGGCCACAGCTTCAGCACTTCTATCCTAATTTGCTCTTGTACTGAATTCTGATTTTACTTCCAGATTTTTTTATTTGATCATAGGGCACAGACATCACTAGCTGTTCAAGCATTTATTGCCCATCCCCAAATGCCATGGAGCAAGTGGCGGTGAACTGTCTTCTTAAACCATTGGATCCTTAGGATGTAGAGTTGCTGTAAAATATCTGAACTCCAGAGATGAGGTAAAAGTGATTGTCCTTGACATCAAGGCAGTAATCAACTAATCAATTCATTAAGGAGCAATATTAACACTGCAGACAATGGATATAAGTGGATAAACACTTCACTGGTTGCGGTCATAAAGGAAGATGATTGTGGCTGTTAAAGAGCAATCAACTCAGTTCACAATTTTAAAAAACACAAAAATAAAAAGGCACTTTTATATATTCACTGATAAAATGGTTCTTCCTTCATACTCATGACTAGCAAAATGAAATGTTCTCGATATGTTTCACCAGAGTATGAAGGGAGGAAATTAGAAGGAAAGAAAGGCAAAAAATATGTTTGCCTTTATGGACATTCATTATTAACAGTTTATAGCAACTGAATTTTACTTTTTTATAGCTCAGTCATGACTACAAAATGTAAGAAGATTATGTTAAAATCAATGTCCATTATGGCACATTCTTTAGATTGCAACTCATTAATAAAGAGCTGCCTGTCCAAACCTTAGTAACCCTTACTAGCTCAGAGCTCAGTGCAATTCCACAAATTGCTGGGCCTTAACACCAATCCCAGACAGCAATTCAGACTGAGGGAAGCACAGTGCATCAATTTGGCTTAGTGTGAACTCAGATCTCAGAAGTGGAAGTTCAGTCCTTTCATGATAAATTAAATCAGTTTACTGAAGTTAGCATTGCTTCATTGTGCACCATTAGTTTCCATACTAATCTGTTGCATAAAATTGATAGGCAATTCCCTCCTGTGATGTATCAGTACAGTAGTGAAATATATGACAAATGTTGAACAGATCATTAAATCTAGCCAGAGAAAATGAATGGCATGTCACATGTAAATAAATAAGCACAAGAAACTGCAGAGAGTCAACATGAGGTGCTGCTTTCTTGAATTGTTTACAGATTTAGACTCAAACTTGGCTACTTTATAGCAGCATGAAATATAACATGAAATATTCTAATTGGTGTTATCCTAATATGTTGGTCTTGGAGGGAGTACAACAGAGGTATACAAGAATGATACCTGGACTTCAGGAGATAAGTTACGAGGAGAGATTATACAAATTACAAATAGATACAAATCTAGAATTTAGAAGATTAAGAGGAGATCTGATTGAAGCCTTCTAGATATTAACAGGAAAAGAGAGGGTAGATAAAGATAAACTATTTCCACAGAAAACAAAAAATGTTGGAAAGCACAGTGGATCAAACAGCATCTTTGGATAAAGACCAAGCTAACATTTTAGCTCGAGAACTAGGGAGCAAAGTTAGTGCCAGATTTATTCAGCAGAGATAAAAGGTACTGCAGATGCTGGAGAATCCGAGATAACAAGTTGTGGGGCTGGATGAACACAGCAGGCCAAGCAGCATCATAGGAGCAGGAAAGCTTGATGTTTCGGGCCTGGACCCTTCATCAGAAAATGCTTTCATCCAGCCCCACAACTTGTTATCTCGTTCACACAGCCCCACAACTTGTTATCTCGGATTCTCCAGCATTTTCTGATGAAGGGTCTAGGCACGAAACGTCAAGCTTTCCTGCTCCTATGATGCTGCTTGGCCTGCTGTGTTCATCCAGCCCCACAACTTATTCAGCAGAGATGTTGGGAAGCACAGAAAAGATGGTGGATGTTACAAATGGCAGTGGATGCAGTATCAGTTATTAATTTAAATCTGAGATAGTTTTTTGTTAAACAAAGTGATTAAGAGATATGGACCAAAGACAAGTATAGACCACAAATGATCTCATTGAGGAGATGAATGGCCTACTCTTGCTCCTATATTCCTATGTTTTGTTTTGAGAACAACCAGATAAGTTCCCATTAGTCTGGACATTTGTTTGATTCAGGAAGGACTTCAAAATGACTGAGGGAAAGAAACATAAATTATAAATTTATGGATTTTGTAATTATGAATAATGGATACTACAACTGAATTTCTTCTAGACACATCCTAAATCAATATGTATTTAATTGGTCCAAATGGTTAGGTGGCCCAGTGCTGTATCCTTGTTTAATGCTAGTTCTCTTCAAGACTGTATGCTGTCGACCGTAATATTCAAATAAGGTCAATGTTCTGTACTTACAAAATCTACTCCAATTCATTTGTGGGAGTTGACACTAGAAATTTAACTGCTCTGTTTTTATTGTTTTGCCAATGCCTGAGTCAGATGAATGTGAACAATATCTGACTTTGGACCTATCACATCTGAATGGCAGTTACATTGGCAAAAGCAGTTTCCTGCCGATCTCCTCATCTCTGCAGCCACTGCATCGAACAAAGAGCCAAAAAAGATTTTCTGAAAATTATATACTGCAGCCAGCCTTTCCTTCTTAATTGCAGGCTGTCCTACTTAGAGGGAAGTTACACAGAAGAAACTGATTCTACTTAAAATAAAGGAAATTTGAATATTAGGCTATGACAGATAACCAGGTTGACCGATGTGATGTTGGTGGAATTAGTGATAGAAGTAGGTAGGAAGAGAGACCATATGGTTTTAGGTAACTGTTAAGTAATATCTAATTCATGTTTATTTCAGTTTTCATTTGCTATGGCAAAAATATTAAGGTATAAAATCCTGTCCTTCGGTTATTTACGTTTGTTAATGGGTAACTCATTTCTTTTTCCAAAGAATGCTTATCTCTCTCTACAGAGAATATAATGTGACCGTGAAGAAAGCACTGTGGGCGTACCTACACTACATGGACAGCAACAGTTCAAGAAGACAATTTACCACCATCTTCTGAGGAGAAACATGGGATATATAATAAATGCTGGCAGTTCGTACCCCAAGAATACATCAAAGAAGGAACCCCCTAGCACTCAGCAGTTCAGTCTTACATCCAGATACTCCAGTTCATTCTTACACACACATCAACCTCACATTTACATCTCACTGGGCCAATACTAACTGCCTAAAACCCAATAAAGTGGACAGTCTGTTACATTTTACTGGTATTGCTCTATCTACTGTAAAAATTTAAATTGCATCAAGCAGACCAGTGACTCATTCCCCTGTCTCCTAAAAAGAGCTGGGAACATGTTGAAATCAATGGCAGCGTCATACAGCTCAGCTCATCGACTGTCACTCCCACAGCTGCTTCCTTACAGAGGAAAGTATATAATTTGTACATTGACCTAGAAAAGCTCCTCCCACAATGAAATGGGACGCACTCTACCATGTATCAACAATCCCAGGATTGGAGCAGCCATTGCAAAGCTTTTGTGCAGAGGTTTGGGCACAACAGCAGCAACAAGGAAACATCCCAAGTTGTGAAAGATCTCCCAGAATGCCCTACACTAACACTGCCTTGTAGTCCTATGGATCTTCAACACCTTGAGTTAGAACCCATGTGGAATACTAGGAAAGGAGGTACTAGTAATATGACAAGAGGAGGACACATATCAATTTGCCTAAAACACCTGCAGCTTTTAAGCTATGGTAGGTATAGTAGTCAAACACAGTCCTGTACAATCACTGACAAAATATCTGCTCCATTGCAGGACAGATGGTCTAATCCAGATGGGTATACGATCATCTGAATCCACTCACACCAATCGAGGTAATGAATCTCAACATCAAGATGCCACCACCAGACACATATTCCCCTCCCCTCCCTTGTCCGCCTTCTGCAGGGACCGTTCCCTCCGGGACACCCTGGTCCACACTTCCTTCACCCCTAACACCTCCCCACAGCCCTATGGCACCTTCCCCTGTAACTGGCGAAGGTGCAACACCTGCCCATTTACCTCCTCCCACCCCAGTATCCAAGGGCCCAAACATATCTTCCAGGTGAAGCAACATTTCACCTGCACTTCCAAGAATCTAGTCTACTGCATTCGCTGCTCACAATGTGGTCTCCTCTACACTGGGGAAACGAAGCGTAGACTTGGCAACCGCTTCACAGAATATCTGCATTATACTCGCAAAAAAGACCCTGAGCTACCTGTTGCCTGCCACTTCAATGCACCACCCTACTCCATGGCCAACATCTCTGTCTCCGGCTTGCTACACTGTTCCAGGGAAGATCAACGCAAGCTGGAGGAACAATACCTCATTTTCCGCTTAGGGACCCCATAGCCCTTCAGACTCAATATTGAGTTCAATAATTTTAGGTCCTAAACTCTCCTATGTCCCAGCCCCCCACCCCACACACTAGACCTTGTTACCACATAGCCTGCCACTACACATCCCCTTGCTGTTAGTCACTAACAGTCCCCATTAACAACTACTCACCTTCCCAGCCTGATCGTTAGCAACTCCTTTGTCTGTCCAACTGTCTTTCTCTCTTTTTGGCCTCTATTTTATCGTTAATCCCTACCATCCCAACCTCCCTATTTTCTGCATATAAACTGACGTCTTTCCAGCCACCATCAGTTCCGAGGATGGGTCACTGGACCAGAAACGTTAACTCTGTTTTCTCCTCTACAGACGCTGCCAGACCTGCTGAGCTTTTCCAGCAATTTTGTTTTTGTTCCTCAACATCATGGGACTGACTGCAACATGGCCACGGCATCTTGATTCACTGAGATGTTGAGAATAATGTCATTTTGCTGCTTTATTCCATTCTCAACTTCCATTGAAACTTCATTCTGCTATGGCATGATAAGTAAGTTGTTGATGTTGTAACCTCTTGCTTTATACTTTACTGTCTTCTCCGAGCGTCAACCTTCTGTTTTCTGCTTTTAGATACACAAAACCTACAGTTGAATCAGCCACAGCAGCTATGGGAGCAGGAAATAAAGTAACAGCAAAGTGACAGAAGAGGCGCTAACATTTGGTCTGGGGGCTCATAGGGAATCCAGAACAGCACATGGTAATTGGCTGGATGTAAGTGATGTGCTGCCAGGCCAGGGATAAAGGGTTAAAATTGTGGTCTGTTTTCCAGTTCACAGGAGGGCAGGATTATTGACGAGGATGCAGTGTGCTGGAGTCACCATGTAACCACTCTTGCTGTCATGTAGGGATTTGTCATGGGAAATTACATATTGATCAGGTGATATTAGGTAACTATGAAGTCTTAATGACTTTCTCACCCCTTATTACTGATAATCTCACCCCACTACTCAATACTTGGTTGGAAAATAGGACTTTTTTTGCACTCAACGTCAATAAGCTCCTCATTGTTCATCTTTCACAATTTTCCCAACATTTTCATCAATGTCCACAATATTCTAGATCTGGAGAAAATCCACCATACGTTAGCATTGGATCTTCTGATTCACCCTTAGGGAAGAAAATTTGCTATTCTTACCCAGTCTGGTCTCCATGTGACTCCAGACCAATGTCAACATGGTTGACTCTTACTTGCTTTCTGGGTGATTAGAGTCCAGCAATATATCTGGCCTAGCCAGCGATACCCAAACTATTTAAATAATAATATATATTATATGAAATAACATATCAAATTGCATATAGCTCAGTATTAGACATGCTTCAGCCAAATTCCTTAATTGACAAAGAAAGAAGTAGCTTTATGCAAACAAAGATTGCTCGAAAAAAGATTATTAATAAAACAGTTAAACTATGCAAATATGTACAAATACTCATCTTGTAAAGTCAGACAGGCATGCATGCACAACTTTCAATTTGAATAAAAGCCTTCATAGGTGGCACAGTGGCTCAGTACTTAGCGATATTGCCTCACAGTGCCAGGGACCCAGGTTCAATTCCATTTTTGCGTGGCTCTCTATGTGGAGTTTGCATGTTCTTCCCATGTCTGTGTGGCTGTTCTTGGAGTCCTTTGGTTTCCTCCCACAGCCCAGAGATGTGTAAATTATGTGGATTAGTCATAGCGTTGAGTCTAGGTGGGATGCTCTTTGGAGGGTCAGTAGGTACTTGATGGGCCAAATAGCCTGCTCCCACACTGTCAGGATTCTTTGAATATTATTTTAAAAGTACTTTGGCTAAGTACCAGTCAAAATCAAGAAAAAAATTATTATGCACAGATTTTCCAAATTATGGCATATAGCCGAAATCACTTTGTAAACAAGCTGTTGGCACTTGGGTGTCTTCCAGGATCAGTCGTAGCTCATTGAAATTGTTTTTCTGGATACAGCGGTGTACATTTTGAATTCTCCTTTAGGGATTCTTCACTTGTGGTAATGAGGTCAATGAGGTCTTCCAGTGAGTTTTTAGCTCAAAAACCTTCTTGATCAGGATTTCAGAGAAAGACAGAGAGGGCAAAGGCTGCTGCTGCAGATAAATTATCTCTCTGTCAATGTTCAAATCCAAAAGCTTTATTACACCTACAGAGTGAATCATGTAACCTCTGTTTGAAAATATTGCAGACACAGTGGTTCCAGTCAAGCGGCTCGTCTTCTCTGCAAATACAGTATTTTTCCCTGCTGCAGCCAGTCTCCTTTGCTTTGCAAACCATTAAAACCCAAGGTATAGTTATGTGTCGAATCATTGATACTCTAAATTAATATTTCAGAAAATATGTCTTCATGTGAAGAGCTTTGGAATGAGTTTACGTCAGCAGTACAGTGCAAATGCAACTTGTTCAACACTAATTTTCAGAAACATAATTATTAGTAACAGTTGATCCACTTCTTTCACATATACTAATCATTTATTTTTTAAGTCTTGCTTCTTAAACAAACCAGTAACTTGCATGTGTCTTATCTCAAATAATCTTTCCTGTGACCTTTCTGCTGTCAGTGGAGGTCTTTGATAGGTCTCTATATCGTTTTTTTTTAGATGCTTTTATACTTATGTGATTATGACACTGATTTGAAAGAAAGGTCTTTGGTGTATGATTTTTGGCTATCTGTTTAAAAAAAAATAACTTCAGGTCATTAATCGTTCCAGTCACATCAGTAAGACTTGTATGGTGGCATTTTACCAGCAACTACTATTATTCAATGTAAGATTATCAGAGCCCTTGACTTGACCTAGAGCAAACAGATGGCTCTGAGCCTTTTCAAAATTTGTCTGTAGACTGTACATCATTTTCACTTTTCCCTATATGTTTAAATAGTGGGAAAACTGCTACTTCGGATAGGTGTTATCTATCTGGAAAACTTTAAACTTGTTTCAAGGCTAATGTCACAATGAAAATAGTTTAGAACATAGAACATAGAACATAGAACAATACAGCGCAGAACAGGCCCTTCGGCCCTCGATGTTGCGCCGCCCTGTGAACTAATCTAAGCCCATCCCCCTACACTATCCCATCATCATCCATATGCTTATCCAAGGACTGTTTAAATGCCCCTAATGTGGCTGAGTTAACTACATTGGCAGGCAGGGCATTCCACGCCCTTACCACTCTCTGAGTAAAGAACCTGCCTCTGACATCTGTCTTAAATCTATCACCCCTCACTTTGCAGCTATGCCCCCTCGTACTAGCCGACGTCATCATCCTAGGAAAAAGACTCTCACTGTCCACCCTATCTAATCCTCTGATCATTTTGTATGTCTCTATTAAATCCCCGCTTAGCCTTCTTCTCTCCAATGAGAACAGACCCAAGTCCCTCAGTCTTTCCTCATAAGACCTTCGCTCCGTTTACTGGAGCATTTGTTTTGAAATCAAAGCCACTAATCAACCTATCATTATTGTGGGTGCCAAGGCCAAGAGAATATTTTCCTTTGTCATTGTTAAAACAGCAAGAAGTTTAAATAGTAATAGTATTTTCAAAGGAAATTTAGAACCAATGTCAGAAGTGTAGTTTATTTCTAAGACAAAAATCAATATATATATATAGCCACAATTAAGTAGATGTGTAAAGTTCTTGTACAATTATAATAAATCTTTATGGTTCACTTAAGATTTGAGCTTTTGCCAGACTAAAATAAATGAATTTACATTCATTTATTTTGTGCTTTTGTCCTTAAGATCCTAAGAGTGTTTCAGAACCTGTTAAGTATTCTTTGAAAGATAAACTCCATTGCACTGGAGGAAAATGTAGCAGGAAGTTTCAGGTAAAATCCTGCAGTCAACAATGAGATGAGTGATATGTAATCTGCTTCAATGGTGTTGTTTGAGGTATGAAGGTTGACCAAAGCAACTTTTTGACTCCCCATGATACACACCAAATGACAGCCATTCAAGTAGTTATCACAAGATTTAGTGCATCTAAGTGTAAGTTCATGAAACTAGCACAGTTACTGAACAGTACAAATAATGAACCTAAACAAAAATGCATTGGATATTGCTCAATGACAACTGAATGGAACTCAGTAGAGGAATTTCATGAGATTTTGCATAAGCATCTGAGAGTACAGACATGGTGCATCTGTAAAATGTCACACATGGCCATTACACAAACATATTTGCACTGTCTGTTTTATTAGGAGGAAATGATACATGGAAGTCCTGATTCATACATCACATGCAACTAAATGCATAAAATTTGCATGGTCCAATAGATAGTGCGTTGATACTGTCAAATTATTCTCTTTGAAACTCATGCTGAACATAATCAATCATCTGTGCTTGCAGAAGCAAAATATGAATGAAATATGCAAAATGATTGATATCTCTTTAAACAAATTGAACATCATTTCAAACTACTTCAGAACCACAGAACTGTTATAGAGCAAAGAGAGACCATTCAGTCTTTTGTGGCTGTACAGCCCTTTCAACAATGATCTTTAGCTGATGCCAATCTCCTGCCTTAATCCCATACCCCTGCACACCATTTTCATCCAAACAATTATCCAATCCCCTCTTGAATGTCTCAATTGAATTGTCTTCCACCACATTTTCAGGCAGTGGGAACATCTCTTACCTATCTACTCTATCCAGTCTGTTCAAGATTTTGAAAACTTCCATTAAGGTTCTTTTCTCCAAGAAGAACAGTCCCAATTTCTTCAAATCATCCTAATTTATCAATTGACCATTACACTTTTGTTTTCCATCACTCAACCAATGTTATGTGCTAATGTCCCATTTATACAATGATCTGTAACATTCCTCCCAAGTCTATTGTGTGGTATTGTATCAAACACCTTCTGGAAATCCATATATACCACATCAACAGTGTCACCCTCTTTGAGCTTTTCTGTTACATCTTTAAAAATTCTCGCAAGCTAGGTAAAGACATTCCCTTTTAGAAATCCATGCTGATACCTGCAATTCAATCCACTTTTTGTTTTCAAATGTGGCGGCTAATTCTCTCCCAAATAATTGTATCTAGATGCTTCCACACCAGATGACTTAAACTGACTGTTATGAAATTGCTGGGATTATCCTTACAACCTTCCTTGAACAAGGCCATAATGTTTGCAAATCTTGGGTATTCCGTTACCTCCCCTGAGTCCACAGGGAGATTATGGTCAGTGGCCCTGATATTTCTACCCTCACTTCATTTAAAAATCCTTTGGTGCATTTCATGGTTCCTTGCTTCTTGTCAACTTTATGTACCAACAATCTATTCAAGACTTCTTCCTCATTTTCTTTTTAAAATTTTTGATTAATTTTTAATCAGGGAGAGAAGTAAATGATTTCCAATCCAAATTATTAACATTCATCTCGTTGTGGTATTTATGGTATTTCTGATTTTAAAATGATTGCAAATTTATCTTTTTCAACTGACTGAGAAAATTCCCAGTAAGCCTTTGATAACATAATGTCACAGTATATTTCATCTTATGTTGCGAACTTTGACTTAATTTGTACACCAGTGCTAGACGCTCCTCGACCATGCTTATTTTTTATTGGATGTGCTGACCTCCTTCCTATATTTCACACAAGTAAATGTAAGAAAAAACAACCTTCCACTAAATGTGACTTTTATGACTTTAGTACATCAAACAAAGTGCTTTACAGCTAACTAAGTATTTTAAAGTGTAGCCACTATTAAAACGTAGGAAACAGGACCCATGTTGCCAAAGATCAGTTTTCATAAACTGCAACCTGAAAGTGACCAATTTGACTGAGAAATAAATGTTGGCTAGAATATTAAAGAAATTAGCATGGATTTCTTTGAAGTAGTGTCTCAAACTGTTTTCTATCTGTCTAAGTTTAAACAAGCTTGATGACCAGCCCATCTGAAAAGCTGCATCTCCAAGAATGCAGGACCCAATCAGCAGTACACAGAAGGTTCACGCCTAATCCATGTGCTCAAGTTGTTTCTCATATCTGTCACTTTTAGAGTGCTCGGCGATGTTGGATTCCACAGACTCTGTCATAACCAGTCCCATATTGTAAAGACCTATCTCCTCCATAAGGCTCGATTGAAGCAGGCATTCTGGTGCCTCTTGTATCAGAGATAAAAAGTACTGCAGGTGCTGGAGAATCCGAGATAACAAGGCGTGGGGCTGGATGAACACAGCAGGCCAAGCAGCATCATAGGAGCAGGAAAACTTGACGTTTCGGGCCTAGACCCTGGTCCCTCGCTGGTTTTTGGCTGCTCCCTCACATTTTTGGCACCTTGCCCTGAAAAAAAAAACGAGAAGAATAGAATGATTGTGTTTAATGGTGCTTTGGCAATGTTCCTGCTATAGCTGAAGATATGTAGAAGCAGGGAAGGGCGAGTATGAGACTGGAAACATTTCGAATTGTGTGAGGAAAGTGAAGTATTAAAATGTCAGGTAGGAGACCTACATACCAAGAATTGTGCTGGATGACTAGTTGACGGATGGGGCTGTTGGGCATTGAGCAACATGAAAGGCTGCTGATGTGGTGGGTACGAGATATTATGCTCAGATTCATCTCCATACTTTGACTATCCATGTGAGGTTATTAGACTTTGTTACAGCACTATTTTTTGATCATCAAGGCAAGCCTCCCAGGCCACTTCTTCAAATTTTCCATGAGGATTGGTTTTAAGACCTTACTGGCTCAAAAAAAATCCTTGTCCCGGTTTAACATATAGACAGATTCTTAGCAAGACTTCACACCTAAAACGCACTGTCTGATCTGAGATGTCACCTTTTGACAAAACATTTAACTATCTTGGGACAATGATTTGAGAGGAATCTGGATTTTGCATTTCAATCAGTATTCTCCTCCCTAAGTGATTAAAGATTCAACAAGAGGTGGCTAGTTTTAGGTTTGTTACCTTCCTGCTTATAAGTTCTGCGTGTTATACCCTCTCTCTCGCACTACACCTGAGGAAGGAGCTGAGCTCTGAAAGCGTGTGTTTTCAAATAAACCTGTTGGACTATAACCTGGTGTTGTGTGATATTTGACCTCGCCCACCCCAGTCCAACATCAGCATCTCCACATCATTCCCGCAGAGCCATGGCATCCTGCCTCCTACCTACTTCCACCCTTAAAACCATCAGTGTGGCCTTCATGACCAAGATAGACAATAGACAGCAAAACCCACACCCCAGGATGAACTAAAAAAAAGCCTGAAGCCCTCCCTCTGCCCTGATTTTCCAGTTTTCTTGTTTTCAACTGCAGCTGTCGTCTTCAGCAACAAAGCTTTTCTGCTCAGTTCAGCTAAAAAAACACCCGAAAGAAATGCAGATGCTGTAAATCAGGAACAAAAACAGAAGTTGCTAGAAAAGCTCGGCAGGCCTAGCAGCATCTGTGAAGAGAAAATCAGAGTTAACATTTCAGGCACGTTGACCCTTCCTCAGAACTGCAGAACTCTGTTCTGAGGAAGGGTGACCGGACCTGAAACGTTAACTCTGATTTTCTTTTCACTGATGCTGCCAGACCTGCTGAACTTTTCCAGCAACTTCTGTTTTCATTCAGTTCAGCTGCCCATTAAGAGGGACAGGCTGGCTTTAAGAACAGAAGTCCGGTGCCACCACATGCTTTCAGCTGAACTTGTTCTTGAGCACATAACCTGCCAATTATACACTCTGCTATATGTGTGGTTTCATATCATAGAAATCATAGAATCCCTATAGTGTGGAAACAGGGCCTTCAGCCCAACAAGTCCACACTGACATTCAGAGCATCCCATCCAGTCCTATCCCCCTTAATCTGCACATCCCTGAACACTATGGGCAATTTAGCATGGCCAATCCACCTAACCTGCACATCTTTGGACTGTGGGGGGAAACTGGAGCACTCAGAGGAAACCCACGCAGACGCAGGGAGAATGTGCAAACTCCACACAGACAGTCGCCCGAGGGTGGAACTGAACGTGCGACCCTAGCACTGTGAGGCAGCAGTGCTATCCACTGAGCCACCGTGCCTCCCCAGAGTGGTCTATTCAGTGCTCTACAAGGCTGCAATAAAGCCATCTCCTCTTTACATTCTCACAACAAACTTCAGCCATTCTTTTTGTTCTTTCTTTGAGGCAAAGAGGCCAAGATTACCATGGGTTCATCATGCCTCATGTTTGGTAGGATTCTAATGGCGATGGAGATGACTGTTAAGATCAATCTGTGCCTGAAGGTTTCTGCCAAGCATAGGACAGGATACCACAGAAAGTTTTATTTTGCATGAGTTGCTGGCTCAGGATGTTCTGTCTTTATAGTTTCTCTTTACTAAAGACATACACTTGCTTTTGGTTGCAGTAGGTCCAGTGAACCAAGCTTCTCCCAGGACTGAAAATTAAAATCAAAACTCCTGAGAGACATCTTCAGGCTTTCCCTATAGTGCTTCCTTTGATCATCATGTGAGCACTCCCAAGGCTCAAGCTGTCCCGTAGAGATTACCTTTGGTCAGCGAGTGCCAGGTACATGACCAGTCCAACATGGCTGTGACTGCCTCAGTATGGTGCAGATGCATAATAAGTCCGTTTGGTTGGACAACCCAGTGCTCGATCAGTTCTCCTGCCATCTGATCTTCGGCAGATACTGAAGGAAGGTCACTTAAAAGTGATTGAGCTTCTTGGCTTGCTGCCGGTATGCAGTGCAAGTTTTGCATGGGTAGAACAGAGCAGGCAGAACCATAACTCTATAGACATTTAGTTTGGTGCTTCTCTTTGTAATGAATGTTACAAGGTCAGCCAGGTGGACCACATAGAATATGAGCTCACTGATTGGGGCTGTTAACCTGGTCCAATCAGGGAGCCCTGGCTGACAGATATAAACAGGAATCCCAGAGGTTCTGTTCTGAGAGCTGCCTCTGAGAAAGCTGGACCATTGTCAAATAGTATGCACATGTAAATAAAGGGGTGAATTTGCCCTGGGATACCAGGTTCTGTGGTGTTATTTCACTTTTCATTCCAAGATTGATGTTTAAGTGTGCTGAAAAGCGAGACATGCTTTACCAATTATTACATGTATCTCAAGTTTTATTGAATGTTTTAATGGAGTTATGAATCTCTGAATGTCTACTAACCAGGGCTAACATAAACACTTAGGGGTAGTGGCCTATCTAGTTATCGGCTCTGCTGTTCAAAAGTTATGAGCTGACAGTCAATCTTTGCTACAGAAATAAATGTTGCCTGGTTTCCTGGTACAGTCAGCTGAATAACTGACAGGTAAGTGTCTCAAAGCTACAGATATGGCACTCCAAAACAATTTACTGCCAGAATATCTGTGAATCTGTTTCAAAAATCTCTGATGTGAGAATTATAAATCACTTTCTCAAATGACGTGGAATCATTGCATAAATCAGAAAAGGGTCTATTGCACACATAGATCATGTCATCCTGGATTATGCTGTGCACAGAGTCTCGCGTTGGTTCATAGTCAATTTGATTTTTATGTGTTGGCGCAAGGAAAAAATGTAATTCAGAATGGTCTAAATACTGCAACTGAATCTTTCCTCATGTAATCTGTAAAGAAAATCACAGATATTAATTGAGAAGCTGTACCTTTTGAATCAGTGGGGTATATAATATTTTTGCCACAAGATAGGCATGAGACATATGGCTGCAGTAATTTACTGGAATACAGCAATTAAAACTTCTGTCACATTTAGCCTGAAAAGGGATTGCCTGGCTAGGTCACATAATGGAAGAAGTAATGCAGAGCTGTCAAGTCACATGTCAGGATGCAGCAAAGGCTGTTTATCAAGTGAACTCTGCATTGCATGAGAGTCTATAAACTGTAGGCGAGAGTAGATATGTCACCGTAGAGGACAAGTGAGTTGGGAGCGCAGTGTGATTAAGTGGTTATCAGACACTAATTATGTGTACAGATCAACCCTAAGATCTGCAAACACAGACAGACAATAAAAGACCGTGATGATGAAATTCCTATATGTAGGTTAAGTAATGTGCAGATTTCTAACCTACTGATCAAACTATCTAAACATCCCAAGACACAAACTACAAATCATTGTTGCTGAGAATATCATGGTAGTGAGATAGTGAAAAATATGACTTAAGAGATAAAGATGAAATAATTTGCCATCAAGCGCTTTCAAAAGCTGCCTGGGAATCATCATTTGCAACACACTAGTCTTTGAAGATTCAATGAAATCTAAGTTAAAAATGTGCTGTGCAATGAGACTAACAGATGAGAAAAGAAAAAAACAATGATTTTCAAAGTGACAATTCTTTACTTAATATTTCTTTTCTATGCAGAGATATCATCCCAGCTTTCCTACACGTAGGAATATGTCTACTGCATGTGTCAGCTCTGCCTTCCAACTTTTACTGTAGCTTGTTTACATTTCCCTCAGTCCACATCCAGGATAAACTAATCATTAAAGCACACATTCAGTAGATACACTGTTGTATTCATTAGCATGATATGGATATTTATTAACACCATAGCCTGATGGAATTAGGTGCACAGGCACAATCCTGCTAGGCAAAAAAAAAAGGAAAATGTGTGCACCTGGCCGCATAGACTTCCTCATGAAAGCTACGTGGAGTAAACAATTCTTTAGTACCAGGGGTCCTTCTGAAGAAAGGTGTTTTATTATTTAAACAGAGTGCAAGGGATGCAGACTGCCCCATTCACCCAGCTCATTGGAAATTTCATTCATTACCATTCTTGCAATGTATGGGGGTGCAGACTGTAATCCCCCCACCCTGGTTTGTCGTTGCTGACCCCAGCAAACCTGACAAAGCAGGCATGAGGGGCTCAACACAAAATACACATAACAAAAGAGGGACTTGGCACAAAAGCTGCAGATAAAGGTGGAAAAGCATGGGCAGTGAGATAAACTGAAAGCGTACAGTTGTTAGGGATGACAGGAAGATCCAGGGAATAGAAATAACCAAATAGGAAGAAGTGGGGAAAGCATCCCTTTCTTGCTCTTTGATTTGATTTTTCATTTTATTGTCACATGTATTTTATCGTAAGAATATGACAAATTGCAATGAAAATCTTTCATTTGTCACCATGATACAGCACAATTTTGAATAATTTAAGAATAAGGAATGAAAGAAAGAAATAGCTGGAAGAGATCGATCTATATTCCAATGCAAGTGTTTGGCCAGCTAAACCCGGCAGCTGTACTGGCTTTGGCATACCTATGGAGGAAGCATATGAAAAGGCAACGTGTTACCGAGCACCAACACCAAATGCCTGAGGCTCTGGAGGCTCTAGTGCTGGGGATTAATCTAATGGTCTTGTTCATGAGAAGGTGCTGACTGTGGCACCCACCGTAGATGCCTGAAGTGGTGAGGGACACGTGATTGCAGGCTGACAAGGAGGACACAAACAACCACTCATAAAATGTCATTTCAAAACATTCCAGAAAGTGAGGCTTCTCAACCTCCCCCCAATCCAGTGAGCCAATTGCCTCCAATGGTCTTCACGAAACAGCCCGCACCTACAGGCTGAAGCCCTCTACCTAGAGGATCAATCGAGAATAACTACCAAAGTCACTTCAGGCAAGATGGCAAAGCATGTGCGAGGCTTCCTCAGGCTCAGCTGTGGCTGTTGAAGTCATATCCAGATGTAGGTGTAGAAAAATAAAGAATGAACAGCCTTGAAAGCAGTTTATGTGTGTGGGTGTCAATGTACAACTATGCAATGCTGATAAATATAGCACTTTCTATTATGTTAGTGTGAGTTCTGTTAAGGTTTCTGATTGATTGATTGCTTTTCTCTTTTGGCAGCCTTGAGGGATATTGATTGGAGGCACAAATGTCCATGATGAGGAGCACTGAGGCTGCCCGCTAGTGGAATACTGTCTCAAGGATGTTTGACTTCTGAGACAAAGATCCTTTATCTAAACTGGCTTTATCCAATCCTTTATAGTAAGGGCAATGCTCGCTCCTTTCACATTTTGTCTGTCTCTTCCCAAAGGCTAAAAGTTCTGGTATACTTCACCGAATCCCTACAATGTGAAAGCCAGTCTTTCATCCCATCAAGTCCACACTGACCCTCCGAACAGCATCCCACCCAGATCCATACCCCTGTAACCCTGCATTTCCCATGGCTAATCCACCTCGCCTGCGCACACTTGGACACTATGGACAATTTCCCATGGCCAATCCATCTAAACTGCACATCTTTGGACTGCAGGAGAAAAGTGGAGCACCTGGAGGAAACTCCCACAGACTTGGAGAGAATGTGCAAACTCTACACAGACAGTTGCCTGAGGGTGGAATTAAACCCTGGTCCTTGGTGCTATGAGGCAGCAGTGCTAACTGCTGAGCCACTTGCCATCATTATAAGTAAGGCCCTTAAATCAAATTAATGCCACTTAAAGAGCTTAACTTGCTCCTCTCCCTAATCATCTCCCTCCATAGTTGGGGAGAAAGGTGACTAATTGTCCCATTGGGAAACTATAGTGACCTGCCTTCCAGCTTGTGGGTTTGCTCCAAATGCCCCAATCTGGGACAATCAGAGAAATGGAGGGGCTAGTGGGGTACTAGAGGTTTTTAAGCCATCCCTCTCCCTCTCTGACCCAGGTCGTCAATGTTAAGGCATATGACAGGGCAAGATACCTATCTCCACATGACTTTTATTGAGCTGATTGTTGAACTGCTGAGTGAGTTATCTAACCCATGGAATGATGAGTTAGTCACCTTCTAACGACCTCCCTCCACGCACTTAGCGTGCATTTTCCCTTTTTTTAAAATTGGACTCTTTTCTTCGACTGCTACAACCATTCAAATATAGTGCATTTAACTTTTTTATGTCCTCATTTACCCACATGGTACCATGTCATCCTTTCGTCTTTTCTGCATATTTTTATACCATTATTCGTCTCTACAGCCACAACTGGCTGCTTTGAATTTATTCTTCCCTGAATCCTCCAACTCAACTTTCATCAATTTAAGTTCTCACCAATTTTGCGAAGTATCTGATCCACAAAAGCACTGGTGGAACGAAAACAGAAATTGCTGGAAAAGTTCAGCAGGTCTGGAAGCGCCTGTGCAGAGCAATCAGAGTTAACGTTTCAGGTCCAGCGACACTTCCTCAGAACTGATGGTAGCTGGCAAAAATGTGTTTTTTTTATGCAGAAGGTAGGGTGTGGGAAAGGTGAAAGGAGTAAATGATAGGTGGAAATAGAGCCCAAAGAGAGAGAAAGAAAGACAACAGGGTGAATAACGGCCAGCTTAGCAGAATGAATAGCTACTAAAAGGGACTAGCAATGGATTGTCTGTAATAGCAGACTATGTGATAACAAGGCCTGGTATTTGGTGGTTAGGAAAAGGACATGAGACAGGGGGCTTCAAGCCCTAAAATTGTTGAACTTGATATTGAGTCCAGAAGGCTGTAGAGTACCCAGGTGGAAAATGAGGTCTTGTTCTTCCAGTCGGCATTGAGCTTCACTGGAGCACTGCAGCAAGCCTGAAATGGAGAGGCACAAGGAAGCTCCAGGTCTTTTTTGCACACTGGAAGTAGGTGTTCTGTGAAGCAGTCTCACAGTCTTAGTTGGACCCATGCTAATGAAATAGCTATCAGAGATAATAGGTACTGCAGATGCTGGAGAATCTGAGATAACAAGGTGTGGAGCTGGATGAACACAGCAGGCCAAGGAGGCCAAGGAGCATCATAGGAGCAAGACAGCTTGACGTTTCGGGTCTAGACCCTTCATCATCATTTTCTGATAAAGGGTCTAGGCCCAAAACGTCAAGCGATTCCTGCTCCTATGATGTTGCTTGGCCTGTTGTGTTCATCCAGCTCCACACCTTGTTATCTCTAATGAAATAGCTTCTGTTCTCCCCTCTACTGGTGCTGATGACTCACAATTTGAAACTTCCCTGTCTTCTACACTGCACTTTCAGCTACACATTAACCTTTTAATCTGTATCTATGGCAATCTGTATATTCGCTCACTCAGGTTCACGAATATCCTTTAGGGAAGGAAACTGCTATCCTTGCCTGGCCTGTCTTACATGTCACTTCAGACCTGCAGCAATGTGGCTGACTCTTAAAAGAGCCCTCTGGGCAATTAGGGAAGGGCAATAAATGCTATTCCTGCCAGCAACACCCTCATCCTGTGAATGAGTAAAAATAATCACAAATTTGCATCAGGAAACGATTGAAGATATCATCAAAAAAGGAATGTTTAGTACATTGCAAATGCAAATATGTCCTCTAGTCCGATTTGCAAACCAACTTTACTTTACAAAATTGTGACAACATAGTGGGCAGCATGGCGGCTGTGGTTAGCACTGCTGCCTCACAGCACCAAGGACCTGGGTTTGATTCCACCCTCAGGCGACTGTCTGTGTGGAGTTTGCACGTTCTCCCAGTGTCTGCGTGGGTTTCCTCTGGGTGCTCCAGTTTCCTCCCACAGTCCAAAGATGTGCAGACTATGTGGATTGGCCATGTTAAATTGCCTGTAGTGTTCAAGTGTGTGTGGATTATAGGGGAATGTGTCTGGGTGGGATGGCCTGAGGGTAGGTGTGGACTTGTTGGGCCAAAGGGCCTGTTTTCACACAGTAGGGATTCTATGATAGTGCACAAAATCTAAAATTGGAGCACAAACACTCAGAGAATGAAATATAATGGAAAGAATTTTCTCCCCCCACTTTAGAGAAAGAATGAGACAGAAAATCAAACTCAACACCAGATGCCCATAGAAGGCTCATTATCCTTTACAAATTTGAAGCATTGCTTCTCACGTAATGTGATTAGAAGGTTTTGTTTGCAACAACCACACAGGAACTATTGCATATGGAAACTCATCACCAACTTCATCTGCCAGCACATGCACTGTTTCTTTCACTGTTGTTGTTGTGACTATTGTCTAGCCCGTAAACACTCCATTGTTGGCCTCTTTGACATTTCTTTAAACATTGCTTTTTTTCACAGATATATACTGAATAATGAATAATTCTGTTCCAAATTTCTGCTATAATTCAGTTTTAAAACCAGGGCTAAATTCACAATGTAGTCGTGTTCCACGCTACAATTAGCTTTGTTTGAAAATCATTTGTTAAAACTAAGATGGGTAAAGGTCTGGTCCCATAACGTTCTGAATCTATATTTATTGTACGGTTTGTCTTACTGTGTACTAATAATGCCTCTAAAGATTACAGCTGCCAATACTCAGATGCGTAAATGATCCTTACAAGTGGTTCCACGATGCTCTCACAATTTTGTTTTCACATTGAAAAATATTTATTTGAAAAACTGTTGCAGGAAAAGAAACAAGGTTCATTAATTAATGTTTGCACCCCTTTCAAGAAATACAGTCCAACGTGTGCCTTTGCAGCTAAGGAGTGGAAATGCTGAGATATTGGCAACAAATACATTAAGAAAATCTAAAATAATTTCTGCATTCTTCAGTTTAAAAACAAAGAAAGGTTTCTCTCTTTGGCACTTGTAGGCAAATCATGGAAACCTAATTCAGGATTCCTTGTCTGACAAAAAAGTAATGCATCAATCAGGGAATCATTATTATCTTTGTTAAAATAGTGAACAAAATATTTAAGAAACCATGTTAATGAATTTGTAATTGGTAATGTGGCACAGCAGGATGTTAAGCATATTTCTCCTAGTGGGGAGAGGCGATGGCTTTGTGATATTATCGCTGGGCTGTTAATCCAGAGACCCAGAAATATCCTGGGGACCAAGGTTTGAATTCCCCCTGTGGCAGATAATGGAATTTGAATTCAATAAATATCAGGAATTTGGAATCTAACGATGACCATGAATTCGCTGTCGATTGTCGGGGGTATGGGGGGTCGGGGGGGGGGAATAAAAATCTGGTTCACTAATGTCCTTTAGGGAAGGAAACTGCCATCCCTACCTGGCCTGGCCTACATGTGACTCCAGACCCACAACAATATGGTTGACTCTCAACTGCCCTCTGGGCAATAATAAATGCTGCCTAGCCAGTGATGCCCCTCATCCTGTGAATGAATAAGGAAATGTCCCCTGCAAAATGTTTACTTAAGTTAATTGGTCAGTCAGTCTAATAATTCAACAGGAAACTGCCTCCTCGAGTAATACCTCTTCAAGGGCAATTAGGCATTAGCCACCTGAGTGGACACCCATAGCATTGTGGTAAAGTTTACTTCTGGGCAGGAAAGAGGAACATTGGATTTTTAAAAAATGATTAGTTAGTCATTTTTATGCTTGAATGTCTTCTGAGGGAACACTTACTGTCAGAACTCCCAAGTCAGACATTGGATAGTAAATCTTATTGGATTTGCACTAAGAGGGTATTGCATATGTCATTGCTTCATCAAAGTTTTATGATCTGAGAGATCTGTCATTTGTTAAATTGGTGTTTTTAGTTCACTGGCTGTAATCATTTATCACTGTGCTAAATCTGTTTCAAATATATGAAGTGATGCTCTCAGTTACCACAAAGAATTTATGACTTTGTCTGGTAGTTATTGGACCCTACGGTTATGGACTTTACAGAGTCTGTTGCTGGACAATTTCTGACATTTTTCACTCTTGAAATAAAATCCATGAGGAAAATTACACAGCACTCATCCATCAGAAAATCAATGTGATTACTTTTTTTCACAATATCTGCATTGCATTACCTTCCAGTCACTAAGCCATTCTCTATTCCTAAAATTACTTATCACTCAGGTAGCTGATGGTCCTTTCTGCCACACACCAGTTAACATGAAGTTCAGCAGCATCAGCTATTCAGCAAGACACTCCAGAAACCTAGAGTACCACTTAATATAGTCATCATCATTTATCTTCAGACAGTGCCCTCTCTTTTCTTAAAAGAAAGGGAAGAAAGCATTTGCATTCTTATATTGCAACATTCTGAAGTTAAGATTAATCACCTTCAAGCATGTTTAATGTTGCTTATGTTTTATCCTCTTTGCACAGGAAGAAAGCCACCGAGAATTACAGCATTGCTATGGTACAGAACAGAACCATTTGGCCCATTGCATCTGCACTGTCAGGAAAGAAAATGGTCAATAAATTTCTGATAATTTCTATTGAAGAATGAACAAGACAAGCATACACAGACAGCTTCTGTTCATTATCTGATGTCTCTTTGCTGCTGGATCTGACAACAAGATATCCACTGGAACACGCCCACCTAGTTGCAATATGGTACAAAATTTTATGCAAAAGATAGTGCCTCTGGCAATGTGGCATTACCTCAGTAGGGCACTGAAATTTGAGTCTAGGTTAACTGTTCAAACTCTGATGTAGGATTGAACCTGTTAGTTTCACTCAGAGGTAGATGTGCTACCATTATGATTCCAGCTGTTGCTGTTACTTGGTAAGTCAGATCCCAGACCAATTGCCATCCTGTTTTAATTTCAGTTTTCATGAGACATCCCTTCATTGAAAAATAAACATACAATGGTCTAGATGTGGGTTTATCAATGAAACTAAAGTTTACCACACAAAAGAAATTAAGATAAAATGGAATAAACCCAACTAATTTCATTGTCTTTCTCATCTCTAGGACTTAATTTGAGAAACTGATAACCTCTTCCTGGAACTTTCATACAATTGACCTTAGACTTTCTCACCTTCAAATAATCTCTTCAGAGTTTTAGAAACACCATTCATATGGAACTTAAAAACTAAGCCCAGTACACTGATTTAAACCTTTCCATAACTGTTCCTAATCTACATCTCTTTCCTCAGAGCAACCATTTTAAACATCAAACATTAGTGCTGACTTGTGAAAATCTGTCCAACTGAAACTCAAAAGTATTTTGTCAACTCACAGGTTTCCCCTAAGCACCACCCTCCCCCAACTCACCTATCCCCCTCCACCAGCCCACCACAAAACGAAATCCATAATCTTCAATCTGATAGCATAATGCACTGGACTGTTTAATTTGTTCATACGACATTCTTCCAATGGAAACATAGCCCCATCACTCAATGAGGTCTTGCTTTAATGTTATGCTTTAAAATAAATCATTATGGCTTTAGAAAAACTTACAAGTCAATCATTATATCCCTTCATTGATGCACAGACTGAACCACAGCTTAAAATCAAAACTCTAAAATGAGTAATACTTAAATACATATAAATGACACACCTTACATCACATCTTGCCCAAAGAATAAATAAAATGCAACTTTAAAACTATTCTGCATAAATCACCACAAGTTACCTTTGATTTGGCTACTTACTAAGAAATCTCGCAGACAATCAAATGCAGAAACCATGATTTAAACTTTATTAAGACCTCTCTAGTAAGCCAGTATAAGCCTGAGGCATTTTAATTACTTCTCTAAATTATCTTCATGCGACTTTTATATCATGGTAACAGTAGTAATATATTAAGCATACAATCAGTTAAACAGCGACAATACTTCATATTAATTCAAGGGTCCTAAGTCACTCAATGTCCTTCAAAAATGCTGTCAATAAATTACTTACTGTAACATTTTCTTTTTCAGTTACATATGAACAACTTTCAAATATTAAGAAATAAGCTTCACTGAAACAATTGTAAGTACATGCCCTGAAATATTTTCAAGAAAATCAAAGGATTGTGTTCTGCATTAACAATATTTCTATCACATGGTTGCAGAGGTACATATCAAAATAATAGAGGCAAGACTCAATTCATGTGTTGAATAACTTCTGTTGACATGTGTCAGTCTCTTTGAAAAATAACCAACATACCATTCAATCCCCAATTCATCATCTTGAAATAAAACAGCCTCACATCATTGTCACTGGACATTAGTAACCAGTTTAGATTCATGGACATGATGTTGAACTTTGACAAGATGCTTGTTAGACACCAGCTAGAGTACTGTGTACAGTTGTAGGGGCTTTATTATAGGAACATGTAAATGCATCCGGGAGAGAGTGCAGAAACAGTTCCCAAGAATGGTTCCAGGAATACAGAACTTTAGCAATGAGGGTGGATTGAAGAAGTTGAGACACTCTCCTCAGAGACAAGAAAATGAGAAGGACACATTCTTCCATGTAGTAGTGGGACATGGAGCATTCGGACAAGTAGGCCGAAATGTTGTCTCACATTGGGACATAACTGGCAAATGCAACTTGCTGCACCTGACTTTGGGGAAGGTCTCACCTGACTTTTTAATTAACTCCCGCAGATTTCTTACCGTAGCCCACACTGCTCAGGCCCTGGGAAGACTTTGCTGTAAGGAGTAACAATGAGACAGTTCAAATGGATTAAGATGCGTTCAAAAAAGAGTATTTGAGTGTAATCATTTTAATAAGATTATTTATTTCATACAATCATAGAGCCCCTACAGCCTGGAAGCAGGCCATTGAGCCCATGAAGTCCACACCAAACCTCTGAAAAGCATCCCACCGAGAAGCACCCCCTCCCCCCCAGCACTATCCTGGTAACCCTGCATTTCCCATAGCTAATCTACCCAGCCTGCACATCCCTGGACACAATGGACAATTTAATATGTTCCTTCATGACCCTGGTCAAAGAAAAAATTGCACTCTATCTGCTCTCCTCATTAACCAAGATCACACTGGGTAACCATTGTCTCCTAGTAACCGTCCAGAAGGAGCAGACAATTGGCCTATTGAAGAAGACGTTCCACTTTTTGGATTTGTCTGATGGCCCAAGCAGTACACTCCGGACAAGGTACGTTGCATAATCATAGCATGCGATGTTCTCCACAACTGGAATATGCAGGGAGGGGATATGATGGCTATTGTTAAACTGGGAGAGTGGGAGCATGGAGAAATGAGGACATTAAGCAAGGGGAGCAGTGCTCTGTGATACAGTGCAGATGCAACAGGTGCTACAAGCCAGAAAGGGCTTATTTAACACTGTGTTCTACTAGATGAAAGCTGGGTGCAATAATCACTCATTGACTGTAAATTTGATGGTACTTTAAGCAGCTTCTTCTTAACGTGTGTTGGGGGACAACTGCAGATTTGTTTGATTTCTATCCACTTTTAGTTATTGTACTTAAAAGTTAATCTTTTGAAACATTTGAAGATTTCTCAGTGTGAAATGTCCCCACTTTCTTCACTGACAAAATGTTAGGGCATGGTGGGCATTCAAGAAAGCATTACATTGATATAGAGAGGCTTGTAAGATGGGTTGCAGCTGAAGATGAGGAGTTGCATGTCCTAGATCTTAAATAGCAATAACTGTAAGACTGTGCCGTCGTATGTGTAAAGGACAGTCAATTTGCCACCCGTGTGCCATGAGAAGTATTGGTTTGTGGCTGCTGTGCATTAATTTGACAGCGAAGGGGAATTCTGGACTGCCAATGTTTAACTGGGAGCACAGCTGGCTTTACAAGATGGTGCTAGCAACAGAACGAAGGATGCATACCCTGGAATATCCTGGTTGTGGTGAATACATCCAGCTATGGTGAGTTGGAGAACCAGGCTGGTGTCAGACGGGACGGGGCGCTGTAAGGCGTGGTAGGTAGTCAATAAGAGAGGCTTGGGATGATGAAGTGAGAAACTTGTATAAAATGCAATGAAAATGACACTTAGGCAAAATATGGTAAGATTCAGCCCTTATGGCTTATTGTGAAGCAAATACTTGCATTTAGACTGTTTGAATAGGAAACTTGTGGGGACTAACATATTTATTTGTAGAGTTTTTCCTAGCTAAAGTCATGGAATAGGTAATTGCTCTCTTGCTCACTCATAACATTTGATAAACTCCAAATGTTAATGTTCTCAATATGGTCTTCAGACCACACCCTATTCACAGCTGGTAACTGCAATGCTTCTGGACCAATTGCAGTTACTGAAGCTAATGATAAATAATTTATGTGGGATTAGGAATTTTGTTTAGAGGAATTTGAGGGCCCACAAGCTTCAAAACTGTTTATGTGGCAACATATAAAAGATGAAGGCAATTCTTGAAACTTCTGATTATTAATGGTTTCATGGGAGGTGCTGGCCGATGTTAATTAACTGATCACTGCTTGAGTGAGATTAATGTAATAGTTCTGAAGGGGTTAAAGGAGCGCTTCAGAAACATTTTTTCCATTGTAAACCCATTTCAAGACTTGAACATTGTTGCAATCCCTCAGTGAAAATGGAGAGTGTGAGTTGGGGAGCTTGAGGCCTGTGAAAGTGGAGGCATGTTAGAGCGAGCATACAGCTGTTGTAACACGATTAGAGTTCTTCAGTATCCTTTGCTCTATCAGCACTCACTCTTGACCTCCATTTTGGCAAGTCCTGGATTAAAGTTCATTTTACATTCACATAATCCATATTAATGATGTCACGCACAGTCTATAAAGAGAGAAGAGGATCTCTACATTAGGAACACAGGAACATTAGTAGGCCATTCAGCCCTTTACCCTGTTCTGCCATTTAATAAGATGATGGCTGGCCGTGTCCATGTAATTACCTTTGGCCCATATCCCTTAACATCTTTGCTTAACAAGAAATGAACTATCTCAGATTTAAAGCAAATAACTGATCTGGAATTGCTGTTTGTGGAAGAGAGTTCCAAATCCCTACCACCCAATGTGTGTAGAAGTGCTTTCCAACACTTCTCCTGAACAGTCCGGCCCTAGTTTTTACACTTTCTTCTCTGGCACTAGAGTCTCCAATCTGTGGAAATATCTCACCTTTATCTACCCTGGTTTTTCCTGTTAATATCTTGAAGACTTCAGTCAGATCACCCCTTAAACTTCTGGACCACACTAGCTTTTAGAGGGTGCAGGTGTATATGCACATGCTCCCTCATATCATAGCAAACATGCCTGACTAAAAGTAATTGAACTTATTATTGTCATTCAATATAACTTCATGTTATCAAAGAACAGTGCCTCTTGCATCAAAACAGTGTGGTAGTGTAACTTCTGCCACTAATCACTAGGTGGAGGAGCAGTCTATACGTAGATTAAAATCCATCACGATTGTTATATAACTTCCTGACAAGCTTCCATTATTTCTTCCTTTATACTCCATCCGCAATTGTTACGAGGTCTGAACATCACTCCCACAAGTGACCTTTTGCCTTCAATATCTCTTATCTCTGCCTTTGCAACTGCTAATTCCTAGTTTCTGAAACTTAGAACATCCTTGTCTTTTCAGCTAATATCATCATGAATTAACAGAGCTACCTCTCCACGTGGCCTGTCCTTCCTAAACATTCTGTATCCTTCAGTATTTAGGTCCCAATCTCTAAATCATCTTATCGCCACGTTTCTGCAATGTCTGTCGCATTATTTTCTTCTATCCACACTGTCAACTTTGTTTTGTTCTGCATGCTACATGCACAACCCTAAGCCCAGCTCAGTGATCTGAACACAAATGTGTGGGCAGAAATCTCAAAAAATAAACTCAGCAACAGAGGGACACAGCAACATTGAAGCCACCCAAGGCACTAAACCTTGGAGAGAGAAGGTCAGTACAGAATCTGACGAAGCATAGGAGAAAGCCCAGGATATAATCTGTGAGAAACAACAAAAAAAAAATCAATTATAGTGGGTAATACATCTTTGTACATCAGCAATAGAAATGGACAATGGCACAAGAGAGTAGACTCTCATAATGGGCAATGGACAAGGAAAGATGGTGCAATAGATAAAAAAAAATTGGCTAAGAAACATATTGCTTGTCATAGCCCATTTAGAAAATACACTGATACAGGAAAAGGTCTTGCCTTCATCAAAACTTCTAACAATGTGGATGACCCTAACCAGCTGTGGTTATTATTAGGTACAATAGCACTAACAGTTTAGTAGAAATTGCTTCAGGTCTCAATGCAAACCAAGAAAAAGACCAACTCTGTGCATTGTTGCAAAATTACCAATGCAATTTTCATCAGAAGTCGTAGCACATTTGACTGCATTTTCAGGTGAAACAAAGCACCATAATAGACTGATCAAAACTTTATCAGTGCTATCAAGAACTGGGAGAAATCAATGATTACTATATAAATGAGGACTGCCACTTCATGGGTAATTCACAACAAGGATCCCTGAAAGAAGAATATAAGATGGCCTTGTGAAAGGGCTGCAGGCTGAAGCCTAATCAGAATTTTTATATTCTAAAGAGGAACTCATGTTATAACAAGTAATGCAGTTCACCAGACAAGCTAAACTTCACAAACTGGACCGGGGCTTTATTTGTGGGAAACAGAAATTGTTTGGGACTGGCTCTCATTAAGTTGACATTGTTAATCTAAGAGGTACTAGTGTGTTAGCACAGCCTATGGCCACCGGAGGAAAAGGATGTTCCAGGACAACAACATCAGATCCAAGGTCATGGTTTATGAGCTGTGGTGGTTCTTACCCACATATATGGCTCTGAGACATAGACTGTCTACAGCAGATGCCTCAAAGCACTGGAGCTGTACCACCAATGCTGCCTGTACAAGATCCTACGAATCCCCAGGGAAGAACGATGCACCAACATCAACCTCTTCGACTAGGCCAACATCCCCAGTATTGAGGCACTGACCTCCTTTGATCAGCAACGAGAGGCTGGGCATATTGTCCACTTGACATGAGACATCTCAAGCAGGTGCTCTACTCCCAGCTTGAAAATAGCAGGTGAGCCCCTGGTCGACAGAGGAAACACTTCAGTGATACCCTCAAGGCCTCACTGGAAAATTGCAGCATTCCCACAGACACCTGGGAATCACTGACCCAAGACCATCCAAGGTGGAGGAGGAACATCTGGGAAGACATCGAGCATTTCGAGACTTGCCATCGGGAAACGTGGAAGTCAGGCGAAAACAGCAAAAGGACCGCGCAGCCGCACCAATGCCGCACCCACTCCTTCTTGTGACCACCTTCTGACCCAAATGTACCAGAGCCTGCAGAAGCTACATCAGTCTATACAGCCACTCATGGACTAACCCTGAGAGTGGAAGAGAGTCATCTTGTCTGCGAGGCACTGCTGATGATGACGAATGTGTAGGAAGGTATCAGTCATAGTGGGAGGAGCTATTGGGCCTATCAATGCTTCTTTGCAAATCTCCACACCAGTGTTAACTCTGCCCAGCTAACAATGCTGAACGCTTGTGTGCTATCAGACAAGTCATTTTCAGGAGATTTACTGAAACAGCAATAGGAAATTTCTGATTACAACAAGAAGGCTTCAAAACAGACAACTTCAGTCTGCAACTGTTGGAGAAATTGATTCAATCAAAGACAAAGAGTCATTTTTAATGGGAGAAATGGTCGTTGAATCATGGCATGTAGTTAAGGAAAGGTAATCAAGGAAAAAAGGATATACTTAGGTCCAAGCTAGACCGATATATGGTTGGACATTTCAAAATACTTAATATATCAATGAATACCAAATAATTTTTGCAATTGAGCTCAATCAGCAATTTATCAATGCTCTCACGGCTTCTTTCAGCAAAGAAAAACAAGATTAAACTGTGGACCTTCCAGAGATACAGTATGCCTTGGTGGAGCCTAAAGTTGTTCATCCACATGAGCTCAAAGAAATTTTCAAGAAGAACTGAGCAGTTTACATAACTTAAATGGACATCTGAGCTGAAAGCTCAGCTATTCAAAGTAAGGCCCGCAATGAAGGCTCAGAGACTGAAAAATAATATTATAATAATTGCCTGTGTATGGCCTGTCAATGTTTATGTGGACTTGTAGCTGAATCTACTCTAGTTAAGGTACTTCCCGAAGTGACAGTCTCAGTGCTGGTGGAGGGTAAAGGTGAATACCTTGCTGAAACATTCTCTGAGGTGTCACACACTTCATCCTCAGAAGCCCTTCTGTTGAAGATCCTCTGTACACTTTTCTATTTCTTGGTTTGTTGATGGCTCAGACCTGTGGACCAGAAAAAAAACAGCATTCATTAGTGAAGAAGAACAAACCATAAATAAAGGATTGGATGATACAGGCTACATTTCTGAAAAGCACAGATAACAATGCTGCTGACTGGCTTCTGCCATTCCAACTTCTCCAATTCAGGACCAATCTCGGTCCTCACTCATCAAATCTTCCCCAAAGACAGTGAGGATGCAGTGTTCAGGAAGTGTGACCCCCTTCCAAAAATAAACCTCTTCCTAGTCTGGAGGTTCTCCTTCATGTTTCAACCTACAATGACAGAAGAAGAAGAGTTGAGTGTGATAGGAACATGTGTATGAGCATATTTTGATCAAGCAGACCCCTTCCAGGTGGTGACCCTTCTCCTGTGCGTGAGTAGGAAACACACAACTCAGGTAAGGTTAAAATATTATCGGCTTAAGTTGTGTTTGAGCCTTTCAGATGGCATCATACATGTGATGCTGAGGTTTACATGTGGCATGGTTAGACAATGGCACAGCCTGCTTCTGTGTGAATGGTGACTGCACTTCCCAACTGATATTTACATGAACTGACATAAAGTATTTTAAGGTGCTGAAAACAAATGTTTTGTTATTTAGATCAGTGACTGGCTTCGTTGTTGCGTTCCTGTTCTTATTAATGTTAATCTGTACTGACAAAATACCATGAATTGAAAATGACTGCAGGGAATGCAGGCAGAAATAAGTTAGAAGTAAAAAATTGCAATTACTAATTCAAACTGACTTAAGAATACATAAGCTTGTAATTGTCATAACATTATTTGTGTCATTCATATTAACCTTTGGAGCTGTTGTAAACTGTTATGCACAGAGACAAGACAGCAAATCTTCCATTAAAAAGATGTTGAAAACATTTCAATGTTCCACACAGATTAGTAGATTTGTGTTATGTAACAACTAATGTTAACAAACTGTTTATAGGTCTTCAAAATTTTATTTAACAGATGGATACTCCATAAATTTACAATTCAAAAGCTTGCATTTAATTACAAAAACTTGTGAAAGTTCTCAAAAGTGTTCTGAGAAGCTAATGTAATATCGAGCTGTAAGCAGCACAACTTTCTGAGATTTATTCTGTGGTCTGAGCAAGATGATTTCAGTTGGAGAAACAATAGGAGTATAATTCAAGTCAATTTGGATACTTTGATTGCTTTCAACGGAACATTCTGCATCCCTCGACCTCACAAATCTACCACTTCATCGTGTTTACGTTAAAAACTGTTATTTTAAGACAGATTTTCTACATGTGATATGTAACATGCAATGCTCTGATCACTATGTAATGATGTATTATACATTAATGCATCATAAACATTTAAGTTTCATTTGCATTTGTGGAGTGCTACCATAAATTGGTGCCTATTGATTTTGGTGTTAACAATGTCGTTCAATCCCTCTGAAAGCACTGAAGTCCTTCTATTCTGACCTTTTGTCCTTTCCAAGCTATAACTGTTCCATCATTGGTGGTACCACCTTCAGTTGAATCAACAACACCTCTTGAAGCCCCTCTGCACACATCTCTGGCTCACTATTTCACTTTCTCCCTTTAAGGCATGTACCGCTAAAAGCCTGCCTCTTTGACCAATTACTTGATCATCCGATTTAGTGGGCAGAAACCTACTGGGTCAGGGTGGTGGGAGGTGAGAGAGGACAGCTTAAACCCTCCTAGAAGCAAGGTTGATGGTTAGCTGAAATATTCAGAAGAAGTCTGTTCTGCATCCTTACCATGCCAGGGGTGAGATAATTTGATGGGGAGTAGGACTTCCTCCCCTCAATTTAATCAAGATCTTCCCGACAGAGTTGCTGATAAGTCTCTTTGGCCAACAAATCCAAGGGTCCTGGCAGTCCCAGAACTCAGTAGTTAGCGCTGCTGTGACTGTAACTGCTTCCAAGATAAACCACCCATGGATCTCTGGACTCAGGCACGCAATGGGCATTGAGTGGTGAAAGGTGTGGGGAGTTTAGATTAGGTGGCAACTGGGTTGGAGCGGTGGTTTTTAAAATCTGTCTGAGGAAGACATGCGGTTGGGTTGCTGTGATGCTTGAGGTCACATTCTGAATGCATTTTAAAAAGTGAGCTGCCCACGCTGGTTTCCAATGTCAAAGGCATTTTAAAATGGGCAGGGTAATATTGGAGTTAATTAAGCATTTAGCAAGTTCAGTTTATCCACAATTATGTATTCTCATATGGTGGACTCGTTGCTCTTTTTAACACCCCCTCACCCTCCATTTCACAGCAGTGCACTCACTGATGCCCAATACAATGATCAGGAACAGTTAAGGCAAAACCAAGACATTTGACAACTTTTCTCCGTTGTAACATGTCATCTGCCCCCTGTAATAGGGTGTTGGTTAGCTCAAGTGGCTGAACAGCTGGTTTACAATGTGGAGATAATGCCAATTACATGGTTTTGATTCCTGCACCAATTGAGGCCATATTTCCCCTCACTTGAGGCATGGTGACCCTCAGGTTAAACTACAACCAGTCGCCTCTCTAATGAGAGAAAAGCCCTAGGATTTAGTAGGGCATGGTATTTTTACCTTTATCACAAATAATAGCTTATACCTGCAAGTTATACTCTTTCTGATTGAAGATGGCGGAGTGGAGATCTGAAAATCTTCAAGTTGGTTGATCCTGCAAGAAGAAGTAAGAAGCAAGTGAAAAAAAAGTGACAAAAAAAAGTGATCTGTGAAATACTTCCAATCTGTTGAAACCACCACATAAAATTTCCACATTTTTCAGTTTTATGAAGTCTTCACGTTCAAAGGGATGGCCCTATGCCCTATAGCTATTGTCATTAATTTCCACAGCAGTTCTCCATCATAATTTTAACAGATATACTGGAGACACAGTGGCAAAGCTTCCACAGGTAATCTTCAAAAAACTATGGTTGAAATTCATCCTTCGTTCCCGGTTTTGTCCCTCCCTTTTTTCCATCCTACCCATTCTTTATTAAAATCCATAAGTGCTCAAATATCTGTCAACACACACTTTGCAGAGATGAATGAGGGGTGGTCTAGGATAACATATTTACTCCAGAACAACTAAAAACATCATTATAAATGGAGCATGTTGGTAATGAAAAGAAAGTGAATAGTGTGTCCAAAATGAAATTCCGTTGTCTTACACATAACATTCATCAATTTTATACCAATAATAAATTCAGATTTATGCTTTGACCACTGATAGAACACTAAAAACTGTGAAATGCACAGGTGTTGTAAATGCATTGTATTCAATATTCACATAAACTGAACTTCACTTAGCTTTTGGAAAAGTGAATGTAATAATTTGAAAGTATTCAAATCATCTCTGAGATAACAGAAAATGGGAGAAGGAACGCAACTATACTTACATTATACAACAGGAAGACATTAGCAATATTCTTTGAAACAGTGCCAAAAATAAAAAAAAATGCTCCTTGTAGCTGTGCAAATGTTTAATAAATATTTTATGGTAAAACAAAATATCAAGTCTCTCTTCCAGCAGAAAGAGTTATCAGGACAAATCCATCACTACATTTAAACTGATCAAAAAGCATAAAACTACATATCCTTTTAGCTATGTGGATTTGAAATGTCAGAGAAGCTATATGTTTATTTGTGTTCCTAAATAAAAGTGCATGTTTGGAATTATCTGATTGCCTGTATTGCGATATGACCCTACTGGATAATGACAAGTAGACATTGGTCTGTAGCACACATTGGGAACGGAGGAGCAGAGACTTCAAAGGTGGTTGAACGGGATGTAGTTAAGAACAGGTAAACTGTGTGTTCTGGTGAAATAACTAAATTTTTAACTATTTAGATATTTACTCATGTTTTGTCGTCCCCTGGTATGAATTACTTATCACTCTGCACCAACTCCCACCTTTCATCAAAATTCCATTGTTGCCCTGTTCAACGAGCCATTCTATTTAGCTGTTTATTCAGCGCAGTCCTGATTTGTGTTTACAATTGTAATGTTTTTGTTTTAGTTTGGTTTTTTCAAGACCTAGTAAGGATCTACATAATTACATTTAAGCAGCTATGCTTAGTTGACATCATGCTATGAATCAATAATGTATGGGAATCATCCTCCATGTTAAGAAAATATTCTGACCTGTAGGAGTTTTAATATTTATATTCTTTCAAGGGATGTGAGCATTGCTGGCAAGGCCAGCATTTGTTGGCCATTGTAAATTTGAGTAAATAGTGGCGAGTGTTACTCTTTCACTAGGGCAGTGTTGGACATGACATTCTAAATAGAGCAGAAGATTAAGCAAGGCTAACTACACAGCTTGTGGAACAGCTCTAGCTGGATGATTCTAGCTCAAAACCACATAATCTATCTCTCAAATGGAAAATAAAAATTTTAGCTACAGCCTCAGGATAGAGTGGGAGGATAAAGTAGTAAATATTATGATAAGGGAAAGATATATGTTAATTATTATTTTATAAGCCAAATTCAAGCTTATCTGCTGAGGTGATATTCAGTTACAAGAACAAACACATAGCTATATTAAAATTTTATATATCCTGAGGTACGTTTCACCTGATAAATTATTTCAAGTTTTTAATTTAAATATAAATTGAATTTCACGAGGCAATGCTGATCTTCATGTAATCCAGACAGATTCCACATTGAAATATTCCCACTTTATATTTCATGCATACAGTTGTGAACTTTATTCTTTTGTACTGTATTAAAAGAAACAATAATTAAACTACATTTTCCATTATAAAAGAATGCAAATGTGCTGAATATGGAAGATCACCTGAAGGATAATATTTTCTTCCATTTAAACCAATGAGAACAATTTGCAGTTACTCCATAATTTCTGTAACATTAACAAAATTGTGGAACTGTACAGCTTGAAGTGTATAATTCCTGGGAACATAATTTCAATAGTAGCAATGAATTGCAACTAATCACGATACACATGTAATGATATGTGTTTATTTAGCTGGGTAAGTGACATATACAGGAAAACTTTACCAATATTTAAGAGTCTAAAAAGTTGCTGAGAAATTTATATAGGTAAGATTCCCGCGGTACAAGACTTTGGATCCTTTGCTTATGTTGGTTAGAAGCCACAACAGTCCGTACCCTGCCCTCTGTTATGATGGTTGGCCTCCTGTGAATGCCCTTCATATTCTGAATTTCACCTGCAAGCAGTTCTTCCCCTGCAGCTTTACACTCAATCAGTATAAGAAAAGTTTCACAATGAAGGGGGGAGGTAAAACTGGCCTTTGAGATGTTCTTTTTGTATATGCATTACATCTGCATAAGGGGGCTGTCTCAACTCAGTTGGCTGGTTGGTTGATTTGCAATGTAGAGAGTTAACTGCATAATTTTTTTATCCATTGATGTATATGGGGGAGTCTTCCATTTTTGTCAATGGTGTAAAACTGATCATTTATGTTGCCCGTTTATTATGTAATTGATACGATTTTTATTTCCATTGACATTGCCCATGGAGAGGTTGGATATGGTGTATAATGGATGGGAATTGAATAACACAATATTTCTAGTGTGGATGCAGGTCATTGGGCCCATCCAGTCCATACCGACCTTCCAAAGAGGATCTCACTCAGAACCACTCCTCCACCCTGTCCCGTACCCTGCATTTCCCAAGGCCAATCCACCTAACCTGCACATCTTTGAACTTTGAGAGGAGATGGAAGTACCCGAAACAAACCCATGCAGACACAGGGAGTATCTACAAAATCAACATAGACAGTCGCCCAACGATGGAATCGAAGACGGGTCTGCGCTGTGAGGCAGGACAATGTGTAATTGTGCCGCCCAATATTTTCAGTGTTCCGTATTAATTAAGATTAAGATTATTCGTATTGGGTGGAAAGGAAATACTGATTAATTATTGCTTATTTTAGATTGCTACACTACAGGAACAATTTTATTTCCAAAGACTCATGCTGCATGGCATATCAGTTTGCTTTCTTAAATGCTGTTATCACGCACTATCGTGATATGTAGGTATCAGTAGTTTTGCAGGAAAACATATATTCATGTAATGATGCAATTGAACTAGTGACATATGAATAATACACCAAGAAAATGAAAGTCACTTCTTTCGATACAACTAAATAACATTCATTCTAAGTAAGTGCCAGGAAATTGCCAGCTTCAACAAGAGAAAATGCAAACACCATACCCTGATATTCAATGGTATTCCTATCACTGAACCCCCACATTATCTTCCTGAGGGTTACGATAGATCAAAAATTTTACTGGTTGACTCAAATAAATACAAGAGCAGGTCAAAGGTTGGATATTCAGTGTTAAGCAACTCACCTTTGATTCAATGTGTTTCATCATGTACAAGGCAAAACTCAGGACTGTGATGGAACCCTCTTCTTTTGACCAGATAAGTATAACACAACTAGCAACCACAAAAAATACTACCCACTGCAAATCAGCCTGTAATTGTCACCCTTACATCACTTTGAATGGTCCATCTTTCCACCACCAGTGCACAGTCACAGTGTGTATTTTCTACAGAATGAACTGCAATAACATGCAAAGTTTTGCTTGATAGTACATTCCAAACGCAAAATTTTATTCAACTTTATGCAACTCCTTTATTCATAATGGTAAGGAGGTACAAAGCAGGAAACTACAGAACATATAGCTAAACAGGCTTCACAGGGTAGATGGACAGAGACATTTGACATAAAATATATTGTCCTGGAATTCCAAGGGACCACAATTGGTGTTCTGACATAACTTTGAATGGTGTGGATTAGGGAAATCTGTGGAAACTCTGGAGAAATGACATAAGATCTTGTTTTCTGCTAAGGGCAGGTGGCATGGTGGCTCAGTGGTTAGCACTGCTGCCTCACAGCGACAGGGACCTGAGTTTGATTCTAGCCTCAGGCGACTGTCTGTGTGGAGTTTGCACATTCTCCCTGTTTCTGCGTGGGTTTCCTCCCACAATCCAAAGATGTTCAGGTTCGGTGGATATGCCACACTAAATTGCCCATAGCATCCAAGCATATGCATGCTAGATGGATTAGCCATGGGAAATGCATGCATGGGTGGGTCTGAGCGGGAATCTCTTTGGAGGGTTGGCGTGGACTCAATGGGCTGAATGGCTGCTTCCACACTGAAGAGATTATCTGAGGTTATTCTCTTGTATTTCTGATAACATTGGACTGACTTCCTGACCTGCCATCATTTCAGGCCCATACCTGGCCTTTTGCTGCTACCAACGTTAACTCAACAAAGCAGGTGGGTGGGGAGTTACAAAGTGCGAAATACAACTGCTGGGGGATGGATTGTACAGTGTGCCAGTCCGTCATTCAAAGACAGTCAGCATTGGGTAGGGGGAGCCCAGTAAAGGCCACCACTCTGCCTTTGCTTCCAACTCCTTTCTCCCAACACAACGTCCTAAAGTCCCACTCCATAAATCCTCACACCCCACCACACCATCACTCACCTGTGGCTTGTGATCCAGCGATGTTTCCTGGTCTTACCTCGGTGCTGTACCTATAAAATCCACTGCTGACTGTCCAATAGTTTATGATTAGCAGGGAGCTCTTGGCATTTCTTCACCCAGAGTGTGGTGAGCCTCTGGAATTCTTTGCCATGGAAAGCAGTTGAGGCAAAGACATTGAATGTGTTCAAGAAGGAGTTAGGTATAGCTCTTTGGGCTAATGGGGTGAAGGCAGGAAGAAGATATTGAGTTGGATAATCAGCCATGATCATGTTGAATGACAAAGCATCATTAAAGAGCCAAATAGCATACTGCTACTCCTATTTCTCTGTCGAGCGCTTTCCGCTCCCCCAGGGTCCTTGATTCTGTGGTTATTCAGTTATGTACGTATATGCCACTTAAGTCTGCAGGATTTTGCGAAAACAGGCAGCATGGAGCTCAGCCCCACCCATACTGGCCAGCAACCGAGACCTGCATTACCTTCATTATTCCCCCAGAGGCTTCCTTTCCATTGATTGCAATAACAAGATTAATAGGCAGCCATCGAGAATGGAAGCAATTTTCTGTTCAGGAACCTGTTACCACACACTTGGCTATTTACTTTCAATATTTTACCCTGAATTCGTCTAACAACTCATTATATTCCGCTAAAATAATTACCACAAACAAAGTACAAATAACATCTCTTTAGTCTCTGTTAAATTCAATCTAATGACTTATTTGGCTGTGCAATTAAATGCAATTCAATTACTAGCTCTCATATTTTGGTAATTTAGAGTAGTTATCCTTCAGTTTGGAAATCTTACTAAAAAAATGCACAAATGATTGATGAAAACAGTAATGAATTGATCACCTAAGTTTATTTCTTCCTCATCGATTTACGCCCCTTTTGTAAGGAGTACCAAAATCTGAAAGAAGAGCTAAAAACAGTTAATTGACCTTAAGCCCTTGTTTAAGATAATTATGAAAAACCACAGGCTGAATTTAGTTTGAATGCAGATCTAAAGTTTTGTGAGAACTACAAAGTTGCATGTATTGAAGAACAAAGAATGTTGCAGAGGCTTCAAAAAGAACTAAGGCCATTATTGTAGTGTATCCTGATTGGCAGCTACTTTTTCATTGTTGTGACCAAACTTTGTTGATATTTTATCATTTTTTAATTCACTTAGGGATGTGGGAATCGTTCGCTGAGTCAGCATTTATTGCCCTTGAGAAGATGCTGGTGGGCTGTCTTCTTGAACTGTTTCCGCCCATTTGGTGTAAGGGCACTCATAATGCTATCAGAGAGGTAGTTCTAGGATTTTGATCTAACCACACTGAAAAAACCAACTCAGGGTGGTGATTGGCTTTTCACACATTACTGGAGCTCTTGTCCTACAATGCTCTTGGCTTGTGCTTTACAAAAGGTGGACATAATTTGTGGAGTCAGGAGTGAATTACCCAATACAAGATTTTGAGTTTCTGACCTTTTAGACAACATTTATATGGTGAGTCCAGTTTAGTCTCTGGTCAATGGTAATACTTAGGATATTGATAATGGGAGATTCAGAGGTGGTGATGGCACTGTATGTCAAGGGTTAATGGTTAGATTCTCACTTTTTGAAGATGATGATTGCCTGGCACTTGTGTGGTGCAAATGTTACTTGCCAATTATTAGCCCAAGGCAGGATAATGTGCTGGCCTTGTTGCATTTGGACACGGACTGCTTCAGTATCTGAGGGGCCTTGAGTGGAGCTGAACATTGTGTAATCTTCAGCAACCATTTCCTTTTTCTGACCTTATGATGGAGGGAAGGTCATTGGGAAACAACTTAAGATGGTTGGGACTAGGACATAGGCAAAGATGTCCTGGAGCTGTGATGACTGACCTCCAACAACCATGTACATCTTCCTATGTATCAGGTATGACTCCAACCTGCAGAGAGCCTTCCACCTGATTCCCATTTACTCCAGTTTTGATAAAGCTCCTAGATATCAGACTCTGTTAAATGCAGCCTTGAAGTCAAGGACAGCTACACTAAACTCACCTCTGGAATTCAGCACTAGATAAGAGTAACAACTATCTATAGAAATTAAATCATGAATAAATGCTTCCTGGAAAGAGAAGGGAGAGAAGATAGGAATATGGCAACAGAGGAGTTGTTTTATTTCATAAGGCTTAATGCAATAACAACTAGTATACATGGGATTACAGGATGGAAATTTCACTTTCAGTGGTCTTGACACATGCATGAAGAGCATGAACAGAAATTGTTCATTCCTGCTCCTGATTTGTAGATATTTCAGATTATCTACTAACTTCACAATACCCAGGATAGTTTTCTTTGTTACTTAAGCCTCACAATGCTGGAAATCACAAGATGAGATGCAAGACCAATTTACTACAGATAACTTGTTCTTTCACTAGATCTGCATGCAGAGAAGGTCGAGGATGATAATGTCAGTGGTTGAAAAGGTGGCTGTCGCCTTCAATTGCTGCAGCTTGAGATTCTTTCAGTCTGGAGTACAAAAATCAAGGCCATTTTTTCAGTTTTCCATGCATCGCTGTGTCAGGGAGACAGCTGAGCCTCTGAATGCAGGGAGCAACAATTTAACTCAAACCATAGAGTGGCTTTGCCATGGTAATGGATTTTGCAATGGTGCAGGAAAAAAACAGAGCAACAGCACGTCTATATCCCTGTAGGCAAAACATTTCTGTTAGAGAATCTATAGAAACTGCGAAGAATTCCACTCCTGAATGCACAGTTGGCTTGTAAAAAATACTCACTCCATCAGGTTGGTGAATTCTATTATCCTAGCAGCAATTTCAATTTCTTACCTGAGCCAATCTGCATTCCTGCCCTTCTTAAACCACCCCAGTAATTCAGTGGAATCAAAATATCAGTAGATGCTGCCAGGCCTACTGAGGTTTCTAGCACATTCAGTTTTAATTACATTGAATAAGAGGGTCCGTGCCCATTTATACAGCCTGTCTGCTCAGATTGGACTAATGACTTCCCCTCTGAAGTTACAACAATAACCAAACATAAAACACTGCATCCTCGAGAAGAAACAATTGTCAGTATTTTGTCTGTTTAAACGGAAATGGGAGGACACAGCTGATCCAATATTTTTTAAAATAGCTGCACGTTTAAAAGACGCTAAAGGAAAGTGCCAATCTACTACAGCATTCCTAGAATTAAATACAGAAAATGAACTGGAAAAAATTAGAAGGGCCTTACATACACTAGTTGATTCTGTCATCTTGCTTTTCAGAAAATACGTAAATGCCAAAAAAAAGCTTCTTCTTACAATTTTCTTCTTTGAATGAATACCACCTGTACGTACAAGCCTGCAACTTTTAAAACCGCAGCAAAAAAGAGCAAAATCAACAAAACAAATTTAAAAATCAGAAAAAGTGCTGGATTGCAGGACAGATTTTTATTCTGACATTCTTTTTTTAAAAAGCATAAATTTCACAATAAAGATTGAAAGCAAGCCTCTGAACGTGGAATGGCACTCCATTGACATTCTGTCAAAATGTTAGTTACTTGAAAAGAGAATCAATTTTTATTTTCCAGATCAGCAAATAGTTGACAAAGAATGACAGGTAATCAATCTCCTTACTGCTTTGAGAAGCAGAAAATGAAAGAAGGTTCAAATCCTGCAGAATTTCTAATCGTGACCACAAAGATTCTAACAAAAATTTCCAGATTTTAGAAAACCAACCTAGAGTTTGAGTTAATTTCAGGATACAAAAGTTGGAGTTCATGCCACCCTGATTGACCTATGCATCTGACAAGCAATGTACACAATATACACTGGGGCAGTTTAAAGACCAGGTAAATGCTTACATCAATGTTTTCATTGGCATTACCTATTTTCTAGATCATGACATCAAATTTGCCTGTCAACCTCAACAGTTGAGAGAACTTTCCCTCCCACATGAGATTCCTTCAGAGAAATGGTGCAAGATCGTTATTGATACTGACCATTCCCAAGGACATAATTACATTCAGGAAACTGATATTTCTGTTGGTGATATTTTACCAAATTTTCTTTTGCACAACAAATCAAAAGGTGCAGCAATTGTTGACATATTGGTCACCAAGTTCAATATATTCATAGCTCCTCAATAAAATCGTGTCAGACAATGGTCGCAATACACCAATACATCGTTCTGAGGAATGGGTAGTAAATGGGTTGTTCAATGTCATACCTTGGATTCTTTTTGTCATCAGTCTAATAGTCATGTGAACTGCATTTCTCATACATTAAAATCCATGATAGTCAAATGCAAAGTGGTTCAGCAAAATTTTCAGATAGCCAAGCTAATTCTACATGCTACTCCTAGCAATGTTTGGAGGACAGCTCTTCAAAGCACTTTCTTTCCATACTTCACCACCCAACCCAACATGTGCACAATGCATTGTAGGGAAGAAAGGAAAGAAAAGGTAGAAAAGATGATCAATGAGCATGATGACAGTCATCCCAACTTGAACCCAGTTAAAAAGCACGAGATGTTTTTGTTTGAACACATAAGTTTATGGCAAAATAATACATTGCTGCGTCTAGCCTAGATTGAATTACATTACAGTGAGCAATAGTTAAGAAATGAAAAGAAACAGGTAAAAAAATCCAAACTGCACATAATCAACTTCCCTGTCACAAAGATGACAACTCAGGTACTGAAAATATTGTCAAAAAAAATCACACCTCTACAAACAATGAAAAATATCCATTCAAGATGACAGACATCACAGAATGAAGACGCAGCCGTAGAATTAAAGATTCATAGAGTCATACAGCACGGAAACAGACACTTCGGTCTAACTCATCTGCATCGACCAGGCATCCCAATCTGACCTAGTCCTATTTGCCAGCCCATATCACTCTAAGCCCTTCCTATTCATACACCCATCCCGATGCCTTTTAGATGTTGTACCTACCTCCACCGCGTCTTCTGACAGTTCATTCCATGCACACATCACCCTCTGCATGAAAAAGGTTACCCTTCAGGTCCTTTTTAAATCTTCCTCCTCTGACCTTAAACTCATGCCCTCTAATTTTGGACTCCACCACCAACCCCCAGCCCCGCCTTGGCCCAAGTCAAGATAACTGTACAAGGACATGATCCAGCTGTATTGTAAATCTAACAAACCATTATCTAAATGTGCACAGTATGTATCTTTAGAATATGATTCCAATTCTTTAAAGAGAAAAGAGGATGTTGTCTTATCTCACAGTTTCCAGACATAAAAGATAGTGAGTTTGTCAGACAGTTACATGACATTACAGCATGTGATGAACCATTATAAAGGAGCTCTCATCACTTTCAGTCAGGCTCTCAGTTCAATAGAGTTGAAATGTATGTTCAATCAGTCTGCTGTCTATATGTAATGTACAGAAGCAGAGAACCCTGACTATAAGTCTGGAAATAGAATATAAATAGGTACTGTTGTTAGTAAGCCACTGTCTTAATAGCAGCTTAATCTTTGCGGTAAAGGTTATGTGAGCCAACATATCATGTAGCAATGAAATCTTAACATATTAGTACTGGTATTTGAGCTAAGAAACCACATCAGAGGCATTAGCCATCAGATGTTGCACCACGACCCTAAGTAAAATGAGAGCACAACATTAATTAATTTGACTCATTAAAAGCTGCGCAAATAATCCAATAAATACTCAATAATTATGTTTGCTTCCTTAGCTTTGCTTCCCAAGCCAGTGCAAAGTGACTTGTTCACAGTACTTTGGATGAGAAGCTACTTTCTCTCCTTCACAGATTTTCAGAATCAGGTTACAAGTGTATCTGCCTTATATTGAACCTTGGATGAGGAGTATTATGAACATTAGCAACAAGAACAGTCTTCTGTAGACAGAACAGCAGCTGAACAACACAGAGAGGAGCAGCAAAAGGGTTGAGTTCACAGGAGACACAACAACACTTCAGGTACAGGTAAAGGCTGAGACTGATTGATAACTGGACCCCTGATACTCATAGAGGCTCAGGCTGTGAGATCAGAAATTGGAAAGTATCTGCACTCTCCTGGAAGACATCATGCTCCCTGTGTTGTCTGTGTTGTCAGTGCAACTTACATCTTCCAGCAGTTACACTGATAAATTGAAACCAGAGAACTTTCCTTAGCTCCACCAATCTCGATATCAATGTAGCATGCTCCAGGCTGGCATTAACATAAACATTTGGGTAAGTCTCCTGGCTGTTGATACTGTAAGCTTTGCAGGCACATTCTTCTCAAGTTACGACCATAAGACCATAAGACATAGGATTGGAAGTAAGGCCATTCAGCCCATCGAGTCCACTCCACCATTTAATCATGGCTGATGGGCATTTCAACTCTATGACCCGCACTCTCCCCGCAGCCCTTGATTCCTTGCGAGATCAAGAATTTATCAATCTCTGCCTTGAAGACATTTAACGTCCCGGCCTCCACTGTGCTCCGTGGCAATGAATTCCACAGGCCCACCACTCTCTGGCTGAAGAAATGTCTCCTCATTTCCATTCTAAATTGACCCCCTCTAATTTTAAGGCAGTGCCCACTGGTCCTAGTCTCTCCACCTAACGGAAACAACTTCCCAGTGTCCATCCTTTCTAAGCCATGCATTATCTTGTAAGTTTCTATTAGATCTCCCGTCAACCTTCTAAACTCTAATGAATACAATCCCAGGATCCTCAGCTGTTCATCGTATGTTAGGCCTACCATTCCAGGGATCATCCGCGTGAATCTCCGCTGGACACGCTCCAGTGCCAGTATGTCCTTCCTGAGGTGTGGGGCCCAAAATTGGACACAGTATTCTAAATGGGGCCTAACTAGAGCTTTATAAAGTCTCAGAAGCACATCGCTGCTTTTATATTCCAACCCTCTTGAGATAAATGACAACATTACACTCACTTTCTTAATCACGGACTCAACCTGCAAGTTAACCTTTAGAGAATCCTGTACTAGCACTCCCAGATCCCTTTGTACTTCGGCTTTATGAATTTTCTCACCTTTCAGAAAATAGTCCATGCCTGTATTCTTTTTTCCAAAGTGCAAGACCTCGCATTTGCTCACATTGAATTTCATCAGCCATTTCCTGGACCACTCTCCTAAACTGTCTAAATCATTCTGCAGCCTCCCTACCTCCTCCGTACTACCTGCCTGTCCACCTGACTTCATATCGTCGGCAAACTTTGCCAGAATTCCCCCAGTCCCTTCATCGAGATCATTAATATATAAAGTGAACAGCTGCGGCCCCAACACTGAACCCTGCAGGACACCACTTGTCACCGGTTGCCATTCCGAAAAAGAGCCTTTTATCCCAACTCTCTGCCCTCTGTCAGACAGCCAATCCTCAATCCATGCCAGTAACTCACCTCAAACACCATGGGCCCTCACCTTACTCAGCAGCCTCCCGTGAGGCACCTTATCAAAGGGCTTTTGGAAGTCTAGACAAATAACATCCACTGGGTTTCCCTGGTCTAACCTACCTGTTACCTCTTCAAAGAATTCTAACAGGTTTGTCAGGCACGACCTCCCCTTACTAAATCCATGCTGACTTGTTCTAATCCGACCCTGCACTTCCGAGCATTTAGAAATCTCATTCTTAACGATGGATTCTAGAATTTTACCAACAACCGAGGTTAGGCTAATCGGCCTATAATTTTCCATCTTTTGTCTTGATCCTTTCTTAAACAAGGGGGTTACAACAGCAATTTTCCAATCATCTGGGACTTCCCCTGACTCCAGTGACTTTTGAAAGATCACAACCAACGCCTCCGCTATTTCATCAAAAAAGGTTTTTTTGCCTTTGTGGTTCCTCAACTCCACCCACACAGACTCCACATCATCTGACCCTATGTCATTCAGTGCTATTGATTTAATTTCATTCTTAACTAACAAGGCAACCCCACCCCCTTTGCCCACCTCCCTGTCTTCTCAATAAGTTGTAAATCCTTCGATGTTTAACTGCCAGTCCTGAACCCCCTGCAACCACTTCTCTGTGATGCCTACCACATCATAATCATTCAAGATGCTTTGTGCCGTTGATTCATCTACTTTGTTACAAATACTACGAGCATTTAGGTCAAGTGCCTTAATGCTAACTTTCTTATCATTATTAGAGATATTGGAAATCATAAGATGTCCTGAGTTATCCTTCCTTTCTGCTGCATTCCTCGTCTGCCTCGAGCTTAAACCTACCTGCTCACATGCTATCCTGCTGCTTATCTTTCCATTTAACTCCATAGACCTTGTTGCTTTCCCTTCCCCCGCGAGTTGCATAAGACATCAGCTCTTTTGTAACTTCATCTCTTCTATTTTGATTCTATTAAACAAACATTTGGAATCACCCAAACTACCATTTGTTTTAGAGCTCAGGAAATCAGTAAAGTCCAGCATTTTAATTGCCTCAGTTTCCAAGCTGTTAACCTCTTGAGGCAATGAAATCCCAACCTTTTACGTGCAGTGGAGTTCAAAGTGTTTTATTTGTATTTATCCCATGTTTTTATCATTAAACTTTATTTCCTAAAGTTAAGATTATGTACAACTCAAATAAACTATGAATTAGATATTTGGAACATCATATTCTAGTCAAAATTATAAATTAAATTTGCTTTTAAAAGATTACCGTAAGGATACAGCACTTTTACATACAAAACATACTTCTTGATGATCAACAGTTTAATTCTTGATGAAGTTTGTCAGACAGATTGCACTTTTTCTGTAAAATTCTTCTGAACTAATCAGAAATATAGAGTTTAACCTGACATGCCAGATAATTCGTCGAATGGATTTCAGATTGTGGCATTTCTTTCAGAAATGATGGAATACTGTACACTTAAGTACAGTAATATGTATGTTGCAGTAAGAGCTCTCGCACTGCAGCAGATTTAACTAAATCATGGTTTGCATATGAATCATACAATGCTTTAGGCACTGCCTGGCAGCCAATTTAAATAATTTCTCATATTACAATAAAAACCATCACTGTTATTACCACCAGTAGTTGTACAGGAGATTTGCCTGTGCAATCTTTTATGGTGAAGTGGAAATACCAAGTTTCAGACAGCATGCATACTTATAACCTGTCAACCCTGCAAATAATTACTCCAAATGATCGCACCCACCATTATGCAATTACTTGTTTATTTAAGCTATTGCTAACTATTAATACCTATAATCAACTTATTATTCAAAATCTGAACAGAGTAAATCTATTCAAATTGAATTTGTGAACCAAACTTCATTTAACGCCAGGCACTAAATAACATCACACATTGAAACATTGTCCCAGTGTGCCTCTTTTTATACATATTGAAAAAGATAACACATACTGATGACATTAATATTAAACAGATGCACCAACAACCATTCAGTGACGTGCTAAGAATCTAAAATTGGGATTCTGTAATAATAGCATTAACACAGACTAATAACATCCCATAATAGGGTGGTGGCTGTGGCAAGAATTAGAATATAATTGAAATAAACATTACAGTTATAAAGTTATTCTGTGGAATAATTTTAATTTAAAGTTCATTTCAAATAATTTGAGAATCCAACTCAGTTTAGTACACAATAAAAAAAACTGAATTAGCAACAGTAATTGGAAAAGATTTGTGTATTATGACTGGATGATAAACAAAAGGAAATGCTTAGAACCACAAGCATTCCTCAGGCATAATGACACTTCTCAAATCTAATAGACTGCCTTTTCAGTCATCATTATGTACCGTTGTGCACACCACATTAATCATGTACTAAATGAGAAACATAGCTTAATTTGAAACGATTCGGATGGATCTAATGTAGCTTGGGCTAGCTTTTGGCTTAATGTCTAGTATTATCAACCATCTCTAATGTTGACTGCCACCTTAAGAACAGATGTGACCTTCCCATTAACTTGTAAAGCAAACAAGATTGTATGTAATATTGAATTACAGGTAGAATGGGAATAATGTGACAGCCTCAGGGACTGTTGAAAGCTCTTCACGTTGATTGGTCACTTTTGTGTTTTGGGTAGTTCCTGCATTAAATCTCTTTAATTATTCACAGTGATTATAGTGCCTATATATGATGTTGAGGATCTCAATTTAAAGATATACCAAAAGCATTCACAAGGCCAGTAATTTACCAATGGGAAGAAGAAAGGAATGATAGAATAGGGAGAAGACAGGAAAAGTGCCCTTTGATCTCCAGTTGTTTTATTCTCCTAGGGAGGTCATTGTTGATGCAGTGAGGGCACAGAGAGGAGATATCTTCTCTCACAAGGGCAGGAGACCAACCAGCCCTACCGACTAAGCAAGTAAGTCTGCAAGTTTTAGAAGCCGCCAGGAGGCAAGGACATGTACGCAGTGCCAGAAATGGTTTAATGACCTAGAGTTATTTGGCAAGTTAAGTGCCCAACAACTAACAATAATTGCTGTATCAACATGAAAACATCCTCTGTAGAATCCTCTGATTGAGACACCTAATTATCACAAGCATTAACTTTCTCTCCAGTTTTCTTGTCACATCTCCATCAAAACTGACAATACACCAACTGAGCCATTTCCAAATATCCTTTGGCATCCACCCTTCCCAACCATCTTCTGAGATGTTCATCCTCCATTCTCAGCATACATTTCACTTCCTACGCTCCTAACTTCCTGTTTCTTTTTGTTATTGTAAGAAAAAAAAACCACAGCTACAGGGAGGGACTCTGATAGAACTGGAAGAAGGCTACAATGAGTTCACAATGGATGAAGATGTTGTGGATATCAGCAGAGAGATACCAGTTCAGGCCATTGATGATGGAGAGATGGGGAGGCCCAGAGACTTGTTGACAGCACTTGATATCACATTGCAACTTGGCGCTGATTTATCATTTCAGTTGAATCAATATCGTTAATGCATGAAATAGCATGATGTGAAATTTGTTAATTTGTAACCTAATTTAACCTTTATTCAACAGAGACATGTCTTTCATCTCACTTGTATTCATTAATGATGTAGATAGAAGAGATGAGGGAGAAGACCTAAAAATAGCTGATGAGGTTGCGCTATTATTACTGCTGCAGACATCTATCAACTAATTTGACAGGTAGTTCCAATTTGACAGGTAGTCAAAATCCTTTGCCTTGCAGAGAGAATTGGACAAGCATCCTTCAGCTACTGAGCCACAAATACAGATATGGTTCATTTTGGCAGAGCCCTCATCAGCTCCAAAGCACAGAGGATAAGCACCATGCATATCTCATGTCTCTGTGGAAAGGGAATCTCTCATACCTCAAGTCCTTCTGAAGCCACAGAGATAAAAGTACATCAGTGTAAAAGACAAGGCACTTGCATCTGCATTTCTATCCATGGTCAGTCCAAAGTGCCAAGTGGATGATCCATCTTGGCCTCCCATTGAAGACACCAGTGTCACAGATGCACTTTTGCAATAACAACAAAGATGTGTTCTCCAGGATTAGTCATGGCCCTTGCTGAGCTGTTTCAGTCCAGCTACAATACTGCATATATTCAACAATGTGGAAAATTACATCAGCATGTCAAGTGCACAAAGCAGGACAAATCCAATTTGAACAATTATCGCCATATCAGCTTACTCTCAATCATCAGCAAAGTTATGGAAGTGATCATGCATAATGCTATCAACCATCACTTGCAAAGGAATAAACTGCTCACTGGCACTCAGTTCGGGTTCAACCTGCATTACCCAGCTCCTGACCTCATTAAGGCCTTGGAACAGATATAGACAAAAGAGCTGAACTGCAGAGGTACTGTGAGTGTGACTGTCTTTGACGTCAATGCAGTATTTGACTAAATATGGCTTCAATGTACACAAGCAAAACTGGAGTCAACGAGAATCAGGTGGAAAACTCTCAGCTAGTTGGTGTCATACTTGGCACAAAGGAAGATAGCTATTGTTGTTGGAACTCAGCTCTAACCCTAACACTAATCTTCTTGCAGTAGTTCTTCAGGGCAGTGCTCTGGATCTAATCATCTTCAACTGTTTCATCAATGACTTTACTTCTACCATAAAGTCAGCAGTTGAGATGTTTGCTGTTGTCTGCACAATGTTCAACATCATTTACAACTCCTCAGATACTGAAACAGCTTTTGTCCTCATGTAGCAAGAACAGCATCAAGGCTTGAGGTGCCAAATGTCGAATAACTTTCATGCCACACAAGTACCAGTCAATGACTATCTCCAATAAAAGACAATCTAACCCCTTGATTTTTAATAGCATTAATGTCACCGAATCCCCCACTATCAATATTCTGGGAGTTAATGTTGTTGAGAATCTGAACTGGGAGCAGCCATATAAATACAGGTCAAAGAGCAGGTCAAAGGTAAGGAAATAACAGCAAGTAGCTCTCTTCCTTTTTCCAAAATACTCCTATACCATAAACAAGGACTAAACCAGTTTGTGACTGAATCAACACAGTGTGGAGCTGGAGGAACACAGCAGGTCAGGTGGCATCAGAGAAGCAAGAAAGTCAATGTTTTGGGCCTGGACCCCCAGGCCCGAAATGTTGACTCTCCTGCTCCTCTGACACTATCTGACCTGATGTGCTCCTCGAGCTCCACACTGTATTGACTCTGACTCCAGCATCTACAGTTCTTGCTATCCCCGAATATGTGACGGGATCCTCTCCACTTGCCTGGATGGGTCCATCTTCAACCACACTCAGGAATGTCAGCACTATCCACGACAAAGCATCCTACTTGACTGGCATTCCCTCTCTTCTCCACCTAGTGTAGTGATTGGAAGCAGGTAGATCTAATTGACTATGAGATCCTTGATTGGGGTTGTTAACCTGGGCCAATCAGAGACCCCTGGCTGACAAGTATAAACAAGGAATTCAGAGTCTCCTCACTTCAGTGACTGACTCTGAGCTAGTTGGTTACAGCCAGTGTATTATGCAAATGTAAATAAAGGGTGACTTGGTGACAGGATACAGGCCTCTGTGCAGTTATTTGACCCAGGTGGAGTGACAGCAGTATATACCATCAACAAGATGCACTGCAATAACTCCTTAAACAGCATGGTTCAAGTCCATAATCCCTACTATTTAGGAGGACAAGGATAAGAATAGTAAGTACAAAAATTGGCATTTTTTTCCTTCAAGCCACATACTATCCTGACTTGGAAATGTACAATTCCTTCACTGCCATTGGGTCACAATTCTGGAACTGCATCCTAAGAACACTATGTCCCCCTACAACCCAAGGACTGCAGGAGTTCATAACCGTAACCCATCATTTCCTTCTTCATGACAACGAGGGATGGACAAAAAATACAGACCCAGCCAGAGTCACCCATATCCCACAAAAGAACAAAAGCAAAACCCATCAAAATAATAGTGGAAACAAAAGCAGGATCAGTGCAATTCGTCCTTGCTGAATACACTAATATATTCTGACGCAAAAAAAATCATGAAAATCATAGACATGGATAATCAGAACACTGATTACTCCAAAATGTTGAAGAATTAAAATCAATAGTTTACCAGAATACAAAGTTTCCAATGCAATGTAAGGGTATTCTTTAAAATAATGTTAACAATAGTTTACTTTCTGACAATAGGAAATTGTTGCAGAAAATCATCAATTCTATTTAGATTGTCAATTCCATCTGGGATATTTGGATAATCCAGCAGATTATTTCTTAGCAATTACATACATAATAATTCTCTACCTTCGTCTGATCAATAATCCACTAACTTGTGTTTGTTTTTTTCACTCTCATCCACCCTTACAAGATTCTGCACAGGGTCAAAAATTTCCTCATCGGTCAGCAACAGAGGAGTCAAGATATCAACTTCAAAACTCTAATCAAAATTTAATTCTTTTGCAGTTATGATGGGAACTTCTTGCATTTAATGAAAGTCAATTCTTCAGAATCAAAAATTACCAGTTGTAATGGATATTTTAAAAACGAGTTCACAGAATGAAAGCATCACTATCTAGGTCGGCGTTAATTATCCATCGATATTTGCCTGGTGAGCAGATACATGTCAACCATACTGTAGTGTGTCTGAAGTCACACATGGACCAGACTGGGTAAGGACAGCAGTTTTGGAGATTATAAGAACTGCAGATGCTGAAGTCAGAGTCAATACAGTGTGGAGATGGAGGAACACAGCAGGTCAGGCAGCATCAGAGGAGCAGGAAAGTTGACATGACCCGAAATGTTGACTTCCCTGCTCCTCTCATGCTGCCTGACCTGCTGTGTTCCTCCAGCTCCACACTGTAAGAATAGCAGTTTCATCACCTGAAGATATTAGTGAACTGGATAGGTTTACCGAACAATTAACAACTGTTTCATGGTCGTTATTAGACTCTTAATTTCAGATTTTTTTATTGAATTCAAATTCCACTATCTGCCATAACGGGATGTGGATACAGGTCCCCAAAAATATTACCTGGTTTGCTGGCATAAAAGCCGAGCAATAACATAACTAAGCCATCACCTTACCTACAGGCAAGTTCGGAAAAATCCACCTGTAGTGTTGGGTTTACAAAAAATGACAATTGATTACTTTCGTGCCCTCTGAATCAAATTCTAAGGCCTGCCCACAGAAGCTTACTAAAAATGATATGTGCACAGCAATAACATTGCAGTGCACTGAGTCATTATTACTTCTGAACAACTTCTTTGGCCTTGAAAAAAAATTAGAAGTCTGTACTGTAATTATTTAAATTAATGATTTAAACACCCATAGATCTTTAAAATAATGTAAAGTAAAAATAAACTTTACTAATGACATTTTAGCTTCAAATTTAAGACCAATTGTATTTTGTACTCTATGAAATGATTAAAAAGTGAATTATAATCATTACTTTTTACTTCTTGGTTTTCTGTCAATGAAAATTATTCATTCTGATGGCTACTTAGCCTGCTTGGTGACTTCACTGTTCTTAAGCCTACAGATCACCTGTAGATAATGACCAATTGAAATTGATATCATTAACAATGTAATTGACACCACTTAATGGACCACTTGCCTCAAAGTCAACAGTCTTATCACCAAAGTCTATGAAAGCCAGGTCAATATAAATCTGTCTTCTAAATACTGAGAGGTAAAGAGAGTAAAATACTTGCTAATCTGATCCGAAAAAATTTTGGAATTCACTGAAGATTGCAGTAAAATTTTCTATCCTTCTGGGAAAGAGCCAAAGGAATGAGAGATATTTCAGCAATATAGACCACTACAAATGTGGTCTATATTCACTTATAACCTGAATATCGCAGGCTTCAATACGATGTTTAACATATGATATTTTCTGAATATTTGCATCTTATACTTAAAATTGCTTGATTAATGTGTAAAATTTGGCATAAAGGCTAGAAATAAGTATTTAATGTAATATCATTTAAAACATGTTATCAGTTAATGTTAAGTATTATACAATATTTTATGGCTGATTTTTCATGATTAATGTAAATATTTAAGTTAATAATTTAAGACTACTTATGATCTTCTGGGTCCTTAAGATTGGAGTTCAGAATATAAAAAATTCAAGTACAATAGAGGGAAGTCAGGATTCGATCTAAGGGACTGGTGAAGCAGATGGAACAAACATAAGAACATAAGAAATAGGAGCAGGAGAGGCCAACTGGCCTGTTGATCCTGCTCCACTATTCAATAAGATCATAGCTGATCTTTTCATGGACTGAGCTACACTTGCCTGCATGCTCAACATGACCAATAATTTCTTCACTGTTCAAAAATCCATCTTTGTCTTAAAAACATTCAATGAGGTAGCCTTAACAGCTTCACTGGGTCAGGAATTCCATAGATTCACAACCCTTTGGTTGAAGAAGCTCCTCCTCAACTCAGTTCTGAATCTAGTCCCCCTTATTGTAAGACTATCCTCCTAGTTCTAGTTCTAGTTTCACCTGCAGGTGGAAACAATCTCCCTGCTTCTATCTTATTCATTCCCTTCATAATTTTACATTTTTCTACTCTCTACTCAGGAATCAACTTAGTGAACATCTTCTGCACCTCCTCTAGTGCCAGTTCGCCCTTTCTCAAATATGGAGACTTTAACTATACATAGTACTCCAGGTATGACCCCAACAGAACCCTGTAGAGGTGCAGCATAACATATGTATTTTTCAGCTCCATCCCTCTAGCAATGAAGGTCAATATTCCATTTGCCTTCTTACTTACCTGCTGCACCTGCAAACCAACTTTTTGTGATTCATGCACAAGAGCACTCAGGTCTACACAGCTGCATGCTGCTATTTTTTACTATTTAAATAATAATCCATTTTGCTGTTATTCCTACTAAAATGGATGACCTCACAACACCCTTGCCCATTCACTTAAATTGTCTATGTCCCTCTGCAGACTTTCAGTGTTCTCTGCACACTTTTCTCTACTACTCATCTTAGTGTAATCTGTGAACTTTGTCACACTACACTTGTCTGTAATTCTAGATCATCTTTGTAAATTGTAAACAATTATGGTCACAACACTGAACCTGAAGGCACACCACTTAGACACCGATTGCCAGCCAGAAAAACACCCATTATCTCCAATCTTTGCTTTCTGTTAGTTAACTAGTCTTCTATTCATGCTAATACATTATCTGTAATGCCATGCACCTTTAGCATATGCAGCAGCTTTTTGTATAGCACCTTATCAAATGCCTTCTGGAAATACAGATACACTACATCCACCAGTTCCCCATTGTCCACAAAGCTTGTAATGTCCTCAATGAATTCCAGTGAATTAGTCAAGCATGACCTGCCTTTCATGAACCCTTGCTGCGTCTGCCCAATGGGACAACTTCTATCCAGATAAATGGTTATAGGGATGGTGTCAGTTTGAAGTTGGAGGTGGGGATTTAGAATATTAGGGGAAACATTGTATGATCTTGTTAAACAAGTCAAAGAACACTGGAGTCTAGTCAGAAAGGGGAGGTATATTGAGCTGCAGCTGTAATCAAGCCACCCAACAAGCAAGCTGAATCTTACCATGCTGAAAGAGTATCAAACTTATTGTGCAATTTCTAACAACATAGAAATCTTGCATGTTTTGGGCAACAGAAATGAAGTCCAGCAGATGGACAACCAATGCAACTGCCCTCAACATAGTATGTTCACTTTCCAAAATTGCTCAAGTAATCACATTTCAATGAGCGACATTCCTTGTAAATTTCTTTTCTACTGGACTGACTTCTGAAGCGTGTGACTTGCTAAGTCCTCAGTTAACCAAACTGAATTTGTTGGAGAAACAAACCAAGTAACATAAGCTAGCAGCCAAAGTTTGCACAAACTAGAATTCTGAGCAAAATCCTGAAGATCTCACGCAAGCTAAAAGACAACAATGAAACTATCTTCCATAACTCCAGGACTAAAGTTTCACACTTCCTTTCTTCCTTTCTTGCTCAATTTGCAGGTTAAACAATGGGTGCGAAAGAATAAATTAATTAATATTAATAGCAGAAATAATTAAACAATAATGAAAGAAATATGTGAGGACTTTGCGACATAATTCGGGCAAAATGTATCACCAAAGATTTATCTCTGACATCAGTGAAATGTATCCTTTTCAGTTTGGTTCACTAGATATTAGAAGCCAGTCAGTCTGATTCCATGCACTGATGGCTTCTCTGCAGCAATTTAATGCTGGGAGTAATGAGATCGATATTTATTTTTCGTGACATTGACTGACAACATCTGGATGTAATTGTTGAGAAATCTGTGACAGCTACAATGATCATATATGCTATTTGATATGCACTGTGGGTTGTTTGATCACAGTCAACTCCCTTTATTTACCACATATTAATTTTGGGTGTGAGAAACAAGTTCTCCATGTATTGTGAGTTGTATTACAGTTATAATATTGTATAGTAAAGTTTATTATCAGTGCAAAGGCAAGTGGTGAGGATGACTCAAGCTGTTTGTAGAAGGATGTAGACAAGTTAAGTGGGTGGGCAAAACTTGGCAGATGGAACACAATGTGGTAAAATGTGAGGTTATGCAATTTGGCAAGAGGAACAGAGGATTTCAATACAATTCAAATGGAGAAAAAACTGCAGAAAGCTGCAGCGCGAAGGGATTTGGGAGTCATCGTGCATAAATAACAAAAAGCTGGCATAAAATTTCAGCAAAGGCAAATGGGACATAGGTGTTTATTTCAAGGGGGATAGAGTATAAAAAACATAGAAAATAGGAACAGGAGTGGGCTGTTTGGCCCTTTCAACCTGCTCAACCATCCTATATAATCGTGGCTGATTTTCCAATGCAGTACTTTGATCTCACTTCTTCCCCATACTGTTTGATCCCTTTAGCCCTCATAATTATACCTAAGTCCTTCTTGTAAACATTCAGTGCTTGGACCTCAACTACTTTCTGTGGCAGAGAGTTCCGCAAGCACACTACTCTCTAGGTGAAGAAGTTTCTCTTCAACGGTCCAGAATGGTCAACCCTGTATACATAGACTGTGATGCTTGGAATTAAAAAAAAGAAGGCCTTGCTAAAACTACATAAGACACTAGTAAGACTGTGACTGGGATACTGTGAACAGTTTTGTGCCCCTTATTTGAGGAAAGATATGCTGGCATTGGAGGCAGTCTAGTGAAGGTTCATTCGTCTGATCCTGGGCCTGTGTTATGAAGAGGGGTTGAATAGGGTGGCCCTGTATTCATTGATATTTTGAAGAATGAGTGTCAACAGTATTGAAACATTCAGGTTTCTGGACCAGTAGATGTAGATATTTCCCATTTTGGGAGTGTCTATGACACTCCTCCCTACCCCCCTACCTACACTCACCTTAATGGCTCCATCCCCGCCTCTTCGACTTGTCTGCCTCCTCTCCACCTATCCTCTCCTCTATCCATCCTCTATCCGCCTCCCCCTCTCTCCCTATTTATTTCAGAACCCTCTTCCCCTCCCCCATTTCTGATGAAGGGTGCTGTGTTCATCCAGCCCCATGCTTGTTATCTCGGATTCTCCAGCATCTGCAGTACCTTTTATCTCTTAGGTCTGTAACTTTACTCTTTTACTAAATTTCCTGCATATTTCATTTTGTCTATTTTAAGATAATAGTTCTTGTTTTCTAGCCAGATTATAGTATAAATTTTGGCAGACTGGTCCAGGATTACAATACTTATATGTCATAGACCTATTGTGTTTATCAAGACTGAGCCTATCTTCTACCGAAGACTTTCTGTGTGTGTCCTTCCCAATCTGGTGTCAGTGAATCCAACTAATACAAAGAAGAAGGGTTGGTGGCAGTGAATCTACCCCAGGCTTTGCCTGATTGTTCAGTTGCTCATCCAAGTTAACAACATCTTTTGTAAGATGCTGAATAGTGGTGAAAATTTAACCACACATAAACATAGCTGGCTCCAGCTATAACCTTCAAACTAATGGGATCACACAACCAACATCATGAGCTTATCAGTAAATATGCATGAAACTTCCAAAGCAAATTAGGGCTAGAACTTAACACCTTAATAAACATTTTCATTGCACAGATTTCTGTTCCTGCAATGTTAATCTAGCTCTTTAGCCAAATTAAGGTATCAAGTGGAACAGATATCTAGGTATTCTTAGTAGATTAAAAATATGATTTTTGTTTCTTACTTTGATTTAACTATCTATCTTATTTCTCGTACTGGTCGGGCCATTTACGAGAGCCTGGGGTCTTCTACTTGGCATTGCTGAGCCGTTATAGCTTGCTACTCCAACAGCTTATGATTCCAATTCCCTTGAATTGCAGGTTGAGGATAGGGTCAAGTAATTGCACACACTGAGATTTTTTTTTGGAAAATTTGTGACTAATGCTTCATTTTATGGCTCAACGTCGACATTAATTTATCGTCTTTCCATGAAATAGCTTGGGATATTATACCACCTTAAAAGTATTGCATAAGTTCAAATGATGTTGTATTCCTAATTCTAAGTATTACTTCTAAATTTGGATAAAAATTGGGAATAAATTTTCAACTCAACTTTGAAACAAACTGACAAATGTAATTTATGTCATCCCATGGCATGGAAGCTCTTATTACAGAAACCATTAACATGCACAGATATATTTTGTGCTTGTATCTCATTGACATGGGTTTAACTGCTTTGAAAACAGATTATTTAATACTTGCTCACTTACATTAACATTTATACATATAACCATTAAAACAATAAATAAACAATATTGATCCTCTTCCTAATTAATAAATTTCTATCAGCTGAGTTGTGTTTGAAGATGGTGAACTCATTTTCAGTTCAAAACATCACTTTAAATCAGCCTTCAACCAGCTTATAAGACTTAAATATTACATTATTGAATCGCCAACATTTCTGTTTCTTTATAAAACACATGTCAACACGAACTGAGTGTTCAAAACTCCCAAGTCACATGTAACATTAAACAGAGCTTGATGTGCCTTATATCAATTTATTTTAAATGTCAATTGTGCTCGCTAATGTAATTTGATGACACAATACATAAATATTAAAGAATTTTGCAATTCGATGTAACTGAGATATTGCAAATAATCAAATTGTATTGTGCTATCTGGAGGGACTGGCTCTATATGTGTTTGCAGTGCTGAAGCAGGGACTGAAACTTTGAAGTAATTGCATTAATATCCTTCAGAGGAACTGTTCATTGATTTTGTTAAATCAACTACGATTGTTGTAATTATCCTTATTTTCAGTTATTTTGTTTTTATATGCCCATTTATAACTAACATATTATTGAATATTTCCCTCAGCTCAATAGTGTCCTGCACTTTCTCTATCTGTTCTGAAGCAACTTAGATAAAAAAAAACATCAAGATCCATGAAGATACTTTCCTGGCCAACCAGTTCAACACATCTCTTAACACGAAGGACTTGAGCCCAACCCTCCTTGCCCACGGGTACAAACACTACCATTGAACCACAAGAATCTCCAATACCCATGAACAGGTATGCATTCACAATCCTAAACCATTATTATCTGGACTTATATTGAAGGTAAATATGAATTGCTAACTATTTTTAATGAATATAAAAACTTTCCTGAACATTCTTTCTTGTTATTCTTTCTCACAAGAGTAGCTGATTTCTTATTGAGTGTTGTTGATGGTAGAATTTATAGGATCCTGTATATTGTTTCATTAAGTGATGCAAATCTCTCACTGTACATTGGTGTTTGCATAATCCATGAAATGTTTTAATTTAACCTGGTGGGATGACGGGAATGTGTTAGTTATAAGTCAAGGATCTTCATTGTGAGTTCCAAAGTTTCTTGTTCCAAAGAATTGTCGAGTGGTCAGTTGTTATAAAAACAAGCCTTTTCTGCTTTACGAGATAACAAGGTGTGGAGCTGGATGAACACAGCAGGCCGAACAGCATTATAGGAGCAGGAAAGCTTGACATTTCGGGCCTGCTCCTATGATGCTGCTCGGCCTGCTGTGTTCATCCAGCTCCACACCTTGTTATCTCGGATTCTCTAGCATCTGCAGTTCCTATTATCTCTTTTCTGCTTTACTTCTTGTTCTAAAATTGAATATATTACAAAATATTGTTCATTTGCTGGTTCTCCATCTTGTCTTTCCCCACTCAAGGATTTGATTGATAACTCAGTGTCCTCTGACCTCCTTAGGCAATTTGGAAAGTGCATGGGAGTGGAAAATGTGCTATGGAGGGCAATACTTCTGGGTCCTGCAAGGCTTCTTGCTGTTTCAGGTCTAAGATACTCCTATGATTGACAGTGAAATAATATAAGATGCATCATGTTATCAAGTGCATGTTATGTTTGATTGGCTACACTGTGAGACTGTCATAATGTCTGAAGTATTGCTTCAATGCTCTGAAGATATCTTCCCTAAGTACGTATGAATGACAGTAATTGTTACAGTTATGATCTACAGGAAATTGTGGTATCATCAACCTATTGGATAATGCAGGACCTTTATCACCAAAGAGCCTTTCTGGTTTCGTAACCTGTGATCTTTCGTAATGTACCAATTTCATGGTGTCTATTTCCTAACTTCATAAATAGGTGCACAATTTTTGCTGCATAGTCTGTCAACATTTGCATGTTATGATCTGACAGCTTTTTCTCTGAATGTGCACTGGAGCCCCATTGACAGATGTTATGTTCGTAACCCAAGTGCAGTTTATGGCTTCTTGTGGGAAGCCCACCTGAACTGCAAAGTCAATAGTCAGTTTATGCTGGCTCCTGCTATCTATGGAGTACTTCATTAAACTGTTCATCCTTCTGTATAATGCTTGGGATCATCTGTCTGAGGTATACCTTTTTACCTTTAGTAACCTCGAGTAACTCAGAGGTGAAAACAAAACAAAGTTCTTTGAGATTGTTATGCCAGAGGCAATGCATGGTCTCCAGGTCAAGCTGCAGCAGGTCACAAGAGATAGTGGCACCCATGCAACATCTTTATTTCCACATGCCTTCCCCCAGTGACATTCTTGCAACAGCTTTCCATGTGAGCTCCTCATCTCTACTGCCTCTCATGTCTACTCTTTCCTAAAACTATCCAGACTTATGCCAGATATGCCTCTATCAAGATGACTCACCAAAAGGGTATGCAAGAACAAAGGAATCAAGATTGATTGATTGAAGAATTAAGTATTTTTGACATCTTATATTTATTGTTTGATAATCGTGGAGGTTACAAAGATAATGTCGCATTTCAAAAAAAGCAACTTCAAAGCAGCAAGGAGAGTTGGTGGCATAGTTATAACATCACTGGGCTATTAATCCAGAGGCCAGAAATGTTCTGTGGACATGGGTCCAAAGCTCCTAATGACAGATGGTGAAATCTGAATTTAATAATGACCTGCATTTAAAAACTAGTCTACTGATGACCATATAAGAATTCCTGATTCAAAACCCAATTGGATGACAAATGCACTTTATGGAAGAAAACCTGCCATCTTTGTCTGGTCTACATGTGGATGTCGACCAATAGCAATGTTGTTGCCTCTGAAATATTTTTGCCAGGCACTAAAGGAAGGGTAATAAATGCTGACCTTGCTGATGACATCCACATCTCATACAAGAATTAAAAAATAAAAATCAAAGCTTTTGTTTTCCAACGCCAGCTAATCTGAATTGACTGGTCGTGTAGAAAAATGTCAGACTGAGTAGAATGGAATAGAATTGCTGGACATGGCAAAGCAAGACAGAAACAAAAGAAAGGAGAAAGGCATAACAGTTGAAAGTGGAATTGTCTAATGATTAAGAAACAGTGTGTGGCTAAACTAGACCAATATACATCCAAAGGTATTTAAAAGATAGGGAAAAATAATTAACAGCAAATGTGTCCATTATGGAGCAAAATAAGTAAAATGAAAGTCTTGCAAAAGAGAAGTGTGTTGACACTCAGACTCTGCTGTCGGTATCACAGATGTACTCTTTAGCACAGACAGTTCATTTTTATGAGTTTTTCTATTTAATTGTCTATGATATCATAAGGAATAAAATATCTTTTTATGAGCTGGATGCATTAATTAACTATGAAATTACAACAAGATTTACTTAATGTTAAAAAGTGTCTCAAGAGTAATTGCAATTTTTAAAAAAAAATTTTGGCAGGACCAGCTTTCCTTCAAAAAAACATAATCATAATGTTACATTCCTAAACTACGAAATCAAATGTTAAATCTATGTTAAATCAAATTCACCTTTGTTTATCTTCTCACTCATTTTCCTCTTCTTAAAATTTTTATTATTCCATCCTCTCTAAATCATGTTTTATAAATTCTAATCCTTTGTAATTTTAAAATGTTTGGCTTACATTTTTTCTGTTTCTCTGATCTCGATAATCATTTAAAAGGACACCTGTACAGCAAATGAGCAGTTTAGCATTGGCAGAAAACTAACTATACTGGATAATCCAGATTTTGAAAACTGACATGACCACGCATCCTTGATTCAAACTTTTTCATCTTTGATGCAATCGAAACAAAACATTGAGTGAAAATCACCATGAGGCAATCTCACCTATGGTCTGAATATAAACTTGCCCTCGGTGCCAATCACCAAAGTCAGATAATAATGCAAGTCACTGAACTAGGTTTTTGTTAGTTTGTAGCTTGTGCACTAAGATGTTAAAAATACAAAGCATGCATAACAAGAGAAAAGGAATCTCTACTAAAGAAGAAAATCGAAGAACATCATAAAGGAAAAATATGACAATGAGCAGTCAGCATGAATTTAAGAAAAATCTTGCTTCACCAAAATTCTTGCTTTTTTTGATGAGCTTACAGAGAGAACAGACAATTGTAATGTAGTAAATGCAATATATCTGGACTTTTCAATGGCACACAATATGGAGCTCATAGAACATAGAATCCCTACAGTGTGGAAACAGGCCATTCAGCCCGAAAAGTCCACATCATCCCTCCAAAGAGCATCCTACCCAGACCCATTCCCCATGTCTAACCCACCTAATCTGAACATCCCTGGGCACTATGGATAATTTAGCACAGCCAATTCACCTACCCTGCATATCTTTGGATTGTTCTGTTATAGAACAATGAATAAGGTCAGGGAATGTGGAGTTAAGGGATATGTGGCAGAATTGTTTATTAGCTGGTTTGAAGACAAAAAGCAGAGGGTGGTTATGAAGATGACTTGTTCTGAATGGTAGATAAGGTCAGAAATCACATCATACCAGATTATAGTCCAACAGGTTTATTTGAACATATAAGCAGTTGGAGCCTCAGATCAAAGGTTTGATCTTTTACTTATAAATTCTGTTTCTGATACGACCTCTCTCACCAACACCTGAAGAAGGAATGAGGTATTAAATTTGTAGAATGTATAAATAACTGGCAAATGAATTTCTATTCTGAACAAGATATGAGTTTTTGATAGGAAATAATTTATTACTTGGAAAGCACATGATGAGGTGAGTAGAGAGAGAAAGGGAGCGCAGAGTATAAATACAGCAATCACTGTAACTTGTAAAATAGATCAGCAAGGTGATCAAAAAGCAAACCAAGCACTTGATTTCATTTGTAGACGGATGGAATTGAAAAACAGCAAGTTGTAGTAAACTCATTTTGAACTTTGGTTAAAGCACGCATATAATACTGTGTGTAGTTCTGATCACTATACTACATTAAGGGTGTAGAGGGCCTGGAGAAGGTGTAAAGATATACAAAGATTATATCAGAAATGCATCACGATACATATGAGGAAAGGATTCATAGACTGTGCCCCTCTTTTTCTGAAAAAAAGGATAACTGAGTTATTTTAAATTATGGAGGCCTTTGACATGTGGACACAGGGATAATGTTTGTTTCAATGGGGAACAGCATGATGAGACCCAATCAACATAAATTTGAGTTCAAGAGATAATAGGGAATGCAGAAGAAAATTAGCCACTTAAAGAATGTTGATAGTGTTATACTTGATACCACAGGAAGTGGTTAAGGTGAATAGTATTGATTCATTTAAGAGGAATGGAAAATAAATATATGACGGAGAAGGCTGCAAGGGCTGCAAAATGGTACATTAAAATGAGGAAGATGGATTAGGCTGAAGTGGAATATAGAACAATGCCATGGACTCATTCAGTCGTACAGCCTGTTTCTGTGCCATAAATCCTAAGTAATGTTAGTTTACAAATCCATGATCAATGTTAAACTATGTTGATTCTTTTAAAAAGGATTTGATTTCTGCTTAACTTGCCTTCTCCTCTTTCTCATTTGAAACATATCCAATGAATGTATTGTCATTTTGAAAACTAAAACATACTTTTCAAGAAAATATCTCTGCTTCTTTAAACTTTGTGGGTTTCTGTAGATACTTCCTAAAAAATGTGTTGGGTCCCAGGATATTTAGGAGCCAAACCAATTTGTGTCGAACATGATTGCAGATTCAAATTACTAAAATTGATTTTGGTCTGCAACATCATTGGAGCATGAGAAGTCAGGTCATTTATTTTTGGGAGAGTTGTCAAAACGAGAGTAATGTAAATTTTCTATGAAAGATGCCCCCAAATGATAAATAATATTTCTGTGATACTTTATCAAATGCCTTTTGGACTTTCTTATACACTCCAACTACATTAACCTCGCAAACGTTTTCTTCAGTATGCGAAAAACTGCAACTAACTAAGTTCAACACAATTTAGATCTGTACAAGCTTTCCGTAGTTAATCCATTTTTGTCATTTCTGAAGCTTTCCCCTCATTACAATAAACTGAATGGACTGTAATGCTGGGTTTATCCTTGGATACTTTTTAAAACAAGGGCATAATATTTTTAATACTGCAATTATCTGGTGCCAGTCATGATACCTAAGGAACATTAGAAGATTGCGATCACTAGTTCCACAATTTCTACCCTTAGTTCCATCAGCATCCTCATTTAGTCCTGATCTAGATTTGGAGAGTTGTCAACTGTAGGTACAGCCAGAGCTTGCTTTATACATTTTCAGCCCATCTGCTTTTATTTTCAAATAGCTCTTCCTTCACTGAATTTGACTGAATTTTCTTCTTTGCCAAAAACAAATGGAAAGTTCTTTTGAGATAGTAGGAACAAAAGTTCTTTTGTATACCTTATCCATGTTCTCACCCTTCATGCATAGATCAAGCTTTTGGTCCAGAGTTGGCTTCAATCCTTTATTATTGCCTTTTTACTATTTATGTGTTGTGAAGAACTCTGAAGAACTTCTGAAGAACATGTCAGGAACTCTGTTCTGAGGAAGAATTCATTGACCTGAAACATTAAGTCTACTTTCTCTCCAGAGATGCTGCCAGATCTGCTGAGTATTTCCAGCAATTTCTGTTTTTTTTTTGTGTGTGTGATTTCCAGCAACGATAGCTCTTCGGAATTTTTTTTTGTTTAAAGTTAACAGTGTCAGCAAGAGGGGAGAGCAGAAGCATTTTTTTTTTGGTTGTTGGGATTGGTGGGGTGAAAGTGACTGTGGTGAGGTAATAGAGACAAGAATGTTATGGAGAAATGTGAAGGGGTAATCTGTAACACGATTTTACTGGAATTCCGTAACCTGGAATGGAAGAATATCTGTGGCCTGAGCACAAGATAATATAGAAAAAAAAGAACAAAGAGTCCAAATTTCTGGCAGTGAGGTTTTTGGAGAAAAGAAAAAATTGGAATGCTGCATCATTTCAATAAACATTGCTTTGAAACATAATTTTTTCAGGTTTTCTCCATAGTGGTTTAAACAAGCACTCAGAACTATGTCTCCTGCCTTCAAATATCCTTCTTTGCTTAAATAGAACCCATCATTGGAAGATAGGCTGACCGCAGCAGCCAATATAACACCAAGATCCAATTTGTATTTCACAGTTCCATGTTGGCTGACACTTATCAATTCTTATCATTGCATGTGAAAATTAATTTTGTTTTAGCTTACTGCCCGTAAACATTTCCTCACCACAGACTGACCTACAGCTGCTAAGTTTATCCCTCTCTAATATCTGCTATCCTTTCATTCTTTGGCACTGCTCCCTTGCCTGAGAAAGATTAGAAAACTGGGGCCAGAGGCTTTTCTATCACTATTCTGACTTTCCTCAGCAACTGAGGATGCATTACATCAGAAAGAATGACTGTTTACTTTGAGTGCTCGCAATCATTTCCTCTTTTTCAATTTTCATCCTATGTGTCACATCTACCTCCTGTCTTACCATATTATTTAGCAGCATCCTCATTTTTAGTGAATACAACTATGCAGTTGAATTCTCCCCTCTCTAAGCTAAGGAGAATGAGGGCAAGTGAGATGACTTAAGCATTAGAAGGTATAAAATTCAGATTCTTTCCATTGAGCAAATCTCTCCTTTCTAACTTCTCAATCCTAGCAGGTGAGTTCACAATCTTCATGTCAGATAGCAAGAAGTTTTCTTTCATGAATTTGCATCTCATTTGTACCCTGACTCATGATTTTATCACTGGGGAGGCAATGGTCTAATGGTATTAACATTGGTCTGTTAATCTGGAGAACAAGGTAATGTTCTGGGGACCTGGGTTTGAATCCTGCAAAAGCAGATGATGGAATTTAAATTCTAAAATTTCTGGAATTAAGAGTCTAATGACCACCATGAAACCATTGTCGATTGCCGGAAAATAACATCTAATTCGCTAATGTGCTTTAGGGAAGGAAACTGCCATCCTTACCTGGTTTGGCCTATATATGACTCCAGGCCCACAGCAATGTGGTTGACTCTTAAGGGAAGGGCAATAAATGCTGGCTTATCCAGCGACACCCTCATGTTGCTAATGAATGAAAAAAAAATTACACCCATAATCTTACATCCCACACATGAGAAACTTGGCAGAGCAGGAATATGACTGGTTAAACAGTGAGGGTACCTGGTGACTTTTCTCTTCAGTACCCATTTCATCTCGAAGAATATCTGTGCAAGTCTTCAAACTTCTCTTTACATGGAACTGCTTCTTCTGTACAACGTGCCTTCATGGTAAATAGGCCCGCTCTTCACAAACCTTCATCCACGAAGGTGGGCGTTGACAAAATACAAGCCTTATATCATCAACATGCTTGGTTTTGGCTTAATTCTGCCATGCCTTCGGATCTTCAAGGATGTCCTATATTGGGGAACTATGAGGTAGCCAGCACTTGCATGTTTGTGGCAGGGCTGCTTGTGTTTGAGGCACAGGTGGTCATCTCTATACAGGCAGGATTTTCAGCATTGACATGGTGTCAGGTGTTTTCTGTGTCTTAGCTTGTTTATTCATGCAAAAGGTCTTTGGCAATGAGTTGGAGACAGGCACTTTTAATAGTTTAGCTTGCTCACTCCATTCTTTTACCTCAAATGGGAAAATCTCGGCCACAAAGTCTTCACTAAATACCTCAGCCGTATTCTGTACCTCCATAATATAATAAACTTAAAAGCAATCCACTTTTGCACATTTACACTTTACCTGCTTGGAAAAGACTGTTGAAATCTCTTTAATTTTCTAAGCTTCATCGTGTTTATTCCTCAGATTTTTTTGGTCTGTCTTTTATGCTACTCTCTGTACTCTTATGTTTATTTCTCTCCATATGTTATGAACCGACCAACTAATATAATCCACCTTACTTTAAAACTCATTTTAACCTGCATTTCACTAGTAATCTAGGGAGCTGTGGCTTTGCATGCTTTGACCATGTTGTAAGGACCATGTCTTTTTATTTTGTGTTTATAAAAGTTTGGAACTGAAACAAGAATGAGCTGTTTTAAAGTGCTGGCCAGAAGAAGAGTCATAAGGAGCATCTCAACAGCAGAACCTGGGAACAAAGACAACTGAACTGTCTTTCCTCTCTGTCCATAACTTATTTTACCCATCTGCCTGTCTGTCCATCTGTGTGGAAGGAAGAGATTATAAGGGGACTTGAGTTTTAATTGGAAATGTTATGTACCGATGATTTATAACTCTTTACTTGTAGCCATAGACTTCTTACCTGTAAGAAGTAATATTTCAGTTCAGTACAGAAATCTGATTTGTGCTTGCCAGAAATCTAGGTCGGAAAGTCAGGTAAATTAAGGATAAAAACAGAAATTGCTGGAAATACTCAGCAGGTCTGGCAGCATCCATGAGGAGAAATCAGAGTTAATGTTTTGGGTCCAGTGACCCTTCCCCTTAAATTAGGAAACTTTTGACTTTTAAACAAAAATCTTTAACTTTTGTGCCAATTCCAGGAACAGTGAGGTTTGATTTCTGGCGCATTATACCATTGTGTTGCAACAATATGAATGTGTTTCATTTGCATATTAATCTTTGGTTTCAATCTTATGCAGATTATCACCTTGCGACTCAGTCAATTCAAAACTCCTCCAGTTGAGTCTTCCAGTGTTTGATTGGTCACCATCAATTTTCAGAACTGCTAAAAATGTGATCAGTTTTCATGGTAGAAAACATCAGTAACATGCCAGAACTTCAAGAGAGTTTGGGGGGCAGAGGTAAGTGTAGTGACCATCATAAGGAAAAGGTGTTGGGGATGTTGAAGGTGGAGACATACACAGGTTGGATGGATTACACCCCAGCGTTCTGAAGGAGATAGCTTTCTCATTGAAACTTACAGAATACAGAGGGGCATAGATAAAGTAGAAATGGAGATGACAGTTTCACTAGTTGGAGAGACTAAGACCAGAGGGCACAACCTCCAAGCGAAGGGACCACCCTTTAGAACTGAGATGTGGATAAACTTCTTCAACCAGAGGGTGGTGAACCTATGGAACTCATTGCTGCAGAAGGCTGTGGAGGCCAAGTCATTTAGTGTATTTAAGACAAAGATAGATAGGTTCTTGATTAGTAAGAGGATCTAAGGTTTTGGGATGAAGACTGAAGAATAGAATTGAAAAACATAACAGCCATGATTAAAGAGTGGAGCAGACTCGATGTGCTGAATGGCCTAATTCTGCTTCTGTATCTTATGATCTAATGGTGATCCCTGTTTCTCATATGTTTCTCCACTGAAACATACTCCACTTGCCATACTCATTTTCCACAACACTGCTTTTTCCCTCATTGGGCTGAAACATATGGATCCAGAACATTCTTTTGAACACATTTTAGGCTTTTCTTTTCACTTGTATTATTTACACTGTTAAGTTTAAATATTGCGAAAAAAAATGAAGTTGAAGATTTTTGGCTTGTATTCATCAGGACTGAAACACAAGACAACCAACTTTTGAAAAGAGCTAACAATTTATACAGCATGAGAACTCTGTTGATTGATTGGACTGTCGATGGTGTGGAGATACAGCAGGAACTGTGAACTGTCTTATTCATTTGTACTGCTTTGCACCTCTGAAGTAAATATAAATAAAACACGGCAAAAAAAACCCAAATAACTTAAAAAGATATAATCCTAAAAAGCCATCACTACTACTCATGAAACAAAAGGAAATTTTAAAATATGGTCATGCATTTAAATACAGCACATTGCGACATTTGGTCAAGTAATCAGATTAATTTCATCTTTGACTAGTTTTCAACTTGATTGCTTCCTAAGCATGTGTCATTTTCTTCCACATCTTAGATGCTGGGGGCATTTTGTGCTAAATTATCCTTGATTCCCAATCCCATTCCAGTTAACTCACAAAATTAACATCAGAGGGACTGTGGGAGGATGCTGAGCTTTTCCAGTCCCATGTCATATAGGTGGAAACAGGAAGGCAGCAGAGTGCATATATGCCACCACTCAATCCAATTAAAATCTTCCCCAATTCCAAACTTACTGCAGCATGAGGCAAGATTCTGCCCCCGGACTGTAATATTGTTCGCATTTTTGAAAACTGTTATCAATCAATAAAATGCTTTTGTTTTCATTTCATCTACTACATGTATACTATATGATGGGAGGATTTCATGCGCAACAGTACATCTTTGTTGCATCTGAGCAGGGCTGGGGCACTTACTAGCACTCCACACTGGAAATGCAATGTCCCTGTTGCCCTACTCAGTCAATGAGTCTTTAGTTGAAATGAGGATGAGTGAAAGGCAGGTGAAGTTCTGTATCATTGTATTTATGCCCTTTGAATGGAACCCCAGGAAGTTCTGTGTTTATACCTCATCTCAGACTTTGGTAACGTAATTAGCTGTAAATCCCTATTACGCATATTTGCAGTATAATATTTCTCAATTTATATATACACACATTCTCCAACAGCATCCTACAGTGACTATGCCTTCATTTCACTACACATTGTAGTTAAACACACTTTATCACCTCTTTTCTGTTGTACAGTTTGTCTCAAGAGTAGACATTTTAATTGATTTCTTTGATTTTATTTACTTTACCTCTCTAGCTTTCTACCACATTGCAAATAATTCTATCCTGACATATCAGTCTAAAAGGGTCCCTAAAGTCACTGCTGAATCTAATGATTTTGATTCATTGTGTGATTTTATTCTCTGTCAGTAATTTTCTGTTACAATTTCTATCAGAGCACATCACCTTTTGCTGACACTGAGACATGATTAGTTTGTAGCTGGGTGCAGTTTTAAGTTCCTTCACTGCATAAGCTTTTGGAGAAAACCAAAGGAAATTTGGACAGTTCTTTCTAATGACTAAGGAAAATGCAAATAAATTTCTCTAAATGTTTGTTTACAGCAAATTGTTACAGGATATAGAATTGCAGAAATTATGGATTATCCATTTCAAATTCTGTTAGACTTGTTGAAGGACCACACACAAAAAAATGGCAGGAGTTGGGCAGGTGTATTTTTTTAAAGAGTGTCTGAGATGAACAGCAGATAATGTACCAAATTTTCCAAAATACGCAAACTCTTTGCCTATCTTGGTGAGTAATTAAAGTAAATAATAGTTTTTATTTGGTTGATTATGTCCCTATCATAGAACATGCTTTCAAGTTGTCAACACAGGAAGACAAAGAGGAAAACACAAGGTGAATTGTTTTGGGTTCTAAATCAGAAGGTTCCAAGGGCAAACTATTGTTAGACCTAGAAGTTTAGCATGATGTTGAGGAATTGTGAAGTAGATCAAATCAATGACGCAGAAAGCAGAGTATGTTCATTATTTCATGCCATCATGTGAAGACAGGTTGGAATGATTAAGTTGTGAATTCAGTCACTTGCTGTGTGCTTACTGTGATTAAATAAACCAGTTTAACAATTGCTTCTGATTTTTTTTGTCTTCGAATAGTTCAGAGAGGTACTGGAGATAAGCATTAAAGGTAGGAATACATGATTCAGATTAAAAGGATAATACCATGCCCTTGAGTTTGTAAAAGTGAATATTAGACAGTATGGCATATTCCAGAAAATGTCCTGACTGATCTTGAAATGTCTAACAAACATTTACTTGAAACAATACCAAATGAAAGATCGTAAAGTGGTATCAGAGTTTCCTAAAGGAGATTATATGTGCGATACCAGAAATTAAGGCTCACATCCAGTAGAAGGATAAATAGTGATGTATTAAAACATATAATCTTAACTAGGCTCTGAGCAATATGGGATAACAGTGTGGAGCTGGAGGAACACGGCAAGCCAGGCAGCACCAGAGGAGCAGGAAAGCTGATGTTTTAGGTTGGGATCCTTCTTCAGAAATGGGGGAGGGGAAGCAAGCTGTGAAATGAATGGAGGGAGGGGGTGCGGTGATATCAGGTAGGTAGTGCTGGGGATTGGTCTCTGAGGTGGGAGGAGCGGATAGGTGGGAGAGAAGACGGACAGGTCAAGGAGGTGGGAATGAGAGGGGGTGCTGGTCTTGGGATGAGGTTGTGTTTCAGCCAATTCTCATTAACGAAACATGTGTTAAAGCTATACGCCATGCGCATACTCTTTTCTCAAGCTGCATGATGAGTTTCCAATTGGGTCTCTTTCTTGTTTGTTAAACATCTTGTTACCATGCCGACTCACCATGACTTGTGATCTTTCCAAATTTGCCAATAAAAAATTGTCATTGAATATGATAAGGAAGGCACAATGCAAATTCAACTCACCACTTGCTCCAGAACAGTTCCATGTTGGACACCAGACACCAGTACCTCAGAGCACACTTCATGAGCATCAGCCAGCCTCTGAGAACTTTCATGACACGTGGCTAATATACTTACAAGATGCTCTGGAATTCAGTTTTGGACTGCACTTGCAGCTATCACTGTAATACTGTTGTAAGGACACTTTGCATTCAGGGGGACAAACCCAGCTAATGGACTGAACCAGACTGCATCCCTGAGCTCTTCACTTGCTATCACTCACTCAAACTGAATTTATTTAGGTGCTCACAACATCTCTGCGTGGCTTTGCCTTGCCTTGCCTTGCCTTGTTGTTTTGCACAGTGCTCCACTCAACCAGACGTGCCAGGATTATGTTACGATTGCCTTGCTGTGTCATTTAGTGCAGGCACAAAGCCGGTGAGCTCATTATGGCGGCCATCAGGCCTCAATCCAGTCAAGGGGAAAAGGCTTTTGTCAAGGCAACACAGCCAAGCGTATGTCCAGGTCATTCTTAGGGCAGCCTAAGTTCCAAACCTCTGTCGATAGGAGATGTTAAGCCAAATGATAGGTAACACACCACCCATCTTAACTCTGCTTACCCTGTTATGAGGCTGATTTTCTCCAGGAATGAAGGACATGCCGTTATTACAGTAGATGAAAGCATATGGCACAGCTGTTACTGTTGGTGCATGGCAGGAGGTTTCCTGAATGAGACATGCAGAGGGCTTGTAGGGTAGGTGGTGCCACAGATTTGTGTGGGTGAGGGCAAGTGGGAAAGATACTTTTTTTATGCACTAGTAAGAGTTGTAAAGCTAGAGCCTTGGTGAGATATGGGTCCAGTAGCAGAAATAAAGAGAGTGTGTGGTTTCGGAGAGAAGATGGTGGCATTTACGCTGGCAGATTGGAGAAGGTGATTGACCTCATTCTGTCAGTGCTGGGCATCCCTTTAGACAGCTGAGACAGCACTGACTCAGGTGATAACCTCAGACCAAGCTAGCATGGTCTGGTATTGTGGCCTTCACTGCAGACCTTGGGGAAAGTACATCAGTCCACCTAGCGGTAGCTCTCAAACAATGGCCACAAAGTAAGACACCAATTGTCTTCCATGTCCAAGACAAATTTCAGAAGATCTGCAGGACATCTCCGGCCTTATAGTGCTTGTCCAGGCATCTAAAGATGGTCGTAGCGCCTCATATATTAGTCAAGTCCAAGATTTCTGGTGATCGGTGTTTGTCATTAATTCCAATGATTGGACTTATAACCATAATTTGCTTCAGGCATTTATAGATATTTTGAATCAGGTTGTTCAGATATGTTACGGTATGCCCTTGTGGGACTTGAACCAAGGCCTCCTAGATCAGAGGTAAAGGCACTACCACTGTGCTACAAAGCTCCAATTTCTAAATGATTACCAATACATTACACGCATAGTTGACTGGCTGACTAACTGATTGACAAGTTGGTGGTCTGACAAACTATCTGGCTGACAGACTGACCTTTCAGGATGTAAGATGGAGAGGTCTTATACCTTGTGTTGTCATTGAGATGTCTTAAGGACATAGTGACTTTCAGAGATCTGTGTAATAATATGACATTCATCGTTTTTTCCTTTGAATAATAAGAAACTTTTTTTAATGAGGAAAACATTAAGTAAACAATTAGACAGTCATCCAATATAATAGGATCAAATCTTCATAAAGTTATCATGACTTGTTCATGCAACTTCAGTCTGTGATGTTCTGTTTGTCCTTGTGGATGGATGTCTGGTCATTTTCGGGTGTGATGCATTCCATATAAGAATTATTATCTTGGATGATGGAGGGTTGGACACATACAGCTTGGATGTACGGTCTACTTCACTGTAGGCTTTTACAAATGTTTTTAACAATGTTGAATGGCCTGAGCTGGACACACATTGTAGTATTTCTCCATGGATCCTCACATTCATTCTTTGCATCAAGCTTGGAAAAATTCTCAGTGGCTAACAACTTTGCAGTAAGACCTTGAAGGGTAAGAATCTTGCATGGAAATATTTTTAGTGCAACATTCAGTTGCCTTGGATCTAAACATACGTGTAGAGTGCCCGCTTTGGTTAAAAACAGATTATAGAGTCACAACTATCAGGTTGATTCTTATTTTTGATTTATATTGTTTTGTACCATGGATCCAATTCTAGTTTGAGCTTTTTCTGAATATGAGTATGGCACCTATAAGAAATGTCAGTGCTAAGTCTGATCATCATCTTTCAGATGAAGTGCTGCATTATCTTTAAACTAGCTGATAGGAACAAACTAGCTTGAGTAGAAGTTAGGCAGGTCATAGGAAATTCTTGGTGTTGGAAGCAACATTTTGTTTGCCTTGTGCATCATAATAATATCTAGATCCATGCATACAGGTGGTCAATAGTAGAAAATCCTGCACGTCACTAATGGAAAAAAAATCGTGTCAATCTTGCCGAGCTGTTCTAATGCATCAGACTGATTATGCAAAAGCATGGAGTGTCAGACCCATTGTAAGCAGTTTGCTAAACATGTGTGGATTATATGATTTCTTGAGTACATCTTTTGTGGGATGTGTAAAGTGATGGTATTTGCTTTTAGAGGTATGTCTTTTGGATGGAGGTCAAGGCTTTTGCCTTTTGATGATGTTGATGTGGTATGTCAAATTGACCATAAGAAGGAACGTAGGAACGGGAGTAGGCCATTCAGCTCCTGAAACATGTTGTGCAAGTCAATGAAATCATAGTTGATCTGTGGCTGAATTCCATGTATCTACTTGTGGCCCACATCTCTTAATACCTTTGCTTAACAAAAATTTATCAGTCTCATATTTAAATTTAACAACTGATCCTGCATCCACTGCCTTTTGAGGAAGAGAGCTCCAAACATCTGCCCCTTTGTGTATAAAAGCGTTTCCTAACATCTCTTCTGAATGGTCTGGCCCTAATTCTCAGGCTATATTTCCTTGTTCTAGAAGCCCCAACCAGTGGAAGTAGTTTGTTTTTGCCTTTTCCTATTAATACATTGAAGAGTTCAATCAGATCACTCCGTAACCTTCTAAATTCTAGAGAAAACAGGCTTAATTTGTGTAATCTCTCCTCATAACTTCATCCCTGAAGTCCAGGGATAGTAGGAACTGCAGATGCTGGAGAATCTGAGATAACAAGGTGTAGAGCTGGATGAACACAGCAGGTTGTGTTCATCCAGATCTACACCTTGTTATCCCTGAAGTTCAGGTATCATTCTTGTAAATTTATGTTGTGCTCTCTCCAAGGTTACTGTATCCTTCCTAAGATGTGGCGTACAAATCTGCTCAAGTGCCCCAAGTGTGGTTGAAGCAGGGTTTTGTACAACTGTAGCATAACTACAGCATTATTGCAGATTGCAAGATGGTGGCACCGGAGTAGGGAGTGTGTGGGTTCCTGGTCTGTTTGCTTCATGACCAGACCTGCTGCATCCTATTTTGAATTTTCTTTTCCTAAGATCAAATTCATCTTGCCTTCTTTTGGTGACTTTGGGTAAGGAAGGAGGCTCCGAGAGGTTGCTGTAGAGGAAAGTGCGGCAGTTCCTCATGACTGCATCCTCGTGGGTCCTTCGACTAGGCTGCTCCGGTGACGACTTTGAAGACGAGTTCGGTTTGGACCCAGGGTTCCAATGACCAGCTTGGGAGTCCTTTTTGGCAGTTTTAGCGGCTGCCTGGGACTCCACGCGGCTTTTCCTTGGCATCATGTAGACCCGGCCTAGGACACCAAAGTGGGGATGGAGTGCACGAGCCTCGAGCCATGAAATAGACTAATTTCTCTTTCTTTCAACTTCCTTTCTTCTTTTTATTTGTTATGCTATCATGGAAGGACTGTTATTCTGAACTTTTTATTTCTTTATTTTTCTAATTTATTACTGTGATTTTGTATTTTTGAAGGTTTGTAACGCTGAACTTTTTACTTCTTTATTTTGTACTTATTTTTCCTAAGAATTTGTACTCAAGAATCTGCACCTAGCTATCTTTATACCTAAGATAGTGCCATGAGTGGCGACTTCTAAACTTTTCGCTGTACATGTGACAATAAAGCTAATTTATTCATTAACCTTTGTACTCACATACTCCAGGCCTCTTGATGTATAGGACAGCATTCCATTAGCTTTCTTTATTAATTGCCGCACCTGTTGTGGCATTTTAAACATCTGCGCACCTGAACCCCCAAATTTCTTTGGGCATACACATGCTTTAGTGAAATTGTGTTCTGAATCTTTGTGTCAATACCTGCTGACAAATTGGTCGTTTTTTTTTCCACAGGCTGTTGGCGGTGTGAAGCTTGCAAATTCTGAAGTCACTGGCTATGGAGTGTACCTGGATATGTTGGGGACTGCTAACCAACATAGAGACCTGGAGGAGCACATAATAGGGTACAGTCACCAAGAAACCACACTGACTTTCATGTTGGTAATTGGTACTATCTAGTTTCTCTCTACCATGTGGGAAAGTAGCAAACTGCATACAAATTAGGTGTGAATAGGTAATAACGAAATATTTGCACATAGGTCTCCCACTGTTCACTCAGCATTATCATCTGACCATTCAGATGTTGGATGCAAAATCAAACACTTTCTTCCTCAACACTTTAAATTTCCCAGTCTTGCAATATTTTCCCAACTGACTTGGTGTTGCCAACATCACGCAGGATCAATGAAAATCAAGTTCATAGATTTAATCTAATCTACATAATCCCACCATCTAATGCTCTACAGTTTCTTCAGTTGTGTATTAAGAGTAAACATGTTTGTGTGTTTTGCTGTTGCCTCCATAATATTTTCATTATGATGTGATTTGTTTTCACTGATCCTAAATCTGCACGTTAATTTGAAGGATGTGACTATTCTTTCTTCAGACAAGGATTACACACTGCTGGATTAAAAATGAATTTATAAAGAAATCTGCAATGACCTTGTCAACATGTAACTAAGTTGACAACAAAATTAGAAAACTGGAACTGGTGCTCTAAGGACATATCAAAATTACGCTGCAATAACAGATTCTTTCCTCAACTCAGTCACCAGCAGAAATATGACTAACAGCTGACAGAATATGGTTTCGTTATGAAATTATATTTTAGGAAAAGCCAGAATAAAATGCAAGAAATAAATTTAATACTTATAATACAATAAGCTGCAAGGATATATATGCCTCGTATATCTTTGGAGTAATGTGTTAAGTATGTATTTATTTAATGACACCTTAATGAACATCTTTCAAGTCTGTAGTGCTGATGAGTACGAATGTGTTATCCGGAGGGAAAAATACACATTATGTTAATCCTCCTTAAAGCTGAGAATGTTTACTGCCAATAAATCGCAGATGCACAAAATGGACCAGCCTCAAAATGAGGCAAAGTTGCTGTTCCTCTGCTAAAAGCTACAAATGTTAGTACTTGTATAAAATATTCGATAAAACTTCTGTAAATACCAAAGACTCATACTTTAGCCTACGTTTGGGGCTGAAATCTGGACTACATTGCTTGGAGAATCATAAACCAACCAATTTGCTCTGAATCCCCGGTAATGGTTCAGTAACAGATTGTTCTAATTAAATTGTTGGAATCTCGTGCAAGACGCCCACACTAGCAAAATCGGCTCAGTATGCTATTTTTGCGACAAAATGTAAGACAAACACGAATTACACTCTTGTTAAACATTGTCGGACTGATTTTAACTACAACTTTGTTCCTTGGCGTTAGACTGGTCTGAAGACTGCTGGACTGGGGACATGGGAATAATATGTTGCACATTGTGTACAACAACTACTTGACTGGTTTTGAGAAACAGGTGTACATATGAGTATCGACTTTCAAGAATGTTACAATCCATTATCAGCGCAGGAGCTTCAGTTTGTTCAATTCATTCTGGGAAAGAAAGACGATTTGTAGAAAAAAAAACAAAAAAAAACTTGTTTGCTTCCCTTTGTTCTTTCCTAGTGACCTCTGTTGATATTTAGGACAGCAGAGTAGCCCAGTCACAGAAATCTCAAGAGCAACATGAAAAGGGAGGCGAAAACCTCAGTGAAACAGATTTTTGCGACTTTACCTAAAATTAGCATCCGGAAAATTGCATTTTTTTCAATAGATTACAGGCAGGAAAATTGATTCTAAAAAGACAGAACTGAATTGTATTTATTTAACAAGTTTAAAACCCGTTGAGGATCATGAAGCAACTTACAGACTGTAGAGTATTTTTCAAAGTTAGTCATTATAATATAAGGAAACACAGCAACTAATTTGCACACAGCAAAATCCCACAACACAAGAAAATATGCTGCTTGGCCACTGCAGATAGGAAGCAATAACTCAACCTGCACAGAGGGAATTAAAATTTTCAAATCCCCACTCAGGTGGTGTTACTGGAATAGAATATTTTCCCTTAGAATTACGTGACACACACACTTAAAACACTTCTTTTTGTGTTAGTGAACTTCAACAGTAAACAAAAACCATCTCTCAGATGAAAGCGAAGTAGGTATTTTAATTTCTAAAAACTAATGGAGCGATGTTCTATAGTAAGTGACGTTGAACATAGGGAAAAATACTATGTTATTTTGTTGTTTTTCAATTACCATAAATTTTTGACAATTAAATAATTGAGTTATAATAATTAGTACTCAACAAGAATAGTACAGTTATGATATTAAATCTTATAATTTATAATGTTGTTCGTCATTTATATAAATGATTTGGATGAGAATAAAGGAAGCATAGTTGGTAAGTTTTCAGATGACACCATACGTGGTGGTATAGTGGACAATGAAGAAGGTTATCTAAGAGCACAATGAGATCTTGATCAATTGGGCCAGTGGCCGAGAATTGGAAGATGGAGTCTGATTCAGATAAATGGGAGGTGTTGCATTTTGGTGAGACAAACCAGGACAGGGCTTACTCAGTTAATGGCCGGACCCTGGAGAGTGCTGTCAAACAGAAAAATCTAGGGGTGCAGGTACATAGTTCCTTGAAAGTGCCGTCACAGGTAGACAGGGTGGTGAAGAAGATATTTGGCACAGTTGTTTTCTATGGTCACAGCACCGAGTACAGGAGTTGGGACATCATGTTGCGGCTGGGCAAGATATTGGTAAGGCAACTTTGGGAGTACTGCATTCAATTTTGGTTGCCCTGCTATGGAAAGGATGTTATTAAACTAGAAAGGGCGCAAAGAAGATTTACAAAGATGTTACCAAGACTGGAGGGTTTGAGTTATAAGGAGAGGCTGAACAGGCTGGGGCTTCTTCCCTGGGCCACATGGGGCTGAGTGGTGACCTAATGGAGGTTTATAAAATCATGAGAGGCACAGATAAGATGATTCGCCAAGATTTTTCCCCCAGGGTAGAGGAGTCCAGAACTAGAGGGCATGGGTTGAAGGTGAAAGGGGGACGATTTAAAAGGGACCTGAGGGGCAAATTTTTCACAGAGAGGATGTGCATACATGGAATGAGTTGCCACAGGAAGTGGCAGAGGCGATAACAATTACAACACTTAAAAAGACATTTGGATAGGTGCATGGATAGAAAGGGTTTAGAGGGATATGAGCCAAATGCAGGCAAATGATACTAGTTCAGTTTAGGAAACCTGGTTGGCATGAATGAGTTGAGTTAAAAGATCTGTTTCCATGCTTCACTACTCTATGGCTCTGACTCTCTGTCATCCACCTGTTTCTTTTTGAATTCTCATTTTTCTATCATTTGTATCCTAATTCAAAGTTATTTTCTTTCTTTCAATCCTGTAGTGTCAGACGTTTCTTAAAATATGAATCTGAGCTAATTTCAACTATGAAAACAAGTTGCTGGTGAAAATAAAGTAAACTTTAGGCTAGAGTATCTGCCATGAAATTGCAGTGGATTTTTCAAGCAAAATTAAAACTTTATCTGAATGATCCGAAATGTAAAATATTCCTATGAACCATTGCAATTGATCAACATAATATAATATATTTGTTTGTACATTGTAACAGGCATTTTTTTTTTTAGGATTACTAATCTTTTATGAAGATTTATTAATACAGTTCAATGTTGGCTTATCACAAAAGTGAAGACCCAGGTGAGCAATTGCCTGGAGCCCTCCAAAGTGTTCCATTGAAATTAGATAATTTGGAGCATTTGGAACGTTATGCTGCAGTTAAGTAGTAAGGAAATGTTGAACAATTAAAAACCAAAATTAATTCCTAGGTAATTATTAACTTGACTCCCAAACTTAACATGTATACCCCCAACTATATCTTCCCCAAATGCCATATAACTATTGATGCCAATCTGACACCTCCTTCCACTGGGACCTGATACCGACTTCATCTTCCTGACACCCAATACCCCATCCAGGAACCTAGTAGGTGCCACCATCAGTGAACCTGATATTCCCTCTACCTCTGGACCTGACACCCACATCACTTCCTGCTGACTGCATTAAATGGCATGGTAAGACTGAAATAATACAACCTTATTGTTTTTGGCTGAAGGAGCAAAGTGCAGAAAGGCCAAAGCAAGGCAATGCAAGACAGGGATACCGTGAGGTAAGCTCAGAGTGAGTGAGCTCTATTACAGGGAGTGAAGAGTGTGAAGGTTCACCCCGGTCCTTTCAGTCATGGGCTGGATCTGTATCCCTTAGCACAAAGTGTCCTTCGCACAGTATTGGTGTCGTCTCAGGTGCAGCGTTGAATTACAGAAGCATCCTGTAAGTGGGTTGGAAATGTGTCATGAGAGTTCTTAGGGTTTGGAATGTAACCAATGCCAATGCCCGTGGATGTGTGATGCATGTGAACGGTACCCATGCAGAATGCCATGATGTTGGTGCCCAGTTTCAAACATGGAGGGTGTTCCAAGCAAGCAGCAAGTTGAGGTTGCCAGAGACTGACTCTGATTTCTATATCAAGGATTCTTAAGTTGTATACTGTTTGATGTGTTTTGTAAGGTAAGAAGCTGAATATTAATGATGTGAGTTGGCCTGTTAACAAGCCATTTAATAAGCAATAATCCCCCTCAGCTGGCAGCTCACCATTGCCTAGTAGGGACTATGCTGTGTCACTCATCAATACAATAGAAAGTGGAGTGAAATGTTCCTGATATTGAAATGGGCTTCATTGGACTTCTCACACAATTCTGTCACAGAACATGCCATAACCCACGTCAGTTGGATATCTGTAAGATTCTATTTTTTATTCCCAGTTCCTGGACAACACTGACATTTGTGATAAAGCTAGGAAAATAGGGTGAGATTGGTAGTAATAATATTCTCAGCTGAAAGAGCGATAGTCTGATTCTCCAAGAATGTGTTGAATGATGAGACAAGATTTTAATAACAAGTGGCTGGAAGCTTCTTTATGTGGATGAGCATGCCAGTATTATCTAATTCCACTCTATTTACATGCGATTTCCCTTTCTCCCATCTGCCAGATAGAAACTAGAAAGAAACAATTCACACCTTGAAAGTCAGAGAGGTTGCCTGGACACTCCAGCTCACTGTTTGGTCCTGCAGCCCTCCATCTTGAACAGCAATCACCCTCATCTCAGTGCACCCTTCATTGACAGGGTCTGCACGCATCACGGCCACTAACATTGTCATTGCACATGTATCAGCCTTTCCACACCATTCTGACATATGTTTGATCCACTTGGAAATCAGTTCAATATTGCAGTATGGAGTGCACTGACACTTTGCAATCTGCTGCTAGGACACTTAGTATGCTGGAATAGGCACCCATTTCATAGGCTGGACCTGAGTGCATTTCAGGGGTTCTTGCTTCCTCTCTAAACCATCAGTCACTTTACACCTAATTGGATTGTAACCGCACCTCTGCCTAACGTACATGCACTTTGCCCCCTCAGCCAGACCTTAAAGATGCTCCAGTACGTCTGTTTTCACTTGCCTGGCATTTTAGCACATTGCAGATTGTCATGTTTCAGAGATTGTAGGAATTGCAGATGCTGGAGAATCTAAGACAACAATGTGTAGAGCTGGATGAACACAGCAGTCCAAGCAGCATCAGAGGAGCAGGAAAGCTGACATTTCAGGTCTAGACCCTTCTTCAGAAAAATTTTTTCTAAAGAAGGGTCTAGACCCGAAATGTCAATTTTCCTGCTCCTCTGATGCTGCTTGGCCTGCTGTGTTCATCCAGCTCTACACCTTGTTGTCTCAGATTGTCATGTTTGTCAGCACTGATCAGACAAGGGGGCGGTTTGGCATATTGCTGTACAGCACAGTGCTTCAACAATGTCACACCTACTGCAAATGTACAGCTTGTGTAGAAAATACAAGGAATATGCTTCAAATAAATGGCCAAGTCTCAGTCTGAGGGGAGTAGTTCCCAGATATGTCATGGGAGGCAGCCTTCTTTCTGGGGATGCCAGAACAATTGCTCAAGTTCAGCATCTGCTCTCACTCTAGATCCTTCAGCACAGCTGGTTATTCACTTGGGACAGTTAACTTCATGGAGTCTGGGGACTGAGCCATAGTCAGCCCCTCCTGTTCAATACAACCAATTTCATAAGCTGTGATAAGTCACATGTCACATGCGTATCAATCCATTTATAGAGCAGTTGGGGCTGTCTGTCAAAATTCATCAAAGGGGTTGGACATGGTCAGTCTGCGGGCGTGCTCAATGTCAGTCAAGGAAGGTTATCTGCAGCCACTGTTATAGAGATGATGGTCAAGTCAGTTCTGGGATTGAAGACAGCCTGTTGGGTTGCAGATGGGATGATGATTGTGAAGAAGAAGATTCAACATATAACTGGTGCAGGGATATGGGGAAGTGTTTAGAGGTGGAATGATCTCACAGTGGAAACCATGGATTATTGCGGGAACGAGTATTGTCAGTTGGCAAATTACCCTGGCCTTGATAGGGGGCCAGTGCTGCATGAAACCCAGGATTTCTGTTTGAGTTCTTTTATGCTGGCCCCTGACAAGACCTGAGATATAAATTAAAATCTTAGCATCTGAGTCTCTTCTGGTACAGCACCTGACTGTCACTGGTTTTCTCAGTAGGGAATTTAACATTGCTCCTCTTTAAGACTCCAGTTAAAATTTTTCATTAGGTCACAACCTACACAGCTGCTGCTTGGAAAAATGAGAAAAATAATCAAAAGTGAACCTGACTATATATGTAATAAAACCTCTACCTTTCAGTCATTTCCCAATTTGCTGTCTGCTCTTCTCCTCTCTTCAGCTTTCTCTTCACCTGTAAATATTGGATGAAGCATCCCATCAGTAGGGGCATTGTGAGAACAAACAGCTGATTGACTAACAGCTTTAGATGGTGGGCTCCAATCTTTAAGGGGATCGAGAGTCTTGACCGCAATTAATTATTTGCTGGATATGTATTAAAGGAGGCCTGAGGTCTTCCAAAAAGTTTAACCTGGCCTTTGTACCTATCATCAGACAACTGCCATCCCAACAATATTCTGCCCAAATGCATGTTAAGATGAGATCAAATTCAATTATCATGTTTTTCACCATTAGAGTCTTGGACAATGCTTTGAAGGCTCACATATCAAATGGAGATTTGATAGAAATTTGATAGAAATCCTAGACAATATTAATAGTAGAGAAAGTGGTCAACACCTCCTGAGTGCAATGCAAGGGAGAAAGCTGATGAGAAAAGAACTGATAAATTTATACATGCTACTAACAAGCTGCCCTGAGGTACTTGAATACATCAAAATATTTTATGTACCAATATCTCAGATGCATTAACCTTGGAAAAGACAAAAAGGCAAAAGCAATAATTTTCAAATGTTGTCTTTGTCAAAATCCCCCTTGGGCTTGGTTGAAGTTGGATGTCAGTTTGCATTTGACAACATTTGATATGTGCTTCAACCAATTTCCATTTATCACTCACTCATGTCAGCTCTTCTCATATTATAAGTAGTCCTTTATTACACGAGGCTCTCCCCAAAACTTATCCAAACCAAGGATAACCTTCAGCCAGTTTCTCATATGTGCTTCACCAAGAATAAACAACTTTCAATGTTATTGGGATGGAATTTGAGACAAAGATGGTGTTGCAAGATTCTTAAAAACATATTTTCAGATCAAAAATTCAGTTTAATACACTCCACCAATATTTATATGTATCTACCTTAAACATAATCAAACACCGCAAGGTGCTTATCAGGAGAATTACAAAGCAAAACTAAAACATAGAATCAGCTAAGGAAATACTATATCAGGTGACAAAAAAGCTTGGTCAAGGGGCTGGTTTTAAGGAGTGTCTTAAAGGAGAAAATGAGGTAGAGAAATGGCACTTGAGGGAATTCCAGGTTAATGGGTCTGACAGCTGAAGGCCTGGCGACCATAGGTGGAGCAATGAAATTGGAGATATTCCAGAGGTTCACAATTAGATGTGTACAAATATCTTGGAGTATTGTGAGAACATAGAAGGATTTGAAAACAGGCATAAGAATTTTTCATGTAAACATATTGCTTGACTGACAGCCAATTTAGGTCAGAAAGCACAGAGCTCATTGATGAATGGGATTTAACACAAGTTAGAAGAAAGGCAAAGAGTTCTTTGAATGACCTCAAGTTTATAGTGGGTGGTATGTGGGAAGCAAGACAGGGAATGCATTGGACGAAGTTTATAACTTTCATGTATTTATGCTAGAAGTGATGGGAAGGAAACAGAGGACAAAGGTGCTAGGGGTATTCTAGAATAGTCCTGAATTAGTAAGCAGACAAGAGACAGAGCCAATAGTGCTTTATATGGCCCAGGCAGAACCAGTGACATTTGTTCAACGTATCCTTTCAAATCTCCATCATTTGGACAGAAAAGAATGAACATATGCCAAACCAGGGGGAGTGACTGAGGAAGGAGAGGATAATAGTTCTATTGGACATCAGGACACCAAAGATGAAAGTGACGGTTTAGTTGAGTAATTTGGCAAATACAGAAATTTTGCTGTAAATGTAACATGTATTGTGGGATTTTTCTTTTCCAGGGGCAGACTTAGAAGAAAGAAGGATTGAGATATGGAAGGGTCACTTAAGTGCTCAGAGATAGATTTTCCTGTGACTGATATGATGGAAGCAGCAAGATCACATGTGACAGTTAGTTCAACAGGGCTGGGTGTTAAAATATGGAATGGGGAGTTTATAAGAACAATGAAATTTGGAACAGTTAAGTGGGCAATGAACGAAGAGCAGAGAGGATAGGATATATTTAAATGGAGGCATAACATATTGTCAATGAGACATTGTTTGATGCAAAGGATGAAGGAAAACATCAGCAAAGATCAGTGAGAAAACTCTTACCATACTTTGAAGAGTAATAGAGCATAAGGTCTTCAAATGACAAGTTTAAAATGAGATGGGAATAGGGAGCCTATGAGATGCCTTCTTTTTCATATAAATTGCGTGATCATAGAAATTTGGCAATGTGCTGGGGAAATGAAATACTTATCTACTAAAGGAACCTTCAAGCATCAAGCTCTCCCAGTAAAGATACAAACATACCTTTGCAAACAATAACAACATATTATCAACCTTCAAAGTGAACCGGGATCAGTCCTGAAGCAGTAGAATGGAATATCAGTGACACTACAGTGAAAATGTAACTCCTTATTTCCAGAGCTTCTTAAGTCTGCTTTTTCTCTTCCGTTTATGGGGAATGTGATTTTCTGCTTTTGTTTTGGCAGAACACATGGAAGCATGGTCTAAATCATGTGGCAGCTTGAACACCATGGGCTGTATTGGGAAATCTAGTAGAATCATGTGAGAAGTCCAGTGAAGCCTATCTTGAATAATGTTGGGAACAACTCACTGCATATTTTAATTAAATTGGGGATGTCAAGGCAGGATTCTCATGAGGGAGCAGCAAATTGCCTATTAAGAGGGATTATTTCTTGTTTACAAGCCTAATTGTGAATCTTATCTCATTAACATGCAGCTTTCTATCTTACCATCCGCTGTGAAAATTCTCAATGTGGAAGCCAGAGCATGTACCTGTGGTGATTTGCTTTAAAAGATCAACATGTTGGACGAGCGGTAGTTTCATCTTGACCAAATCCTCAATTTGTAGCCATTAATCATCATGCCTAAATTGATGGAGGCAATCCACCTTCAATCTGTGCAAGCAAATCTTTATTCTTATCTTGCCAGCCAATCTGTTCTAACATATGTAGACTCTTGCCTTGAGATGCTGTTTGATCATAAGCAACATGGAGGCCCATTAGAGCAAGCAGAGAGCTGAAGCCACCAGGTACCCAATCTGATTTCTATGTCAGTTTTTTTAATGTCTGGTTTGTTTTGTGTGTTTAACAATATAGTAAGCTAATTATTAATGAGGCGAATTGCATCATTAACAAGATATTTGACAAGCACAAACCTGTGAATTGACAAATTGTTGACGTACACCTTCTTTCAGAAGAACTGTAAGATATCCAAAATCAGATCATTAACAACAGCTAGATCTGATCATTATCAGACATGACTCTTTGAAGAGCATCCTCAAATGTACACACCACAGCACTGACCGTGATACAGATCACTCTCTAATGTGCGACCCTTGAAGATTTTTTTAAATTCAAACTGGCAATACCATTCTCATATCCAACAACCATTGTATCTACCCAGATAATAGCTTATAGTTGCTTGTCTGGATTGGACAAGCACCCTCTGTATCCCCACACCAAGTGGAAAAATGAAATCCAGCACAGTTCAAGACATCATTAACAATACATGTGTAAAACCAGAGTGCAAAAATGTTGACATCTTGAAGTTCACATCACTGTAATGGGCTTGTCGATGAAACTCAATGCCCTGCTGACATTTATTATAAGTGAGATAGGATAGAAAAGATGCTGAATGCACTAAAGATTGCTCAAAATAAAGCCTACAGGCTGCAAGTAACATTAATAACAACTACTCACAATTTTGCTAGATATTTCGGATATCCTTCGACATGTGGATGGAGGGATTAAAAAAGAAACAGGTTTACATCCAAAGAAAACTTCTCGATCGAAAACAGAGGTAACGGACCTCATCACTGATTGCAACAAAAAGTAGTAGATTGTTGGTGACCATCAACTCACAGGAACTTGATGCTCTTGACTGTCTCCACCTTAGCACCATTAATGAAGACAGGGGCTTGCCCTCCATGTTTATCCTCAGGTTGGTCCACTCACTAGCCACAGACCGAGTCTAGTAGCTATGTCCTTTTGGACTCTGCCAGCTTGTAAGTAGTGGTGCCATTATTGGAGATGGAAGTCCCCCCCTCAGAATGCATTCAGTGTTCTTGTTACCCTCAGTGTTTCTTCCAATTTGTGTTCAACAAGGTAGAATAATGTTTCATCAGACAGGAGTATTTAATAGTATAAATCTCCAAAGAGATTCATCTGCCTATATTTGACCTGATGTCATGTTACTTCATGGAGTCAACATTGACAGCTCCCAATGCAATTCCTGCTCAACAATAGACCACTTTGTCACCACCTCTGGTATGTCTGTCTGGATGGCGGGACAGAACGTACCCATGGATAGTGACATTAGTGGCTGGGACTTGATTTCTAAGGCGTTATTCAATAACTATGATGAATAAATTTGTTTGACTGATTTAGCTGATGTTAGTAAGGAGGACTCTGTAAGGTTGACAACACTAATTTTGCCAATGTCATTTCTGGTGCCTAGATCATTGTTAGGTGGCCCATTCACTTTCATTCATTCTTTAGACTGTGTACCAGTTTGGTATAACTGAATGGCTTGCTGGATCATTTCAGAAGATGACTAAGACTAATACCATTGCTGTGGATCCAGGTTTGCTTATAAACTAGATTAGGCAGAGGGGGGTGAATTTCCTTCCTGCAAAAAACAATAATGAAACATGGGCGAAACCAACTTTTATTTATGACAATCAACAGTGCTTTTACAGTAATTATTACATGAGCTTTCAATTCAAGATTTATTGATGGAATTGAAATTACTGCAGCTATTGCAGTTTCCCAAAAGCATTAGCTCTGGCCTCTCAATTCATAGTCCAGTGAAATTGGCACTACACCACCACTTATGTAAGGACAGGGCTGACCACAGTGCTTGTAACAACTGATATTGTATCTTCCTGCTGAGAATCTTGGGAAAAGTATTTGTTAACAAGAGTGGCTTCAGAACTAGACAGTCACCTGACGAAGGAGCAGTGCTCCGAAAGCTTGTGAGTCCAAATAAACCTGTTGGACCATAACCTGTGACTTCTGACCCTGAACAAAGGAGATCAGTATATATTGTCTTCACTGATGTCACCAAGATATTTGACCACATGAGCAGAGCCAATTTATTTAAGTAGCTACAGAACATTAGCTGTCCTCAGTGTACTTGTCTATAGTGATTGGACTCAGATAACATACGCTAAGCAGGAGAAAGCCAGAACAGTTGCAAGCTTCACTGTTTCAGGCATATGCTCACCATCATTTGGCAAGACAAAGTCATCACTTCAGAGCATTTGGAGTGTGTTAATTCATTAGGATGCACTTATTACTGAGCCAACAACATCTGCATTGGCTTGGATAGATTATGACCATATGCCCCAATGTCCTTCAGTATGGTGAACTGATCACTCGATTATGAGTTTCTCAGCATTTATATCTCTACTATAAAGAGAACTGCAAATGGTGTTTGAAGATGGTGAACATTGACAATGACAACTGGGAGATAGTCACTGACAGTCATGACTTCGAGGGGCTAACTGTTTGCAAGGGCATTGGAAGGGGTGAGTGGAGACTGGTATGATCCCAGCTCATGTTATTACTGGACATATCAAATCCCAGACTGAAACCTAGCTTAACAGCTCATATTTTATATAATAATGCTTTTAATAAACTGGTCTCTCACTGAAACGTTAGCACACAATGTTTCAAGTTTTGCTTTAATGATAAAACATAAGTTTTGTTTTTAATCTAAAAAATGAAAATAAAATGTAATAAACCAAATGGAGTGAATTGGTTAAACTATCTGCTTATGAATTCAAAGATGTTTAAATACACAACAAAATTATAATGCTCTTCATAAGCCTTTTAATTCCAGAACATGCCTTCATAAATCAAAAAGGAAAACAACAGATTTTGAATAGTACCCAAAGCACATCCCTGGTATAGCACCTAAAAACATCACTCATGCAGCACTCATGCCAGAGTACCTGTCTCTAAAACCTTGATAAGTTTGAGTCACTTATGACTTTAACTTACAGATTAGAAATGTTAATAGCTTGTTCATGGAGATATTATACATCTAACCTTAAGTGTACTCAGCCTTAAATGTCCTTCTTCAGAGTTTGGCCCCAAATCTCTCAGTCAAGACTAATATTATAAACTAATTTCACAATACCCTTCCTTCTCAGAATCATTGGCCTATACACTCATCTCCATCAAAGGATTTCACACTATTCCTCAAAACTCAAAATACAACTGAAATAAGAACATCTCTTTCTCTAAGCTATGGATGTTTACCCATCTGTGAAAAAAAGTAAGTTCCAGAAATCATTATCAAACAATGATCCTCCATTATTTGTCCAGCTGAGCTGTAAAAAGAAATCTAAAGTAAACAAAGTTCCATTAGTGGTGCACAAGTATCTCCCACAAACTGTTTTAATAGAAATCACCATGGCAACAGAAATATCTATAAGTTAATTATTAACTTCAGAAAGACACAAGAAGCCACTAACTCAGAATCCGAGAACACAAACTTACAATCAATGACATTAGATACATATATCATCCACACAGTTTGCAATACGATACAAACAGCTCAGCTGGCAGAGCGAGACAGTCCAGAGAAATAAGAGGCCCCTAAATTTTGCATTTGCACAGCCAATGGTATTCCTTGGCAACAAATGTAACTGGGAGAGCCACACCAGAAAGAAGCGACGGAGATACACCAGATGATGGTTAACCCAAATTTGCCCACCACATGCAAATCATCATCTTAATAGGCAAAAGTCTGCAACTAAAATAAACAGACAGTTTAACCAAATCACCCAATTACATAAAACAGTTATTATAAGTTATACAAAATCTAACCTAAATTTCAAACAAGAAAACTCCATCTATATTTCTCAGAATGGCAAATAAGATTTTGCACGAAACTTTAAAGTGACCAGAAGCTTTTTGGACTAATTTGAAGCAGCCACAAATTGTCTAGTTTATACTGTCAAGTGCCATTAAGATGATGAATTAATGATTGCTTCAATTAATGAAACTGATACCATACAACAACAAGACCTGAGGGATTACGCAAATATGATCAAGGATGATATGTTAAATTTGCTTGCACAGTTCTTAATCCTCTACCCTTTGCCTGTTCACTGAATATTTTGATCAGGCTCTTGCTCATCACTAACAGCTGAATCTATCACTTTTTTTAAAAATGCAACTTCAGTTTCTGCAGGAGTTCGGTCAATCACTTCATCCCAGAAGTTCTGGCACAGAATTTGGAGAATGCATCCCAAATTTAGTTCACAATAAGTTTCAATATGCTCAAAATAATGCTTTCATTTACAGAGGTGTACATTTTCTGCAAGTCCCGTTTTAAATTAGAGAATTTGGAGGGTTCTGACTCAATTACTTTTAACAGTTGTTCAGGAAATGTTAGAAGATTAAAAACCTACCCTAACTCCTGGTTTACTATTTAACTGAATTTAAAACTCAACCCGCTCCATCCTCCATCAGTCCATAACACCTTAGGACACCAACAAACACATATTGACCTGACCAAACCTAAATATTTAAATACTCATTTACCCTTTCGCAGCAGCCGTCAAAGTGGCTGATTATGGTGCTGGAAAGTTAAGCTTCTGATTACAGCACAGATACTGCTGAAAAAAGGCATGGTTTTGACTATGATTCTCTCCCCTCTTGGCTCCAATGGTTCCCAGACAGATGTCTGCTTTTTGCATAACATGAGACCTTTGTCCAGGAATCTCCAGTACAGGACTGGTCTAAAGGTAAGCTGATTTCTTTTAGCCAGAAGTAAGATTTACGAATTTAGTTGGAATTTCAGGGCTATATCTGAGCAGTTCTTCCACTAAAGTTATGGAAGACAATTAACTGACAACATGACTTGATCTGAGCACATGATTTCTTCCATTTGCTAAGTTTGAGCTTTACTTAGAATTGACAAAAATGAAGCAAGAAAAACTGAAATTGGGGAAAATACACAAAAAAGCAGTCAGCATTTACACAAAGAAAGTTTTAGTGACGTCATATCTGATTTATTAGCAGTATTCTTCAGATGTTTATTTGTCTAATATGGAGTAACTTCTGCTCTTATTTCAGTCTCCTTTTGAATTCACCCTCTTGCTCCCATTTATCAAGAATATGTCACATGTTATCTCTATTCAAAATTTTTAATTGCTTCCATGCATATATGATCCAATACATTTTAATTAATGCTTTTATTTTTACAGAGTAAATGAAGCAGAAAATGCAATAAGAATACATTTCTATTAAAATATTTATGCATGTCAGTATAATTCAGATAAAGTTGTATGCTATGAAATGTAAATATTCCGATCATTTGCCTGCTATCAATAATATTTCTTAATGACTCAAATTTTACACAACCAAACTATATTCCTTTCCGTAGTTTCACAATAGACTGACTGCTGTGATTTAAAACTGTACAATGGGAATGCCTGTGGTCTATTTATAACGCTCAATGAAGAAGAATGTAACTTAAATATTTACTACAATGGTATTTTACAATAAACGATAATATTAATTAACACTTTCCTTTCTGTGGTCCTTCAGTAATTCAACTTCAACAGTAGTCCAATTCAGAATCAGTGTACCTTTGGGGTAAACCTGAAAATAGAGTGTTGAGAATGAATGATCTTGAAAAACAGTCTTTAGAAATCAGCCAAAATTAATGCTAACTTCAAAATTATGATCAATTTGAACAGGTGCGAATTATATATTTATTGTTGCCGCTCAATATATTCATTATTTTCCTGAAAGCTATTAATTAAGATCTTAGTACATAAGTCAGAACTTATGCTGAAACATTTTTCACAGCAAGGATGTAGAAAAAAAAGTTTCTTGACTTGTTTGATGAGTGTTTAATGATCAGTTTTATTCTTGATTTATAATCTTCATTTTTAAATTACTTGCCATGTTTGAATATCTAGATGGATAATGATTATGCCATGATGAATAATGGTTACATTAACGTAACTTCAGCTGAGTAAATCTTTTCAGATTTAATTCCGCCTTCATTGTCTACATCATTACCGACACTGTTTCAGAGTTGCAGTGAATGACTATGCATTAACTGTTGTATTAGTGTGCTGTCACCCAAATGTGACTCATGGCTGTTTTGACTGATAGTTTTCTTGCATTGTAGGCATTCAAGCCTGGTTTTTCCTCTACTTATTGCCTGATTGTCAGGCAGTGTGTGGATACAGTAAGAAGTAGAACACAAATTCATTCAGCCATATCACCACCCACTTCAGCATTCTCCAATTTATTTTCACTGCCATTTCCATAGCGACATTCTTTGTACCATTTTCTCTCCTTTCCACATCGTTGGAGTACACTGGCAGTTATATTTAAAGAAAAGGGGATTCAGAATTACTAAATATTAATGAAAATGTGCAAAGAAATTTAAAGAACCCGGCGTACAGATTTCAATGTTTTATTTGTTTTCAACAATTTGTATTGCTTTTCCTTTGATAAGTTTAGCTAGTTTGCTATGTTTTGCTGTTGTGTTAGGGCTTTTATTTCCCTCTCTTCAGACAGAACATGATGAGTCATAGAGTCATACAGCATGGAAATACTCCCCTCAGTCCAACCCCAACCAGTCCACCCTGACCATGTTCCCAAACTAAACTAATCCCGTTTTTTCTGATGAAGGATCTAGGCC
>JAHRHZ010000076.1:1466158-1496655 GCA_024137785.1 Ginglymostoma cirratum
CCCGCCTCTGTCAAAAGTGTAAAATACATCATTTTCCAACCTCTTTCAATACATCATTTTCAACCTCAGAAGAAGATTTCTATCAGACCCGAAAAGTTGACTCTACTTCCGTTTCCACGTGTACTGCCAGGTCAGCTGAGTTTCTCGAGCATTATCTCTGGTACAGATTTCCAGCATCAACAGTTTTGTAACTTTTATTTGAGAGACAAAGTGGGTTGATTGTAGCCATCAGAGTTAGTATTGAAAAGGCAATATCAGATCATCCTCCATTAAAATTCAAACAATTTCTCTTTCTTTTGAAAAATCATAGGAAAATCAAGCAGAATACGTAGCATATGATTGGTATGCGTAATGCTTCCTCTAAGCTGTGCACCTGCGAACCCGAAAGCCTCTCCACAGGCTGAAGACAGTCAACTCATTAAAAATTACCCCACATGCATTGTTGTGTGAAAAGCTAAAATTAATAGTTTCTTGCATTTAAGTTAATCAAATGCATATAACAAAAATAAAAGTTAGAGGAGTCTAGTTATTGAGACATTGTCTGTGTCCCACTACCTTTGAATATCACAATTTCTTTCAATGTGTTTTTACTCGCTAAATGTAAATAAATGAATTTGGTTTGAGATGTTTGGAGTTGAGACAAAATCTTCACACAAGACAGATTTATTTATCAGTTAATAGCTTAATCATATTGGATGTAACCTTCGGGTTATTTCTTATTGATTTTCTCTGGGGCATAAGAAAGTGAATGTTAAAGGTCAAATAGTGAAAGCTATCAGATTCGCTGATGGAAAAGCCTTCGTAGCAAACACTACGGAATGCAGAATTGTTGGTTAACAGTTGGAATGCTGCAGTAATTAAGCCTAGAATAAATATGTGTCTGGTTAACACTAAACATGCCAGGCAGGTGGGATAATAGAATGAAATTTGGAAAAAAAAGCAGGAGTACATGTTTGTTGTGTGACAGTCTTGCTCGCCCTCATGGGTATTTAACTGCTGCAGGGGACTTGGTTGTTGGCCCAGTTATCAGTGAGCTCCCCATGTTGCTCACGGGAGCTTCCCCACCACAACGGGGCTACCGTCAAGTGTCAGGATGCCAGGTAAAGCCTGGCTAATAATAACTGGGTTGGAGGACCGAGTATGCCTCCTATTTGGCACCCATTGTTCATTGAGGCTGGTCTTGAGGTAGCTGCTGACCCCTAACTTTTCTCCTCCACCACCCGCAAGTCAATTTTGGCACAACACTCCTTTTAACGGGGTATGTTTACCTTGTCTGAGCAAAACCCCAGAATTGACAGTTTACTTGTTCTCTATACGTGGTCCTAGAGTGGCCACTGCTCCTGATGATGCTGTTGACCGCCAGCTCTCAGATGTGGGACTTTATTGCCAATAGAGGCAGAGGATCTGCCTCAAGCTAATGAATGGTCCAACAACAGTTAAGTGAGCTGAAGGCAAGGTGACCAAGAGTAGATGGGTTTGCAGACAACTTTTGCAGTGCCCAGCAAAAAATTCAGCTTGAAAAAAGAGGAAAAGATGGCTCCTTCTGAGTTAATCGGAGAATAAGGAATTGAAGAGAAAAAAAAAATCAATGCAGAATGGTTTAAAGAAGGAAGAATTGAGCAAAAAAAATGCCTTAGGCAAAGCTTCAATAATTATGCTATGGTTTATATATATATATTATATATATATATAATGATACACCTATTATCCCCAACTGTACATGAAAACAACAATTTTGGTAGGATTGTTCACAAGCATTCAGCATTTTATACATGGGAACAGCGTTTTAATTGATTACTTTTTCAATGCAAAAGGCATGCAAATTGTCTTTCGGGCATATGAAAATAAAACATCTGGTTTCAGGAATTGCAAAAAGAGAACAATTTCACTTGAAGTTCTCCATCATGATGCAGGGCTGTCCATGCATATTAGAATTTATTTTACAGAATGCTTATTGCATAGAATCACCATAGAATACCTACAATGTGGAAACAGACTCTTCAGCCCACCAAGTCCACACCAATGCTCAGAGCATCCCACCCAGACCCATCCCCCATGACTCGCCTAATCTACACTACAGGCAATTTAGCACGGCCAATCCACCTAGCCTGCACATCTTTGGACTGCGGGAGGAAACCGGAGCACCCGGAGGAAACCCACGCAGACATAGGGAGAACATGCAAACTCCACACAGTCGCCCGAGGGTGGAATCGAACCTGGGTCTTGCAACAGAGAAATACAAAATAATCTGGCTCAGCATATATCTAATGCACCAATTAGTCTTTGGAAAGATTACAAGTGCTGATAAGTCCTGCGTAACAGACAGAGGAGAAATGGGGCAAATTTAAAATATGATTGCTTTTCCCCTCTTAAACCCAAGACAATGGGCTATTGTGTGTGGTCGAAATAGTAAGTCTTTAAGTGAACTGTGTAAATTTGCCTACTCCAACAGCATTTTAGTATAAGGACCAATGTAACTGTAACAGTACTAGTGCTCATTTTAGCATAATTTGGCATTTTAGCAGTTTAGCAGAATGTTAACCTTTGACCAGAGCTGGCAGGAAGCAGAGGGCTCAGCTCCAGACCCGATGTGTAGATTTGTCCTGGTTTGTTGTAAACCTGGATTTAGAAGCTTCGCAAAACATCATCATGTGATCAGCACTCACCATTTTGAGTTCAGCAACGTTGTCCATTTGAAAAAAAATTAATCTTGAAAACAACAAAGAGAATACAGTTTTCTGTGAAATATCATTTATGCCCTCTGTCGCAACAGCTGAGATTTCATCTTATTAAATTAATACTTATTGCTAAAAGTCCGCCAAAGTCATGTAATCTTAAAATTTTCCCAGTGTACATTGTTAAGAAAGAACATGAATTTATATAGCAGGATTTATTTAATCCTCCCAAACCTTGATAATTCTCTTGAAGATATGTCCCAACATAAATTATCGATAATGTGGTCAAGGCTCAAATTAACTGAGCTGAGGATTGTACAAGAGATAAAAGGTACTGCAGATGCTGGAGAATCCAAGATAACAAGGTGTGGAGCTGGATGAACACAGCAGGCCAAGCAGCATCATAGGAGCAGGAAAGCTTGACGTTTCGGGCCTAGACCCTTCATCAGAAATGGGGGAGGGGAAGAGGGTTCTGAAATAAATAGGGAGAGAGGGGGAGGCGGATTGAAGATGGATAGAGGAAAGGATAGGTGGAGAGGAGGCAGACAAGTCGAAGAGGCGGGGATGGAGCCAGTAAAGGTGAGTGTAGGTAGGGGGGTAGGGAGGAGATAGGTCAGTCCAGGGAGGACGGACAGGTCAAGGGGGCGGGATGATGTTAGTAGATAGGAGATGGGGATGAGGCTTGAGGTGGGAGGAGGGGATAGGTAAGAGGAAAAACAGGTTAGGGAGGTGGAGATGAGGTGGGCTGGTTTTGGGATGTGGTTGGGGGAGGGGAGATTTTGAAGCTTGTGAAATCCACATTGATACCATTGGGCTGCAGGGTTCCCAGGCTGAATATGATTTGCTGTTCCTGCAGCCTTCGGGTGGCATCACTGTGGCACTGCAGGAGGCCCAGGATGGACATGTCGTCTGAGGAATGGGAGGGGGAGTTGAAATGGTTCGCGACTGGGAGGTGCAGTTGTTTGTTGCGAACTGAGCGCAGGTGTTCTGCAAAGCGGTCCCCAATCCTCCGCTTGGTTTCCCCGATGTAGAGGAAGCCACAACGGGTACAGCGGATGCAGTATACCACATTGGCAGATGTGCAGGTGAACATCTGCCTGATGTGGAACGTCTTCTTGGGGCCTGGGATTGGGGTGAGGGAGGAGGTGTGGGGGCAGGTGTAGCACTTCCTGCGGTTGCAGGGAAAAGTGCCGGGTGTGGTGGGGCTGGAGGGGAGTGTGGAGCGGACAAGGGAATCGCGGAGGGAGTGGTGCCTCCGGAAGGCAGATAAGGGTGTGGAGGGAAAAATGTCTTTGGTGGTGGTGTCTGATTGCAGATGGCGGAAGTGTCGGAGGATGATGCGTTGGATCCGGAGGTTGGTGGGGTGGTACGTGAGGACGAGGGGGATTCTTTTTTGGTTATTATTGCGAGGATGGGGCGTGAGGGATGAGTTACGGGAAATGCGGGAGACACGGTCGAGGGCGTTCTCGACCACTGTGGGGGGGAAGTTGCGGTCCTTGAAGAATGAGGACATTTGGGATGTATGGGAGTGGAATGTCTCATCCTGGGAGCAGATGCGGCGTAGGCGAAGGAATTGGGAATATGAGATGGCATTTTTGCAGGAAGGTGGGTGGGAGGAGGTGTATTCCAGATAGCTGTGGGAGTCAGTGGGCTTGAAATGGACATCTGTCTCTAGGTGGTTACCCGAGATGGAGACAGAGAGGTCCAGGAAGGAGAGAGAAATATTGGAGATGGTCCAGGTGAACTTCAGGTTGGGGTGGAAGGTGTTGGTGAAGTGGATGAACTGTTCGAGCTCCTCGTGGGAGCACGAGGCGGCGCCGATGCAGTCATCAATGTAACGGAGGAAGAGGTGGGGTTTAGGGCCAGTGTAGGTACGGAAGAATAGCTTCCTCTACATCAGGGAAACCAAGTGGAGGCTTGGGGACCGCTTTGCAGAACACCTGCGCTCAGTTCGCAACAAACAACTGCACCTCCCAGTCGCGAACCATTTCAACTCCCCCTCCCATTCCTCAGACGACATGTCCATCCTGGGCCTCCTGCAACGCCACAGTGATGCCACCCGAAGGCTGCAGGAACAGCAAATCATATTCAGCCTGGGAACCCTGCAGCCCAATGGTATCAATGTGGATTTCACAAGCTTCAAAATCTCCCCTCCCCCAACCGCATCCCAAAAACAGCCCAGCTCATCTCCACCTCCCTAACCTGTTTTTCCTCTCACCTATCCCCTCCTCCCACCTCAAGCCTCATCCCCATCTCCTATCTACTAACATCATCCCGCCCCCTTGACCTGTCTGTCCTCCCTGGACTGACCTATCTCCTCCCTACCCCCCTACCTACACTCACCTTTACTGGCTCCATCCCCGCCTCTTCGACTTGTCTGCCTCCTCTCCACCTATCCTCTCCTCTATCCATCTTCAATCCGCCTCCCCCTCTCTCCCTATTTATTTCAGAACCCTCTTCCCCTCCCCCATTTCTGATGAAGGGTCTAGGCCCGAAACGTCAAGCTTTCCTGCTCCTATGATGCTGCTTGGCCTGCTGTGTTCATCCAGCCCCACGCTTGTTATCTGAGGATTGTACAAGTCTGTTAAGATGAAAGAAAAAGTTTACACTTGCTTTGATAAAAAATGTGGTACAACAATGCAAGCTTTTAAATTTTAGACCGTACTATCTCAGAGGGTGCTCGGAATTTATGAATATGCTATGGTAAGGAACAAGTGAAGGTGAGGAAGAAGGAGCATTTTCTCAACAGACTCCACCAGGCGAAAAAATCTGCAACATCAAGAAGTTAACCATTAGGTGCTGAGAAGCAACTGCAGCATTTTTATACTATTGACATCAAAATTAGCTGCTGATGTTTTGCACGCTGTCTCAAATACTTTCAGGATATTTGTCACCTTCTTCTGGTAGTCATTGTTAATTGAAATTTACCTTTAAAACTTAATGTAAATGTAGTTTTCTGTTCCACTAAAACTGTGTTCCTCTTGAATGCATCAGAATCTACAAATGAGGTAACCACAGAGAATTAAGTGCAGAAATCATACTTATTTTTGACTCGTCTAAAATGCACCAATAATCAGTCCACTCTAAACTGAATCCAGTTCACAGGTTTTAAGTAATTAAGTCCATATTATAATCATCAACACCTTTGAATAATATTATCAGGTTAGACTTTGCTGTCGGCAAATCCACTGTTTATCAAATATGCTCTTACCATTTAATTTGTATGAGTTTCTGTATTGTAGGTTACTGGAAGTGGGAAAATGTAGAGGACTTGGCTCTCGACAAGAGATCTGGGTCAATTTTGAATAGGATAAGCAACTCATATTTCCTTAAACAATGAGACTGAGGCATTGTTAATGAATATTTCAGTATCTAACTAATGAAAATTAAGATAGTCTCGATAATTGAAGTCAGGAAGTGAAAGGAGGATGGAAACAAATGTTTTGATTAAGTGACAGATAAAAATAAGACTTGATTTAAAATTAAATTTGGAATTAAGAGCTTAATGATGATCACGAATCCATTGTCAGAAAAACCCATCTGGTTCAGTAGTGTCCTTAAGGCCCTCTTGTGGTACAGTGGTAGTATCCGTCCCACTGTACTTGGCGGTCTGGACTTAAGTCCCACCTGCTCCGGAAATGTGTTCTACCGTCTCTGAACAGGTTGGTTAGCAAAAAAAAAGCTTTAAAAGCTACACTTTCAAAAGTATTTCCAACAGCAATTAAAACCGCAAGGTTGAGGCTCCTCACTTTAGTTTCCAGTGTCAGAATAAACTGTTCAGCAGCAATTAAGACTATGATACCAGTAACAATATTACTTAGATTAAAATGGACAAGCCCTAATTATTTGCCACTGTCATGCTCGTACAGCAATGTCAAATTGTTCAATACATTTGAAAGGGGATGCCATTTTCCATGCTACCTGCAGCAACAGTGCATCTTAGATGCCAGCCTCTGAATTTTAAGATTTATGCTCACCTGAAGTTGTTATCCTGCATTAAAAAACCCTTTTACAATACCAGCATATTCTGCGCTTACACTCCAAGGACTGCAGCAGTTTATGAATGTACTTCACTACCACTATCATCGAGGAACTTAGTAATGGGCAATAAATGCCAAGATGACAGCAAAGCCACGTCCCATTAACAAATAAAATATACTTATTCATACAACACTATTAAAATTTTATTAATGTTTCTTGTACTGTAATGCAACAGTGCTTATTTCATTATTTTGTGATATACTGACAATTCAAATTCTTTATTATTGCACAGAAGAAAAAAAAACTGTTGTACATTTGCATGTTTCTGTCACAGAGTCATGCAGCATGGAAACAGACCCTTCAGTCCAACTCATCCATGCCAACCAAGTTTCCCAAACTAAACAAGTCCCACTTGTCTGCGTTCGGCCAATATCCCTCTAACCCTTTCCTATTCATGTATCTATCCACATGTCTTTTAAATGTTGTAACTGCACCTGCATCTACCACATCCTCTGGCCGTTCATTCCATGTACGAATTACTGTCTGTGTGAAAAAGTTACCCCTTAGGGCGCTTTTAAATCTTTCCCCTCTCACCTTAAAAATATGGTCCCCAGATTTTAACTCAACACCCTAGGGAAAAGACCTTTGCTGTTCACCTCATAAATGCCCCTCATGCTTTTATAAATCTCTATATGGTCACCCGTCAACCTCTTACATTCTAGTGAAAAAGCCTATCCAACCTATCCTTATAACTCAAACCCTCCAGTCCTGGCAACATCCTGGTAAATCTTTTCTGAGCCCTTTCCAATTTAGTAATATTCTACCTATAGCAGGGTTACCAGAACTACACACAGTACTCCAAAACTGGCTTCAATAAAGTCCTATACAACTTCAACATGAAATCCCAATTACTATATTCAATCGTCTGAGTAATGAAGGCAAGCTGCCAAATGTATTTCTAAGCGACTTGTCAAACTGTGATGCTAGTTTCAAAAAACCATGTACTTGAACCCATAGGTTTCTCAGCCCAACAACACTACCAAGGGCCCTACCATTAAATGTATAAGTGCTGACCTTATATGTTTTACCAAAATGCAATGCCTAGTAATTATCCAAAGTAAGCTCCATTTGCCACTCCTCAGTCCATTGGCCCAAAATGATCAAGTTCCTTTGTAATCTTAGAAAACCTTCTTCACTGTCGACTGTACCACCAGTTTTAGTGTCATAATCAAACTTACTAACAATGCTTCCTAAATTCTCATCCAAACTGATCCTTGTGGAACACTGCTGGCCACAGGCTTCCAATACAAAAAACATTCCTCCAGCACCAACCTCTGTCTCCAGCCTTCAAGCCAATTTTGTATTCAATTGGCATGCTCTCCCTGAATCCCTTGTGATCCAAATTTTCTGATTAGTCTACCATGTGGAACCTTGTTAATGGCTTTACTAAAGTTCATGTAGGCAACATATACCGCTTGTGCCCTCACCAATCTTTTGGGTTGCATCCTCAAAACACTGAATCAAGATCATGAGACTTGATTTTCCATGCACAAAGGCCTGCTTACTATCATTAATCAGTCCATGATTCTCCAAATGCATGTAATTCCTATCTCTCAGAATGCCCTCCAAAGACTTACCCACTGCTTGATGTCAGATTTACAGATTAATAATTCCCAGGCTTCTCCTTTCAGCTTTTCTTAAATAAAGACACAACATTAGCCACTTTTTGAAACCTCACTCGTGGATGTAGATGATATAAATATCTGTGCTAGGGGCTCCACAATTTCTTCCCTTTCTTCCACTTCTTCCCACAACGTCCTGGGATACACTTGATCATGCCCTGGAGATTTATCCACCTTTATGTCTTTTAAGATCTCGAGCATTTCCTCTTTTGTACTGTGGAATGTTCTCAAGCCATCAATATTTTCCCAAAGATAACAAGGTGTAGAGCTGGATGAACACAGCAGGTCAAGCAGCATCAGAGGAGCAGGAAGGCTGACATTTCGGGCCTAGACCCTTATCTCCATTTTTTTCATTGCAGTGAAAACTGATGCAAAGTATTTGTTTAGTACCCCTCCCATCTCCTATGGTTCCACACATAGACGTCCTCATTGAATTTCAGATGACCGTGTTCTCTCCCTCGTTCATCTTTTGCTCTTAATGTACTTGTAGAATCTCTTTGGATTATCATTAACCTTATCTGCCAAGACTATCTCATATCTCCGTTTTGCCCTCCTGATTACTCTCAAGAATTCCCTACACCCCTTACACTTCTCAAGAGATTCGCTTGATCCCGGTTATATGACTCCTTCTTATTCTTGATCACAGACTCAATATCTTTATTCATCCATTGTTACCTATTCTTACCAGCCTTACCCTTCACAGGAACATAATGCCTCTGAACTCTTGGTATCACACTTTTCATAGCCTTCCACTTGTCAGTTGTCCCCTTATTTGTGAAGTTTAATTCAATCAACTTTTGAAAGTTCTTGTCTCATATCATTAAAATTTGCCTTACTCAAATTCAGAACTTCAACTTTTATGGAAGACTTATCCTTTTGCATAACTATTTAAAATTAATGGAATTGTGATCACTAGTCCCAAAGTGCTCCCTTACTAACATTTCAGTCACTTGCCCTGCATTATTTCTCAAGAGAAGATCAGGTTTTGCTCCTCCTCTAGTATGTATGTCTGCACATTGATGAGGAAAATTTTCTTGAACACATTTAACAAATTCATCACCATCCAAGCCCTTAACACTATGGCAATCCAGTCTACGATTACAATCTTATTATTCTTACATATATCCGAGATCTCTCTATATATTTTCTCCTCATTTTCCCGCTGACGAATGCAGGGCCTACAGTACAATCCCTTCAGGTGATCATCACCTTCTTCTTTCTGAGTTTCATCCATATAGCTCATTGGATGAACCCTCAGAAATATCCTCTCTAAGCATACCAGTAATGCTTTCTTTAATCAAAAACACCATGCCCTCTGGTCTCTTTCCTCTCTTTCTATACTTCCTATAGCATCTAAACCTTGGAACATTGAGCTACCAGTCCTGTCCCTCCTTTAGTCATGTTTCTGTAAAAGCTATGATGTCCCAATCCCATGTTCCCATATATGCACTGAATTCATCTGCCTTATCCTTGCATTGAAATAAATGCAACTTAATTCTTCAGAGTTACTTTGTCATCTGACTTGTTCCTTCCTTTATTTTTCTAAATAACTTGCTTATTTTTAATTCCGAAACATCTCCATCTGTCTTTTTATTCACACTATTACTTAGGATTTCCACCCTCCCCATTCCCCCTCTAAGCCTAATAACCATCACACTCTGTATCTCATGTATGCTCCTAAGTGACTCTACCTGCCTATCCAGCTGATCCAAATGGTTTGATATGAGACTCACCTCCTGCAGAAATAGTCTCCAGAGACAGTCAACTGTTTCCTAATCTCGCACCTCCAACAGGAGAATCATATGTCTCCATTGACAGCCATAACTGCCCATTAAAATTTGCTCACTTAGATTTGCTTAAAAAGACCCACACTTTTCTCAAATCCAGTACTTGTAGACTGTTTACTGGTGACACACTATGCTGGAAGAACGTAAAAGCTATATTTTGCACGATAAGGCCTAAAAGGAGAAGCTTTAAGAAGAGAGATAACAAAATGTAGAGCTGGATGAACACAGCAGGCCAAGCAGCATCAGAGGAGCAGGAAAGCTGACTTTTCAGGCCTAGACCCTTCTTCAGACATCCTACTATCTCTGAAATAACAAGCATGGGGCTGGATGAACACAGCAGGTCAAGCAGCATCATAGGAGCACTCTGAAACAGCTTTAAGAAGAACATTGTTTTAAAAAAATCTAAATTCCCTTTCCCACAGTTTTTAATTTTAAGCATGCAAAAGAGAAAACAAAATATTTAAATCTTAAAAGTCCATCACCTAGCTGAAAGCCCCAACAAATGAAAACAATCTCCTCCTCAAATCCTCTATGAGTCAGCTCTCAAATCTCCAGATCTGAGTAAAGGAATGTCGATTCCTGATTCCTTTTGTTATGTAAACCACTAACATCAAAACCACAAAAAACAAGTTGACAAAGTTAATTTTCTGAGTTCCAGACAATAAATAAAAACGCCCTCCGGTGCTGTTGACACCTCGTCAGACACTTGGACAGGCCTCTCCCACCGACTCTGTGTATTCCAATCTCTCCATCCTCACATTTTGTTTTCCCTTGTATTGGACTATAAAAGTTCCAAAAAAAATGAAAAATTTCCCACTTCTGCTTTAGGAAAAAAAGAGGAAAATCACAAGAAAAAACTCCAACGAAACTTTTCTCACATACGCCAAGGAGGAATAATCTAATGCAATGTTGAAGATCCAAAACTATTATCAGACTGTCACATTTTCATAAATCATAATTAGAAATCTTAGCAAGCATCACAAAAGTCTTACTGGTCTCTTACCCCATTGGAAATACTTTTTCTTGTTATTCCCAGTCCAGAGCTGTGAAGCTTAAACAACATTCCTTTCAGATCACAGTAACATTCTAAATGTATAATAACTAGAGACCATACTTTATAAAATATTCTATAAATCATGGCTATAAATTGATTTAAACAGCATTATTTGCAACAAATTTTCCAATGAGACCCATAAGCTTTTATTCAATCTTTCCAAATTCAGCTTAGTTGAAGGTTGAATTATTTAAGACTGATAAAATATTCAGTGAAGTTCTAACAGTAGAAGACTAGCACATTAGAGAATTATAGGATATTCCTGAAAATAAATGTGCAAAGTATCATGCTCATTTATTAGCAAATGTATTCCATTTTTTTGCAATAGTGGAGAAATGTTTGAAGATAACACTTCTAAAAAATTACATACTATCTGAAGCAAATTTTGTAAAAGGTTCAAGGACATCATCATTTAGATCATCAGTCAGTTAAATTTTCACATTTAACCATTTGTGAATATAAAATCTTCATTGCAAGTGTGTTGTTGGTTGTTTCTTAGCTAGATTATATGTTATGGATTGTGGATTTTATTTTCTTAAATCAAATTAAACTTAATTATTTAATTCAAATTTCCTTCCTCAAATCTAGAAGTAAAATGAACTAAGCGATATATAGTCTTGTCATTGTCATGCAAAATATCGAGGTGAATTTTCAATAAGTGACCTTTCTTTCAGTAGACCTGTAAGCCTATTAGGGGCAGCTGCTCTAATATTCAACTTATGAAGTTTCCAAATACTTGGATTAATGCTGAAACTTTCCTGACTGACATGCCAAACTTACAGGATGATCTTTAGCCTTCTATGAAAAGATGATTAAAACAACGTGATCAGCAATCCATGTTCTCCATATTTCTGACTTTACAACCCTGACTTTGACTGATGCTTTTTACTTGTTTCCCAATTGTTGCTTTTGATCCTGTTGAATATCTCCTTGAAACAAGATAATCTTATGACCATTATCATCCTGTTAACATTTTTATTACAGATTAAAATATCTCAAACTGCATCAAATTTTATGGAGAAATGTTGCTGTAATTTGGTTAGATTAGTGAAGAATTAAGGATTTAGAAGCAAAGATCAACTCAAAGCTGCAAAAAGCATCAAACAAAATAAAAATTGTATGTAAACATCAAAACGGATTTACCATTTTTTGATTTATTATAAATTGCGTATACATAAGAAATGCAATGAATCCAAATGATGTGTTAAATGATTATTCAGACGGCATCTTAACAGCTAAACCCATGTCACATAAATACACGGAATGTACACCACTGAAACACACCAGCTGGCCCTCAAATAGAAGCAAAATACTGCAAATGCTGGAAACCTGAAATGTAGACAGAAACTACCAGAGAAACTCAACATGTCCATCAGCATCTGTTGAGAGAGAAACACTTTTGGTCCAATGACTAGATAAGTTGATTAGCTAAGATCTTTTCCCCACTGTGAGTGAGTCCAAATGTAGAGGATTGGGTTAAAGGTGACAGAGGAAAGATTTAAAAGATACTCGAGGGGCAATTTTTTCACACAGAGTGTGTTATGCGTAATGGAATGAACTTCCAAAGTGATAGAGGTGGGTATGATTACAACATTTAAAAGACATTTAGACAGGTACATGGATAGGAAAAGTTTAGGGGGATATTGGCCAAACACAGGAACGTGGGACTTGTTCAGTTTAGGATACCTGGTTGCCATAGACAGGATGGGCTGAAAGGCTTGACTTTATGACTCTTTTTCAGAAGCAATTGGCCCAACTGTGTTTATGCACCACATGAGTCTCATCCTACCCATTTCATTTCACCCTATTGGATTATCCTTCCGTTGTTTTCTCTCATGAATACAATTTGACTTCCTCTTAAATTAAGCCACGCTATTCGACTTGACTACTTCAAGTGTCAGCAATTTCCACATTTTAACCATTATTTGGTTAAATCAGTTTGACCAAAACTTGCATTTATTAGTGACTGGTTTAAATTCCACAGAAAAGTCCCCTAGCCAGTTCAGCTTTCCCCGATAGTTATGATGTTCCAGTTGTCATCTTGTCCTCAAAAATATTATCTGCTGGGTTTCTACATAATTTCCCTATGTTGGAGGCCAAAACTGTACATGGTACACTGTGAATCTGCTCTAAATCTGGCCCTATACATGGTTGCCATAACTCCTTTGCTTCAAGGTTCTATTTCTTTAGAAATTCCCTTCAGTAATTTATGTCTTGTCTAATAGGCTTTGCTACTTTTTTTCTCTGATTACCTTCATTTAATTGTAAATACTACGGCAATGTCAGCCATCCTGATTGCTGATGAGCAACAGCTAATGAAATGAATCAAAAAGTTTCCTTTCATCCATAAAAGTGTCTAATCATCCATTGATTTGGTTACTTTAAGTATATATGACTTGTAACATTCATACATTTAGCATAATTGTCAACCAAAAAGAGTGTAAATTCACACATTGCCTTTTGTGAAGGTTCTGCTTCACCTACTCTAGGTCATGTTGCCCACCTCGAGGCATTGCAATTGCAGTGCCTATACCAGGTCATCAATATAGCTGTCCTCCTTGTGAAGGTATAGCTACATTCCCGTGTCAAATGCATGGGCTTGCTGCCATTCTTCCCAAAGGACTGTAGAATGCTTTCAGGCACAATGCAACAGCAGAATTTAGTCAAAATGATGTTACCGGTAAGTTGGGTTTCTTGCCGATTAAATAATACTAGCACAAGGGCAAGCACACAGCCGAATGTTTGATTTGCTTTTTTTTTGTGATTGCCATGCAAACAAATTGAACAGGCCTGTAGAATTTAAGTTGGGAGTCACATCAGCTGAGGGGGTAAGCACTGTTCTCAAGATGGGGCACCACTTGGGCCATATTGGAAGGACTTGGCAATGCAGCATGCATCCCTAAGAGGTCAATCAACTTTGGTGTTTCTGCTCTAAATTACACATCCTATCATCACTGCAGGATACATTTTGGTCTTCACTAAAAGTATATGATGAGAATTAGAACATATGCCTCCATACCCATCCTGACCCATGCAAATTTATGCCCATTTAATCAACAGTATTTTCTCATTATAGACAGCGATTAGAACCTAATGAAGCTAGAATCAGAAACAAAAACAGAAATTGCCGATGAAACTTAGCAGGTCTGGCAGCATCAGTGGGAAGAAAGCAGTGTTAGTGCTTCAAGTCCGGTGACTCTTCATCAGAACTGACAGCAGTTCGGAAAACTGGGAATAATGCTGAGGACAAGTTTGCAGATGGGGGGGTGGGTGGGGTGTTGGGGGGGTGGAGGAGGGAGGGAGGGTGCTGGTGGATGTGGATGGGAGGTTGGAATGGAGCAGTGTAGATGGAGCCTAGAGAGAGCTTAGGAAGTGGTAGGAGATTATGGATAGCAGGTCAGGACAGAAGAGAAGTTGAATAAGTGATAATGAGAGTTGAGGGCTGTATTGAATTCCTTTCATCAATGTACAGGTCTGCAAAACATAGACTGAGTGATCACTTGGCAGACCACCTACCTTCTGTCTGTAAAAATGCACAGGAACTTCCACTGACCTGTAACTTCAGCACACTACCATTGAGTTCATGGCAATTAGCAATTGAAGGAAAGTTAGAAAGCGGGTGAAAACAGACCTAACACAAAACCAAAAACCAAAAGAACTGTAGATACTGCAAATCCCGTTCTGAGGAAGGGTCACTTGACCCAAAATGTTAACTCTGATTTCTGTCCACAGATGCTGCCAGACCTGCTGCACTGTTCTAACAATTTTGTGTTTCTTGTTTCTAATGAAAAAACAGGCTTGTTTTGACTGAGAGCTAACCAAGTGACACTGAATTGAATGTGAGAACTCTCCTGTTGTGCTGTCACATGGAGCCACCTGGATTGTTTTGCAGCCTGTTTTGGAAAACTGTTGTAGTTATTACAAAATGGATATTCAATAATCTTAAATTCGGAACATTCTTCGAATCAGGGTTCTGAGGGAGGGTCACTGGACCTGAAACTTTAACTCTGATTTCTCTTCACAGATGTTGCCAGACCTGCTGAGCTTTACCAGTGACCTCTGTTTTCATTATTAATATCAGGGAGTTTGCCCCACTCATCAGACTTTTCACTGTCGGGCAGGGGTTTAAGAGACTTGTGCCATGAGTTCTGAGATAGAGCTATGAGTGCCACTGTTATCAAATTCCCCCATAGATAGAAGGCAGTGTGAGACTCACGTGTGTGTGTGTGCACGTGTATATTATGTTGTTTAAACTAATAGGTTCACTTGCTAGTTTGCATATGTCTCTAACATAGATTAAGTAGATTAAGCTACTAGATTTGCTTCATATTAAAGCGCACGTCTTGTATGAATTTTGAACAGACATTACAGAACCTGTTCGATACTTTCAGCTGAACATTACAGGGACTCAAAATCGAGTTCAAAAACTTTAGATGTTGGTTCTATCTTTCTGTCTTTTTTACCGGCATTCAGCCTTGTTATGACATGGGTTGCTTTCAGCAAAGCTAACCTATTTTCACCCACTCTCAGGCCTGCTTTTGCATTGCATGGCTTCCTTTCAGCACAGACTGCCCACTCGTTGCTACGCTCAATACTGATGTTATCTATGCAGCGTTTCTTCTGCGCTGACCTGCCATCCCTTATCCTGTTTTTACCTATCTCTTTCAAATTTCTTTTTCTCTCTCTCGGCGGTCTATCTCCACTTATTCGCTCCTCTCCCTCTGCACCGCCACCCTGAAGTCACCTTCAGGATAAATACTGCTAACTTTCCTAGCTGGTATCAGTTCTGCTGAAGAGCCATAGAGTTATACAGCACAGCACAGACCCTTTGGTTCAAATCATCCATGCCAACCAGGTATCTTAAACTGATCTAGCCCCATTTGCCAGCTGTGAGCCTCCAAGTCTCCAGGGAAATCAACCACAGTTGAGTCAGCCTCTCCCTGTTGCTCAAACCCTCTAACCTTGGCAACATTCTTGAGTCACCAGACTCAAAATGCTAACTCTGCTTTCTTCCCACAGATGCCACCAGACCTACTGAGTTTCATCAGGAATTTCTGTTTTTGTTTCCGATCTCTAGCAACTGCAGTTCTTTGTTTTATTTTAGTGTGAAGCTAGAATCATTATTGTCATGACTGTATGATTCTATAGGAACATCACTTCCACAAATAAATTCTTGTTTTTATTGCATGAGAAATCAATAAAAATGATGCTGCAAGCTCAAATTCTAGAAAACCACCCCAAACTTCCATTACTGTCCCATTAAAAATCAGTTTGAAGATGTGGGTTGAAGATGCAATCCCATTAATATAATTGGAGCTTGGCTTGTATTACTCCATAACAACAATTCATAATGCAATGACAAACTAATAGCAGTAACAATTATTCCGAATGAATAAGGAAAAGTTGAGGTATTCCATGAGACAGAACCTCCCATTGTCATTGAGGGTGGCATGGACAGGATTGGAGTGGGACAGATGGCCACGTTGGTCACATGGTGGCCAGTCAGTTAGGTGTTCATGCATGAGGAGGGTGGAATACATGTGATGGGATGGAGAGGAAGCGACTGTCCCCATAGTAGCCATATGGGCCACAGATGACATAGTTAAAGTTCACTTGGACAAGCAACTTGCAAGCTGGCAACATTGTTTCTCTGTATGAATGAAGGCTTTGAAACTGTAACAAGATGATCTGATCTTTCCCATGTTTAAATTTATCTCCACAAAAACAGAGTGACTGCATTTTTCAGCAGGATCTTGATGCAGGATCTCCTCCAGGCCATCCTGAAAAGGAAGCCCTGTTGCCTAGGGATGACATGAGGAGGCTCTTTCACCTGACCAAGGTGGCCTGGACAAAGGTGGCAATAATGGTTACTGACCCTGGAGTCCACACTCAAACCTGGGTCCAGTCCAGGAAAAGGATGAATGATCTGCTGTCCTCAATAAGCCTAAGTGGCACTGCATTGTCACTGCAAAGTGACATTCACGAGGACATCAAACAATGTAAATGTATGGATGCAGAGGGCTGTGAGGAGTTTGTGTTGAAGGTCTCAGCATTACCTGGAACATGTGGACTAAATGTGTCAGAGTCATTTCAACCCATGAAAGTTGTACCAGTTGCAATGCAGTGTGCACGTGAAACACTGGAAGGCCCTGGAATTTCATTAGAGCGTGCATGATGGGTGGAGGAGTCTTGGACATTCACATATTGAACTCTACTGAAAAAGAAGTTGGCCAGGGGCAATCAGGAGTGATCCTGCACAAACAGAGAGACCAGAGTTTCAAAGCATCCCAGTGAGGTTGTTTCCAGTTTTGCATTGGCAATTGGAGATAAAAGAGTGAATGTCTGCAACATTGTTGGGAAAAACAATTTTACTTAACTTTGAACTAATCCTTTGTATTCTCCCTTGCAGTGCCTCAATGCAAGATAAATATCAAAAGGATGAGGCAGATTTTTCCAAGCTTCACCTCCATCTGTGAGGGTATTCACTCTGGAGACTCAGATGATTCACTACCTTGGCATTCCCTGTGTTGTATACCAGTGACAGAGATATACTTCTCAGTATTTTATATTCTGGATTAGGCTCATGGTTACAATATAGTGACTATATAACATTCATATACCCAAGGTTGACAGCAAATGTGACAACTGAGGTTCCTAATAGTCGGAGAACTGCTGGAGACCAGGATTATGCCAATCCCGATGTAAATAAGGAGAATCTAGAAACTCTGTGAGACTTTTGGAGTCATAGAGACAGGCAGATGAGCATCTGGCATTGATACTGAAGATTATAGGAAGATAAGCGCAAGGTGGAGAAGCCTGCCCAGATTCTGTTTGTTGACATGGTTCCAGCATGTGAACATTGGGTTTATTCACAGATAGGGAAGTGACTGCTATGGATAGTCCAGTTCATCAGCTTTTGTAGCAAGTGCCAGATATGTACTCAGAGCTACATGATATTGTTCTAACCTTGAGTGCATTGCAGTAATGGAGGATGAGAAGCTTTGAATTCCCACCAGATGCTCCTTCTCATCAAGCAATCAGAGAGGTGCCACTGCATATCGTACAGGAGGAGGAACATCAGCAGTTCGCCAATGGGACCATAATCTCAGAGCACTCCAAAGTTGTGCTGCTGATGCCCACTCTTCCACCCTTGACACAATCACCTTGATCAGGCAAGGTGTACCCACCTTTATGCAGGAGACCAGAGCCCTCTAGGCGTTGGACCACCACAAGATGGCTGATACAGTCATCTCCTGCTCGCTCTACATAACCACCCAATCATCACTTATTAAAAATCTGCCGATCTCCTCATTACATTTGCTCAATATCTCAGCATCAACAGCGCTCAGGGGAAGTGAATTCCATGGATTCACAACCCTTTAGGAGAAGCAATTTATTCTCATCGTTGTTTTCAATCTGCTACCCCTTATCCTAAAACTATGAACTCATGTTCTGGATTGGGAAATGAAGGGTTTTTTTTTAACTTACTGTCTGCTTCCTGCTATTAAGCTAATTGTGTTTCCAATTTGCCAGCTCTCCCTGGATTCCATACAATCTAACCTTCCAGAGCAGACTACCATGCGGAAACTTATCAAAGGCCTTACTGAAATCCATGTAGACAATGTCTACTGCCCTGCCTTCATCAACCTTCCTGGTCACTGCAAGAAAGAACTATAACAAATTTGTGAGGCATGATCGCTCATGCACAAAGCCATGCTACTATTCCTAATCAAACCCTCTCTTTCCAAATGCATGTATATTATATCCCTCAGAATCTTCTCAAGTAACTTACCTACCACAGATGTTAAGCTTACTGCTCTATGATTCCCAGGTTTTTCTTTATGGCCCTTCTTGAATAAGGGCACAACACTCACTAGCCTCCAGTCTTCTGGGACCTCACCCGTGACTAACGATGATGCAAATATATCAGCTAGGGCCTCCGCAATTTCTTCTCTAACCTCTTGCAGGATTCTTGGATGTATCCAATCAATACCAGGAGACTTATCCACCTTCATATATTCTAATACTTCCAATACCTCCTCTGCTGTTATATGGACTGTCCCCAAGATACCATCACTAACTTCCGGAAGTTCCCAAGTCTTCATGTCTTACTCCACAGTAAACACAGAGGAGAAATATTCATTGTGGACCTCGCATATCTCCTGCGGTTCCACGCATTCATGTTCACTTTGTTCCTTAAGGCTTCCTATTATCTGTCTAATTATTCTATTTCCTTCAATACACTTAAAGAATCTCTTTGGATTCACCCTAATCTTCTCAGCCAAAACTGTCTTGTGCCCCCTTTTCACCCTCCTGATTTCCTTATTCAGTAGACTCCTGTGTCCCCTGTCTACCTCCAGGGATTCCCTTGATCCCAGCTATCTGTTCCTGAGCCATGCCTCCTTCTTTTCCCTGGTCAAAGCCTCAATATATCTTGTCATCCAGGGTTCCCTAATCCTGCCAACCTTGTCCTTCGCCATCACAGGTATGTATAGGCCTTGAATTCTAGCTATCACACTTTTAAAAGCTTCCCACTTGCCAGTGGTCCCTTTTCTTGGAAACAAACTGTTTCAATCAATCCCTGCAAGCTTCTGCCTAATTCCATCAAAATTTGCCTTTCCCAAATTTTGAATTTGAACCTGTGGACCAATTTTTTCTTTCTCCATTAACTATTTTAAAATCAATACTACTATGGTCACTGGTCCCAAAGTGGTCCGCCACTGTCACCTCAGTCACCTGTCCTCCCCTATTTCCCAAATAGTAGGTCACATTTTGCCCCTTCCCAAGTAGGATCCTCTATATACTGCTTGAGGAAACTTTCCTGAACACATTTAACAAATTCCACCCTGACTAAGCCCTTAAGACAATGGCAATCCCTGTCCACATTAGGAAAATTAAATTGCCCCACTACGACAACCCTATTTCTTTTACAAGTCTCTGCAATTTCCCTGCATATTTGTTCCTCTAATTCCCATTGATTATTTGGGGGCCTATAGTACAACCCAAATAAAGCCACTAAACCCTTCCTATTTCTTAGCTCCACCTACAAAGCTTCACTGGAAGGATCCCTCAGTTATTTCATCTCTGACTACTGCTGTGATACGCCCCTTCATCAAAATGCAACTGCTGTCCCCTCTTTCATCCACCTCTGTCCCGTGTAATGCACTGTACCCTGGCACATTAAGCTGCTAGCCCTGTCCCTACCTTGGTCATGTTTCTGTAATGGCTATAATATCCCAGTCCCATGGACCTATCTCCAAAGAAACAAATTGAGGAATACCACTACTTTAAATAGAAATATTTGATTTGCTTGCTTCTCAGTGAAATTGTCCCTGTTTGATCTATCACAAAAGTAATACAGTCATGTTTGCTGTTTAAGTAAATGTTTTAAAATAAAAGCCTGCTAGATTTTTTTTTATGTATGCCTGGCAATGACACTTATAAAAATCAATGTACTATGTGCCAACTATAGCTGGATAGCTTATTAATTCTGGAGAGGCTTGTTTATTCTCGTTAATCATGAATTGCTAATGCATGAACATGCAACTCTGAAACATGTGATACCCATGAAATGAGAATTGTTATGTACAACAAGGGCATCTAATTACAAGGCACTTACAATAATAAGCTTTTTTTCCACTTTCAAGTTTTGTTCACGCAGCTGCAGAAATTACAGGAGATAATTTTTGAATGTCATTACAGCAAACGATCTGCTTCAACTCCAAGGAACACTGTAGGGTTCATGTTTACAAATCTATGTGAGAGTTAATGAGACTTGTCACTAATAGAGTGGATACATTAAGGTTTCCTTATTTTTAAGCACTAGAAAGGCACTTAAGATGGGTATAAGCACCAGAAGTATGGAATGGAGATACGTTCCAGAGCTATTATTCAGAGGGTGAACACTTGGATTAATGTACGTAATGTTTCATAATATATTAAGTCCTACAAAGTAAAATCTGAATATGAATAGAATTAGCAGCATAGAATATATACAAAGATTTATGGTGGGCAAGCTGCAACAATTCAGCAGAATTTTAATTAAAAAAAGATATTCATGTTTTATATGTTAAGACAATAAGAGATTGCAAAATAAATGATTGGTTGCAATTTTGCACCCTCTCCTGTGGCAAGTAACTATAATTTCAGGCAGGAAGGTGGGAAGTGGTAACACTATCACCTTTTGGCATTCACCCTAATTAAGTCCAGTTTGTTCCAAGCCAGGATGGTGTCTGGCTTGGAGGAGGCCTGATGGTGGTGGTGTTTCTGTGTATCTGATGCTGTTGTTCTTCTGTGGCTTGGAAAGTGTTGGTGAAGGAGTCTTGATCAATTGCTGCGCCTACTTCTCATATATGATGCATACTGCTGTCATTGTGCATTGTTGCTGGAGCCAGTTGATGTTCAAAGTGGTGAATGGGAGACCAAACAGGTAGACTGCTCTGTAATTCATCGAGTCACATTTCTTGGGTGTTACGAGAGCAAAACTCAGGCAAGTGGAAAGTATTCCATCACACTCCTAATTTTCACTTGTAAATGGTGACATACTTTGGGGAGATGGGATGTGAGTTACTCACTATACTGAATTCCTAAACTCTGACCTACATTGTAGCCATAAGATTTAAATGACAAGTCCAGTTCAGTTTCTGATGTTGATAAAGGGGTTTCGTTCATGGTAATGACATTGATTGTTAAGGGGACATAGTTAAATTCTCCTTAGTTGGAGATAGTCATTTACACTTGTGTCATTGTCAATGTACCATTTCATATGATAGTTTTGGCTTGTTTTAGATTAAAACATCTTTACAACAGTGACAAATTCTCTTGTTCTCATAGTTTTCTGTCTCCCTCTCCTTTTGAGAGTTATATTCACTATTTTCCAATCCAATGCAACTGTCTCTGAATCATGGGAGTTTTGTAAAATGAAAATCAATGCATCAACTGTCCGATGAGCCATTTATTTTAAAGAATCTAGGACAAAGACCATCAGTTTCCAAACACTTGTCAGCCCACAGCTCTAAACACTAACTCAGTGTCATTTCTCTGGTGATTGGGATTTTCTTGAGTTCCTCCCTCCGCTCCCTTTCCTAATTTATTGCTGCATTTGCAATGTTACTTATATTCTCTACAGTGAATACTGATGCTAAATATGTTCAATTTAATTGCTATTTCTTTCACGTCCATCACTAATTCTCTAGTCTGGATTTTTATCAGGCTAAAGCTCATCCTATTAACTCTTCTTTATATATGCATTTTCCTTATTACCTGGTTTTATATTTTTGGCTAGCTTTCCCCATAATTTTTCAACCTACATTGGATATGTCATTCTTTATTTATTGTCCTTTATTATTGTATCTTTATTTTTGGATACTGTGTGCATCCAGATACAGAACCATTCAGTTTATCCTTTTAATTTAATTATAATCTTATCCATTGATTGGCTCTTAGGTTAGCGCGCTCTTTCCATTCCTATCATAGTCTATTATTTCCCACTTTAATAGCTCTCTCATTGACCTTGATTCTGCTCTTTGATTTACCTCATCTTTCCAAATCTGATCCCTTGCCTCCGCTACTCAGTTTAAAATCCTCTTTATTTTTCTTGTTATGTAATTGATAAGAATGCTAACCCTGGAGCAGTTCAGGTCGAAACTGTGCCATTGGTACAGATCACACATTCCTCACTACTGATGCCAATACCTCACAAAATGGAAGTCATTTGTCCAACAACAGTCTTTAAGCAACACATTCATCCTAAATCTACTTTGACCTAAGTCAATTTGCATGTTGCTCAGGTAATAATGCATAGATTATGACTTTTGAAATTATTATTTTTTGATTTAGTACGCAGCTCTTCATGACCATGCTAAACTCGCTTCTTTGCCCTGTTTATATTATTGTTTCCTACATTTATCACAATGAATGGGTCTTCTCCCTCACACTCTCAGTTCTTCTTTGGCGCCGAACAGATTTCCTAGATTTGTGCACTAGCCAGGCAATGCAGCCATTTGGACTCACAATCTACACTACAGAGAATAGTGCCAATCCCCCTCACTAAACTCTCCCCTACTACCACTACATTCTGCTTACTCAGCCCTTTTGAGTAACTTCCTGTACCACAGTGCCATCATCAATTAGCTCAATTCTCATGCAACCCTAACTGTCATTGAGATAACCGAAAGTACCTCAAACGCATTACACAATAGCAGAGGCGAAGGATCCTGGTTTCCTGCCCTCTGGGTCCCCTTACCTGCCCCATTTGTAGTCACTCTCCTATCCCTGAACACTGAACAAATTTGACAATGCAACCTTCAGAAGTATGACTGCGTCCTGGTGTAAGTCATTCAAGAATAACAAGTGAAGGGATGACATATGATCCAATTAATTGATTCAGAGAGATAATTACAAACGCTTAAAAATAAGGTGGTGTTGGAAACAAACCAAATGGTTGGATTAACATGATAGATATAAGACTGGCATGCCAAGGATCTATCCAAAGTAATAAGTAATCCAAAACTATACAAATTAATTAAGGTAGAGAGATCATAACAAGTTATCAAGGTGCTGGTGTCAAAACAGGGCAGTAAGGAAGATTTTACAAGCACAGACCAGTATGGTGGGGTTACATATAGCACAATAAAGGGGAGCCAGTTAATGTATTGCATTTAGATTTCCAGAAGACACTTAATAAATAATCAAAGGTTACTGCAGAAAGTGAAAGCTCAGGGTATCGGGGCTAACACATTGGCATGATTAGAAGATTGGTTGGCAAACAGGAAGCAGAGAAATAGGAATAAATGGGTCTTTTTCAGACTGGCGAGATGTTACGAGTGGTGTGCCAAAGTTGTCAGTGCTCAGGCTTGAGCTGTTTACAATTTACAAAAATTATTCCGATGAAGGAATTACAGATATATGGTAACTAGATATGCTGATGATACAAAGATGGGTAGGAAATGAGCCATGTCATAGGTAAGAGATAACAAATTGTAGAGCTGGATGAACACAGCAGGGCAAGCAGCACCAGAGGAGCAGGAAGGCTGATATTTCAGGTCTAGACCCTTCTTCAGAAATCTTCAGAATTTCTGAAGAAGGGTCTAGACCTGAAATATCAGCCTTCCTGCTCCTCTGATGCTGCTTGGCCTGCTGTGTTCATCCAGCTCCACACCTTGTTATCTCAGATTTTATAGCACCTTGCAGTTCCTACTATCTCTCATACCATAGGTAAGGTGAGTGGAAAGAATTGTCAAACAGAGTAAAATATGGCAGTGTAAAATTGTCAATTTTGGCAGAAGGAATAGTTTTAAAAAAAGAAGCCTTTTATCTAATGCAGAACTCTGAGATGCAAAAAAAATTGAGCGAATGATTGACGGTAAGTTAGTATGCAGGTACAGCAAGTAATTAGAAAAGTTAGGAGAACTTTATGTTTTGTTGCAGGGAGAATTGAACAGAGGAGCAGGGAGATTATGCTTCTGTGCATCAGTAAGAGCACATCTGGAATACTGGGCATAGTATTTGTCACCATTCCTACAGGAGGATGTACAATATTCGCAGCAGTTTATTGGATTGATAGTCTTTGGAATTTCCTTCCCCTAAAAGGCAATGGATGCAGAATCTTTAGGTAGATAGATCCTTGATTATTAAGGGGATGAAGATTATCAGGGATACGAAGGAATGTAGAGTTGAAGTTAAAATCAAACAAGCCTTAATATTGAATAGCAGACCCGACATGAAGGGATGAGCTTCTGACTCTTTTTGGTTTGTTTATATTTTGATTACATATTAATTACAAGGTGTCGGTTCTTTGAAAATGCCAATCTGCAAAAAATTTGCTCATTAGGGCCTTTGCCTCAGAAGATCAGCACATTTCATGCAGACTAAAGGGATTGTTTTTGACCAAATTGATAGCTCTCCAACAGTAGTTCATAATCATTTTCGAAAATATACCCGGAAACAGCTCAAGTGCACAGATACCTGCACGATAGAGTTGCTACAATGAACTTTGACAAAAAATTCTTTTCTATGTCTTTTCTATCTGCTTTATGAAGGTGCATTCCAGAAGGAGATCTGAATATTCACTGTCCCATTGTAATGTCCTGTTACAACACCAAAATTGCAGATTGAGAATGACAAGTAATGCTCAATTGCAAAACGTTCTTGCCTGCTTGGTTTTACCTGTATTTTTCAGCCAGTAGTGGGCTTTTTTGCCACTTACTTTGCAGCTCAAATTCAGGAAGAATAAGTCTTGTTGCAGATCATTGTGCTCAAAATTCAAAGGTAATTGAAAATGATGTACTTATTACTTATATCTGCGTACAATGTTCATGATTACACACCACATGTTGATATAATGGAAGATTTTAGAGTTGATCTATGGTAGGACAATATTACTTCCCAATAGCTGAAAATAAAGTCACCTAAGAACTTGAGAAGACAATATCTCTGCATATCTGTAAATGATTGTGTCTACATAACTTGTCAAACAGAAATGTGTTGAATATAAGCAGATACTACATTCAGGCGAAAAGCTAATGAATCACTATTGAGTGACAGAAATTAATCACTGGTGACTTTTGAAACTACCGGACAGAAATGTTTGTCACAGAGTAATTCCTCAAGCCATTCTATATCCTCTTTGTAGTGAACCATTAATCCTGAAACAGCATCTCGATTATTGTCAAATATCTCGTTCCGGTCATGCTGGCCCTTTTAAGTTTGATACAGCAGGCAATTTGCCTCATTGTTTCTCTCACACTACTGAGGGAAAGTTTGCAGATGTTCAGTAGAAAATATTATTAACTGGCACATGCGAAAGACTCAATGCAATTCGCCTCTATTGTCTTATGTTAAGATTCTGCAATTATTGTGTTTAATGCTTTTGTTTCACTTGCTCCTACCCGAGCAGTTACACATACAACAAAAGCTCTGCTTGTCTCCGGTAACTGGAACAGAATCTTGTCAAAGACTTGCTAAATTATTGCAGTTTACTCAGGAGATAGCATACATTGCAGCAACAGTGCAATGGTGATAGAAGGAATAATGCAGTAGGTGTTGGATTATCTTTTGAAGTAAATTGCTCATTTCTGAGTGCTATCAAGCATCTTGTTCATACTTATCCAAGTAAGTGTATCACATTTCTGGGTTGTACTTTGCAGACATGTCATCAGGAAGTGAGGCATTTGCTGCAGGTCATGTTACCTCTAACCTGTTCTCACAGCCATGTTATTTAGCTGTCTGGTCCAGGTGATTTATATCCGTTGTCTCAGTCTGATGTCATTGGTGGCCAAAACAACTATGGCAATACATTGAATGCTAAGAGAGGGTAGTTGAACTCTCTTGTTGGAGTGGCTATTGTCTGACAATTGTGCAGGTAAATATTGTTTGCCAAGTATCAGCCCAAGCCAGGGAATTGCCCAAGTCATGCTGCATGTGGGCTGAGCCTATTTTATTATCAAGATTACCTACGCAAAGTTTTCACTTACTACTTAATTGATCTTGAAGGGCACTAATGAACCTTTTCCCTGATTTTTTACAGTCAGTTCATCAGTAAGCTTATGCTGCAGCATTTTCCTAGTGACAGGTATTATTATAAAGGATGCAATAGCAGACCATTAATGAATACATTACATAAATCAAGCATAAATGACATGGCTTCATGTCGAGAAAATCATGCCTGACATATTTATTAGAATTGTTTGAGGAGGAGATGAGCAGAAGAGATAAAGGGCAACTGGTAGATGTAATATATTTGGATTTCCAAAAGGCAGACAATAAGGTGCCACACATAAGAGTACTTAATAAGGTACAAATCGATGGTGTTGGAGTAATATATTGGCTAATAAATAGAAGTCAAAGTTGGATAAGGGGGTTATTTTCAGTATGGCCACCTGTAACTAATGAAGTACCACAGAAGTCAGTGTTCCAGTCATAACTGTTAAATAAACAGAAATTAATACATTGACTGAAGGAAGTGAATGTACTACCCCCATTTTGTGAATGGCATAAAAGTAGGTTGGAAGGTAATAAGTGAGGATGCCAAAAAGAGTCTTCAGAGGAATACAACTGACCAAGTGAATCGGCAAAAACTTGGCAGATGGAATAAAAGGGAAAATGTGTGGTTATACACTTTTGCAGACAGAATAGAGGAGCTGAATATTATTTAAATGGGGAAAGACCACAGAAAGCTACAGCACAGAAGATTTGGTGGTCTTTGAGCATAAAATCACAGAAAACTAGAGTCCAGGTTTTGGAGGTAACAACGAAGGCAAATGGAACATTGACCTCCATTTCAAAGTAGGTGCAATATAAAAATAAGGAAATTTTGCTAAAACTATACAAGGAACTGTTTAGACCACACTTAGAATACTGCAAACAGTTTTCTTTTTTGTTTTCTTATCTCAGGAACGCAATGTTAGTTTTAGAGGCTCTCCAGAGGAGGTTCACTGGGTTTATCCCTTATGAAGAGAGGTGTGTAGTTTGGGCATGTACTTACTGGATGTTAAATGTGATCACTTTGAATGGCAGAGCAGACTCAATGGGCCAAATTGCTTGCTTCTGCACCTAATTTTCATTGTCCTATATTGATGCTGGTTGGAGTAGTGCAGAAGAAGGCTGTCCTTTTTCCTCAGGACTTCCAGAAGTGACCGCGGCACCATACTCTGCCAGCCTAGTCTGAAGTTGCCAATCGGGTAAGTACAAAATCCACAGTGCAGAGAAATGCTCTACAATGCCACAAGACTATCAATGACCGCTTGCACTCCAATAGGGAAAGTGCCACCATCTCCTCTCTTCCATCTCACACTCACTCTATACCTGCCACCACTTTCATCTCTCAGCAAGGCTTATGGTCTTCCATTCATTTGAATGCATGCAGCTCTTCCCTCTTTTACATATCTATATCTCCTTTACTATCTTTTCCTCTTGCTCCCTCACCACCTACTCCATTAGTTCTGTCTCTCTCTGTGTCATCAGTAAATTAAAACAAAACCTAATTTTCGAGCTTCTTTCAGTTCTGAATAGTCATGTCAGACTCAAAATGTTATCTCTGCCTCTCTCACTCACAAGATGTTGGCAGAGCTGTTGAGCTTCGAGAGCATTTTCCCTTTCTTTTATAAAAGCTGTGTTTATGTGGTAATGGTAATTTTCTACCAGGCCGTGGCAGGACAACATGGATAGCTCTGAATAAATTCTTATTTTGTTTTAAACACGTAGCTGTTGTGAGTAACTGGGGTTTGAAATGACTTATAAATATTTGGTTATTCGTAAACAGTAAACAGGCTTGATTTCGGTACCAGTTAAAAAAAGCTTTGAAGTAATTTGAAAATCTTTCAGAATAAGCAGAGGCCATGCCTTCAAACAAAATAAGGCAAATCAAGAATATTGATTCAATTAGGAACTTTGCAGTGCTTCTTTGGGAATTTTGCAAAGAACTACTTGAGGTAGCTCAGAAATAATGCATTTTGTAAGGCAGCAACACATGCATAAAAACTGAACTATTATATTCTACTTCACAAAGCAAGAAATTGTCAGTTTCTATCAGTCATTGTCACTGAGGACAGGACGTAATGAAAGCTACTTGATTCTAAACTAGATCTTGGTGTATATTTGCATATTGTTAAGACTATAAAGTAATTCTCGAAACTTTGCTCAGAAAGAAATTTGTAATTATTACAGCGGCAAATAATCATACATACCTTTTCTATGAACAATTGGACAAAAATGCATTACTGATGTTGCTCCTTATAACATTCGCCACACACGTTGTTTACTACCTGTTAATTGCATACCATTAATATGGTACATTTTCAATCACGTTATGAAGGGGTGATCAACACCTCTCTGATTATTAACTCCGAAAACCCATAGAAGTTTGCCTCACATTGAAATCTGTTAAAGGGAGTGTGAAAAATGGTGTAACCAGCTTGTCTGCCAATTCCAACAGCTTTTCCTTGCTCACCTTTTGTAAAACCCCCAAAGTCACTTCTTCCACCCCCAGAAAACTTTTAGTGACTGAAAGAACCATTACCTCCTTTTTGATTTAACCAACAACAAGTAACCGAAATTAAACAGATTTTCCACATCTCACATCAGTTTTATTTAAAGATCTAGGGCACTAATCCCCAAATCTGTTTAAATCTGCTGGGACCTTTTATACCCCAAATCTGTTCAAATCTGTCTAAATCTATTCAGATCCTGTACACGGACCAGCCAGATCCCAGACTCTTTTGTGGAGGAGTGGTTGGCACCTCTGTGGTAACTAAAACTGAGACACCCAGAGAAACTTGCCTCACGTCATAATCTGTTAAAGGAAGTGTGAAAAGTGGTATAACCTGCCTGTCACCCCCAATCTGTTATAAAGGAGTGGTTAAATGAAAGATATCCCTCATACTCACTTTATAAGTAACAAGTACCTATTTATTCATCAAAGTGAACAAATTATCAAAATCACTAACAAACCAAACAATTCCCCCTCAACTACTAATTATTCCCAAGTAAAACAAAACTCGAATGGAATGCTGTTCCAATAGATATAAGTGTCACTTATATAAACCAAAGTAATAAGAAAAAAAAAATTAATCTTAGTGCCTCAAAATTGCAGTCACGGTAAGTCTTCCAGAATTTCCTTTTCCCTTCTCTGCTATTTTCCATTCAGGAGCACCTTTCTCCATCAAATTCTCGTGTCAGGAATATTAGCTAAGAGTGCTGCAGTGACTTTATTTAGATGGTGCTTAGAAATTTAAGAGAGCCAGTGAGTTTCTTTTCAGATAGCAGTTCACTCTTACACCAATTTTCAAATGCCCTCTTCTTTTATATTCCTGATGACCGATTAATTTCTTACAATGGGATTGATCTTTGGTTGGCAAAACCATCAGATTTAAATTTACTTGAGTTTTGGCACTTTGGGCTTGGTTTGAATTAATTAGTTAAATTCAAAATCCCGTCGTCTCGGCATAAATGCTACTTTGCATGCTAACAGTATAACCTTTTGATACAATGTTTCAATTTTATGAACTCTCTGTGCATCTGCTGTTGCCTGTAGCCATTTTTAAAAAATCTCCAAGCCTAAAAAAGCATCATCTTTTAAAGAGACCACACACTCTTCCCCCTTATCATTTTACAAATTCTAACCTCCTGCGTCCTAATCCATAAATATTATACCCATCTTTGCAACAATTATGAAATATAAAAACCAAAAGAACTGTGGATGCTGTAAATCAGGAACAAAAACAAAAACAAAGTTAATGGAAAAGCTCAGCAGGTCTGGCAGCATCTGTGAAGGAGAAAACAGAGTTAACGTTTCGGGTCCGGTGACCCTTCCTCAGGAAGG
>JAHRHZ010000076.1:1497055-1525009 GCA_024137785.1 Ginglymostoma cirratum
TTTCCTTCATAGATGCTGCCAGACCTGCTGAGCTTTTCCAGCAATTTTGTTTCTATTCCTGAATTATGAAATATAGTATGTTATGAAACTATGAGTAAATACTTGCCCGAGATGGCTGTGGTGTCTGTGACACATTTTAATCTCATATTTGAGATACTGGCTGCTGTACTCAGAGCCAGATGTATGGCAACAAGTTATCACATCATCATCTAATCTCTTCACTCATGCTGATACTTCCTCTGTTCCAACAAATAACATGAGCACATTCGGTGAATATAGCCTCTTGTGCCTTTCAAAGCCATCTTTACCAACCTGAGAGTTAAGAACTCCTTCAGGGCTCCTTCCATTGAAGGTGCTCATCGTGCATCTTCATTGGGAAGCTTAGGATTTATCTTCAATATGATTGCTTACAAGGATAAATAAAGAGAAATGGTGGAAAGCAGTCACAATATTATCATACAAACGTACTTACTGTTTATGCATGGAGAGCATGCAAATTATAAAAAATTCCATAAGTACGTGCAATGATTTTGCACTCTGTTAATCGCATAACAGCTAATTTGTGTAAAATCATTTAAGAATAGAGTCATGTTGCAAGCCAGTGTTTATTGAGGATCAATAATTTAAAATCTAGATTGTTAGATAATTTCTGACCAATCATTATTCTAATTTACGACCATTTGTAGAACAGATAATCAAAACATACAAAAGCTTTCTTTGCTGTTTAAAATTGGAGATAATCGTGTTAGAAAGAAAAGGAAAACTGCTAATGGTTTAATTAGAATGACTATAATTTGCATTCATTTAGATCTGTTTAAAATGAAAATAGTAATTTTGAAATAAGAAAAAGGCATAATAAAATTCAAGAAGGAGACAATGAGGGTTGTCATCAGTGTGAGCCTTTATAGGATGGCTATGCTTTAATTGTCTTGTTAAATTAATGTAAAAAATAGAGCATGTGACATGCTACTGGCTGAGACAATATGACTTAGTTACCATAGGGACTGTTGGCCTATGTCAAGTGCTATTAAAATCCATGTGCCAGGTTCAACATCTGAACACAAAGGGAGAGGCAGCTGTCCTTCTTGTGCAGACTCACTCACTCAGACTTTTAGAAAGAGAGAGTTCCATAGAGAGCGGAATAAGAGCAGCAGCTACTTTGGTCAGCAGACAGAAAGGACTGTTTCTCAGTTAGTTACCAGGCAGACTGCTAGTGGACAGACGTTCTCTGATTGAAGAAACAACACCCATGTTAACTTAAGAGCAGTGGGAGATTCATCCTGGTGTGGCTGCAAGAAGAAATCTCTGGACAGTCCCAGTTTGCGAGGATAAATTTGGCATTTTTCAGAAGACTAAGGAAAAGGATTATTGACAGTCCCTGAATGTTATGACTCAAAATGGGAAATGAGCACATTGCAAATCTGGTCCAACTATTAAAATAAAGAATATAATACTGCAGGAAATATGCTGTGAGGTTTGATGGCCTTAGACTACTAAATAGGATCTCATACTTGCAGGTTAGAGTACTAGTTGCTGATAGTTGTATTGTTACAGTCTTAACCTGAAATGTTGTCAGCTGATTTCTTCAAATGGGAGTTCAAATCTCTTTTTATGTTTTCAGCTCCTCATGCTCCCACATAGATCTATAAAAGGTCTGATTCCCTCTTTTATTACCGGTTTGCATTGTCTGTTAACAAAACCATTTGTCAGAACACTCAATGGACGAGTATAAATGGTGAGCATACTGTTCACTGGAATACCAAACGCTTACTGAAGCACAATAACTTGTGGAAACCAAATTTCATATCATAACTAGACCCTCATCTGAAGAAAGTAGTTGCAAAGCTGTCTTTTTGAACATCCGCAGGCAAATGGCATTGCATGGAAGAGGACAGAAGCAGGGCATTAGGTCATGTATTGCAGTTTTCGGGGTGGAACTTCACTGCATCTGTTGGGGCCGCGCCTCAAAACTAGGAGCTAAAGGAATAACTTCAGCACAGCCTATAGAAAAGCCATGGACTGAGTAAAACATTGATGTACACCCTATTCAAAATTAGCTTCTATTGTCCTCAAAGGGAAATCAAATACAATGGAATATAATCCAACATTTCACCCAGTTTCAGCAGTTTCTGAGCAGGTGTTTTAAGTTTTTTTAAAAAAGCTGTATGTTTTTTGCTGAGAACTGCAATTAGATTGAGAATCTACGTCACTGTGAAGCTAAAACTGTGTAACATTAAACTAATCACATCATAATTGATGCAGTTGTTACAATTGATCTAAATATAACTTTGAAGAAATATTTGTATGACTAACAAAATATAGTTTCAGATTTACTTCAATCATACTTTCAACCAGCTATATTTTCTGGAACTTGCTTCCTACTATAATCAGTGATGTTCACTATTGACAACACTCATTAGCTGTGAAGGCAATCCCACTGTACATTTTTCTGATCCCAGCTGATGTTACTACACAATAAATCAGATCAAGGACAAAATCTGGCCTGATAAATAATAGAAAATAAACCTATTGAAGTGATCTTTCACTTAGGCATTAGCACTCAAGGCTGCAGAGATAGTTTTAACAATAAAGCTGAAGGTTACTTCACAAATAAGAAATAAAATGAATCAAACCAAGCTATCTAAATAAAACAATTTGAAAGATTTCAAAATACATGGAAAAAACAAAATTTCACAATAATTTTACAGTTATACAAAAAAAAGACATTTCCTTTCACTATCAAATCTGTAGGTTTACACAGAAACATAGAAGATAGGAGCAGGAGGAGGGCATTCGGCTGTTCAAGCCTGCTCTGCCATTCATCACGATCATGACTGATCATCCAACTCAATAGCCTAATACTGCTTTCTCCCTATAACCTTTAATCCCATTTGCCCCATGTGCTATATCCAGTCGCCTCTTGAATACATTCAATGTTTTGGCATCAACTGCTTCCTGTGGCACTTAATTCCATAGGCTCACTACTCTTTGGGTGAAGAAATGTCTCCTCATCTTCATCCTAAATCGTTTACCCCGAATCCTCACACTGTGCCTCCTGGTTCTGGACACACCCACCATGGGGAACATCCTTCCTACATCTGCCCTGTCCAGTCCAGTTAGAATTTTGTAAGTTTCTATGAGATCCCCCCTCATTCGTCTGAACTCCAACAAAAACAATCTCAATCTAGTCAACCTCTCCTCATACTTCAGACCTGCCATCTCTGGAATCAGCCTGGTAAACCTTCGCTGTACTCCCTCAAGAGCAAGAGCATCTTCCTCACAAGAGGAGACTAAAACTGTGCACAATATTCCAAGTGTGGCCTCACCAAGGCCCTGTAGAACCGTAACAACACATTCCTGCTTCTGGTGACTTATAGTGTTTGTTTTTCTACAGCTCCTGTCCTGTGAGCCAAAAAATCTTTTCCTTGGATCTTTACACATCTAAAATTTTGGACTCGCTCAGTGTTCAATAGCCAATGCAGATATCTAACTGAACACTTCTGATCTGCATGGTTTTCAGAACCTGAAATCCTTACTCTGAGACGATTAACTCACTTAATTACTCCAAACAAACTCCTTTGTGAGTATCTATTCATCAATCAGATTTCAGACAGTTTTTTTTAAACTAAATTCAGAGGTTTCTTGGTCATTGCAACTTCTGCTAAGCTAATGGCTTACTGTTTTCTTCTCCTATCATAAAATACCACAACATAAACAAATCTCCAATGACACTCCAGGATGCTTTCAGTCATCTGCTCCAACAGAATAAAATGTAGAGTAGAAGTCGGCCATACAACCTAATCAGTGCACTCTGCCATTCAATGGTAGCATGGCTGATCAGAAAATCTTCAAATCCCATTTCTTGCCTAATCCCTATAAGGCTTGATTTCCTTAAAGATTAGAAATCTGCATACCTAAGCTTTGAACACACCTAACAAACCAACCTCCAGAGTTCTCCTCAGTAAAAAATTCCAGATTAAGTATGCTTAAAGAAGGAATTCCCCCCTCCCTCTGGTCTGAGACTCTCCCACAAGGGGAAGCCATCTCTCTGTCAAGCTACAATAAAACAATGTATTGAATAAGGTCAATCTATCAAATAAGCTCATTCTACTAAGCACCAATAGGTACAAACCCATCCTAGTCAATCTGTTTTCATAAAAAAACCCATCTGTACCCAGTATCAGCCTAGGGAAACTACTCTGCATTGCCTCCATTGTTTTTGTGTCCTTCCTTAGGCAAGGGATCCAAAACCATTCACAGTTTACCAGCTAGGGTCTGACTAATGCCATGTATAGTTTTATCAAAACATCACCACTCTTCTCCATTCCCTTTGAAATAAAGGTCAACAATCTTCCTATTAGCTGTTGAAGTTGAATACTCGCACTTTGTGATCCCGAACCCGAAATCCCTCTATGCTGAAGGTTTTTGCAGTCTTCTCTCATTTTAATTACAATCAGCTCTTCTATTATTCCTGGCAAAGTGAATAACATCACATTTTTCCCTTTATATTCCACCTGCTAAGTTTTTGTCCACTCGCTTAACTGGTTTATATTCCTCTGTAAATTATTTTTATCACCTTTACTACTTGCCTTCCCATCTATCATTGAGTCATCTACAAACCTGGCTATAGCACTTTCATTTCCCTCATCTGTGTCATTAATATACATATTGTAAATAATTCTGGCCCTACTAATGATCCCTATGGTACTCCACTAATTACAAGTTGCTATCCTGAAAATTCTTCCCTTATCCCAGCTTCCAGTATTCTATCGATGTTAATATATTATTCCCAAAACCATGGATTCTTATCTTATTAAGGAGTCTTAAGTACGATACCTTGTTGAAAGCCTTTTGGAAAAATATATTATAGTTATTGGTTTCCCTCTATCAATCCTACATTTTACCTCCTCAAAAAGCCGTAGTGCATTTATGGCATCATTTCCCATTTATGTTACTTGAGGAACTCCGAGTCAGAGTTGATGAGTTTGAGTCTGAGTTTTGAACATTGCAACAAATCAGGGAACGAGACAGTTATCTGGACAGTTACCTAGATTTCAGGAGGCAATCTCACCCCTTCGGTTTACTACCTCAAATTCAGTCAGTGGCCACGGACAGGAGGGTGTGACTACCAGCAAAGCAGGGAGAGGGATCCAGGAGGTGGTGCTGAAAGAGCCTTAGTCCTTGAGGTTGTCAAACAGAGATTCCAAGTTGAGAGGATAAGTTAAAAAGCAGAATCAAAACGATAATAATCTCTTGATTACTACATGAGCCACTAGCAAGTTGGCACAGGGTCAGCAAGATTTTAGAAATAACGGTTGCCTCAAAGATTGATGTGGAAGAAACAGGTTTGAATTCATGGAACACTGGCACCAATATTGGGGAAGGAATAAGCTGTTCTATTGGGAATGGCCTCTGCCTGAATCATGCTGGAAGTAGAAACCTTGTGAATTACATCATGAGTGCTGTACATAGGGCTGTAACCTAATTAGTGGGGGAATTGGAGACGACAATGTTTAGTTGCATGGAAAATTATTGAAACAATTAAAGCATGGGGAGGGCTGAGCAGAGGTTATTAAAGTTTCTTGAACAAGTAGCAGGACAAAGCATATGGAAAGTGTCAGGAATCTAACTTCGGGCGCAGCAAATAAGGGGATAACTATGAGAAGGGTGCAGTCAACACAGGACTGAGGGTGTTGTATTTAAATGCACACAGTATACAAAACAAGGTAAATTAACTTGTAGCTCAGATTGAAATTGGCAGGAAAATTGTTGTGGGTATCACAGAGATATGGCTGCAAGGAGATCAAGGCTGGGAACTAAATATCCAAGGATACATATCTTATTGAAAAGGCAGGCAGATTGGGAAAGGTGGTGGGGTACCCTTGTTAGTAAGAAATTAAATTAAATCAATAGCAAAAGACGACATGAGGTGGCAGCGCAGAGTTAATGGACTGAATGGTCTAATTCTGCTCCTAAGTCTTATGGTCGAAGCCATTCTGACTCTGGTTGATTACAAAATGTATTTCTAAATGTTCTGCTATAACATATTTGTAATAGTCTTTAATATTTGCCAACTGACAGATTTCAAGCTAGCTGGCCTGTAACCTGTGTATCATCACTCTCCCCTTTGAATAAGGGTGTTGCATTAGCTTTCTTCCAATCCTCTCAGAATTTGCCAGAATCTAAGGAATCTTGGAAGATTATTATCTATGCATCCATTTGCTCTGCAGCTATCTCCTTTAAAATTCTAGACTGCAACCCAGCAAGTCTATGGGTCCTATTGTTCTTTGCTTTTCCTGATCATTTTTCTCCAGTGATAGTTATTGGGTTTCTTTAATTACCCTCCTTTAGCCCAGTGGTTTAATATTTTTGGAATGTTATTAGTGCCCTCTGTCTTGAAGATTGATACAAAGTGTTCATTTAACTTTTCTGCCAATTACTGCTTCCCATGAGCCTCATTCTCAAGAGGCCTACATTCACTGTTACCTCACTTTCCTCTTCATATACTTGAATAAGATCCTACAGTCCATCTTTACGCTACTTGCCAATCTTCCCTCATAGTCTATTATCTCCCTCATTTTTTTTTTTGGTTATCTCTTGTTGGACATAAAAAGTTTCCCAAACCTCTGTTTTACCATTAATCTTTTCCTGACACAAACTGGTCTGAAATCATGACCCTGGAAATACATACACAAGTTAATTTCTAAACCCCTTCACACAATAGGCCAACATTTTTATGTCTGTAGTTTAAACGCCAAATTCTGAGAAGAAAAAGCTGCTGTTACATATAACCCATACACTTTTCACAATGTTCTTGGTTGAGTAAGCAAAATTTAGCATGAGCAATTCTGGTGGAACAATTGCATCAATAGCAAAAGACCATGAAAGTAAACTGATTAGCTTTTTAAGTCATTTTGTCATAAAGCAAATGTAATCTGCCAGCCTATTGAAAAGTACTGTTATAGTTAGCTTCACAATTACAACGAGCAAAAGGTCAGAATGGTTCAGGGATAATTTTTTTTCTAAGAAAGACAGTTTAGGAAGGCACAATGGCAGTTGTATGTTTATTATGGTCATTATGTCTGACAGTAGAATACTGTTAACAGCACCTCAAAGGATCCATGGCATTAATATATTGTGTAATACATCTTGTCTGGTTGCTGGAATACACTCTCAATTAGCTACATTTATTTCCTTTCCATCATGAAACCAGCTTGTTTCTTTTCTTAGGATAAATTATGCCTACAATTTTAAATTCGCACTACAGATATTCATCATAGGCACCGAGTGCATTGTGCTCTTCAATGGAATCATACAGTTCAATATTTCAAAGAAAGGTCTTGGTGTTTATAGGAATCACTGACAGGTCAATCATTTAACTTGCATGTCACCATCAATAATGTTCTTTATGTATTTGTGTACACACTCATGTTGATGTCAAATTCGGGTTTGCCACAGACACTTATTCAGATTTAGTGTGGTCAGCCATTCTGTTAAGCAATGTAATTGCCTGCTGCTTCCTGAGGTTGATTTCCATGATCAACTCACTGCCAGTGCTGTGGCAGGGACAGAGATTGTAACAATACAATTTCCCTGTGAATTCAATTGTCGTCCCATTTCTTAAGATCATGCATTAATTTCTTAAACCAACGAACAGCCAGACTTTTTGTTTTAATTTGACCAGTTATCTATTCTTATTGTGCAATAGGCTAACAAGTAAAAACATTAAAACCACACAAACTTGAGTCTTTCATGGTGTTGGGGTACTGTCCTAATGCAGGAGAATAAGATTGATTTATGATTTTTTTAGCTGAACTTGCAGGGCGCATTAGTAAACTGAAATTTTCCTATTAAGCCTTCCTAGATCTCCACCACCGGTGTAGAGGCCATTGATTCTTTTCAGCATAGGATAAGAAGACATACAAAAATCACAACTTGGAAAAGAAAGGTCGCTCTGCTCAGTGGGTTTTTCTCTGTAAATGGAGATACCTGACATGAGAGAGGGCTATTACCTTAGTAATCTCAGGATTGGAAAAAAGCTGGATTTTTGTTGGAATTATCAATAACATTACAGAAGAACAGTGGACCTTACAGAAACAATGCAGACAGCCCTTTATGCCAGTTCTCTGGGCCTATTGTCCTTTGCATTAACATTCGATCTTCTATCATCTTGTCCTTCCTTAAATCACGAGAAATGTTTTCTTGATCGTATGATATGTCATTTTGATAGGTGCACACTAATCAAAAAAAAATGTCAGCAATAATGGTGTTTCTTTCTCAGTGGCTATCATTGCCTTTAAACTATGGACATGCATGTGTGGAACCACGGGAGATGGGCATGGCCCTCAATGAATATTTCTCCACTTTGTTTACCACTGAGAAAGACATGAGGACTTGGGAACTTGGAGAATTCAGTGGCGATACCTTGGGGACAATCCATATCACAGTAGAGGAGGTGTTAGAAGCATTTGAATGTAAGAAGGTGGATAAATCTCCTGGTCCTGATCAGTTTTTTCCAAGAAACCTGCAAGAGGCTATAGAAGAAATTGTGGGGGACCAGGCTGATATATTTGCATCAACGTTAGCCACGGGTGAAGCCACAGAAGACTGGAGGATAGCAAATGTGCCTTTATTCAAGAAGGGCTGCAAAGAAAAACTTGGGAATTATAGACCAGTAAGCTTAACCTCTGTGCTAAGTAAGTTACTTGAGAAGATTCTGAGGGACAAGCTATACATGCATTGAGAAAGACAGGGTTTGAGTCGGAGTAGTCAGCATGGCTTTGTGCATGGGAGATATGCCTCTCAAATTTGTTAGAGTTCTTGGTGAAGTGACCAGGAAGGTTGATAAGGGCAGGGTGGTAGAAGTAGTCTATATGGATTTCAGTAAGGCTTTTGTTAAGGTTCCACTTGGTAGGCCATTCTGGAAGGTTAGATTGCACGAAATCCAGGGAGAGCTGGCAAATTGGATACACAATTGGATTGATGGTAGGAAGCGAAGAATAATAGTGAAACAATACTTGTTGGACTGGAGGCCTGTGACTAGTGGTATGCCTCAGGGGTTGGTGCTGAGTCCATTGCTGTTTGTTATCTATACCAACGATTTGGATGAGATTGTACAAAGCATTAATAGTAAATTTGCAGATGACACTAAAATAGGCAGTATCGTGGACAGTGAGGAAGTTTATCACAAATTTCAGCAAGATCTTGATCAGCTGGGCAAGTGGGCTGAGAAATGGCAAATTTCGTATATTTAGTATTTAGAATTTAGTATAAGGAAGTGTGAGGTGTTGCATTTTGGAAAGTCAAATCCAGGTGAGAGTTTCATGGTGAATGGTAGGGCCTTAAGGAGTATAATGGAACAAAGGGACCTTGGAGTTCAGGTGAACAGTTCTTTGAAAGTGGAGTCACTGGTGGACAGATCAACGAAGAAGACTGTTGGCACATTGGCCTTCATCAGTCAGGGCTTTATAGAAGTTGGGAAGTTATGTTGCAATTATACAGAGGCTGCACTTTTTTCAGTTTTTGTCACTTTGCTATAGGAAGGGTGTTATTAAACTGGAAAGAGTGCAAAACAAAGTTTACAAGGATGTTGCCAGGACTCAATGGATTGAGTTATAGGGATAGGTTGGACAAGCTAAGGCTTTTTTCATTAGCGTATAGGAGACTGAGGAGGGAGGTGGTAGAAGTGTATAAGATCACGAGAGGCATGGATAGGGTGAACGCACTCTGTTCTTTTCCCAGGGTTGGGGAATCGAGGACTAGAGGGCATCAGTTTAAGGTAAGAGGGGAAAGAATACATGGGAACCTGACAGTAACCTTTTTACACAGAGGGTGGTATGCATATGGAATAAGCTGCCAGCAGAAGTGGTTGAGGTGGGTACATTAACAACATTTAAAAGGCATTTAGATGAATACATGAATAGGAAAGGTTTAGAAAGAAATGGGTCAAGTACAGGGAAATGGGGGTAGCGTGGATGGACATTTTGGTCAGTCTGGACCAGCTTGGACCAAAGGGCCTGTCTCCATGCTATAGGACTCTGTGACTCTCTATGAGTCTATTGAGCCTGAGGTCCCTCAGACAGTCCTCTGGAATGAATTAACTCGCAGCAGGGATCCTCCGACTGCAAAAATCTTATCACCTTGCTCTATTCTAGTGGTGTTCAGCCATAATGTCCTATAAATAGACATTTCAGTATTCCTTTACAGAATTTGAAATTGACAGGGTTTCAACTGGTTTTCTAACATCCTGCTGCTTGTAAGGTGTTAAAGAATAATTCCTACAGGTGCATTACGAGCAGCTGTACATGCTCATTTTAGTAACAGGTCCATTTGTTCTGGAATTGTAAGCAATTGAGAGTGTGTTGTTGTGCAGTATTTTCATAGAATTACAAAGAGAAGAACAGCAGAACACAGGCTATTTGGACCAATCAGTCAGCATGTGTTGGGGTTTTCCTTTCACTCAGACAGTAGTACTAACCACTTATGCTACTCCTGTCCCTTATCCATTAGCTCCTGATCAATTCAGCCATTCATTTCATATTAAAATACACATTGCCTCTATTGCAAATTATGGTAATGCATTCTACCACTCCGCGATCTTCAGAGAAAAAGTGTTTCGACTACTGTTTGTTTTACATCTCTAACATGTAACCTTATTTCTTTGCCTTCTCATGGTAAACACCTGAACATTCAGTTTTAATCTACTTTACTCATCCCTTCCCTTTGTAATTTTAATCACCTACAGGAAATAACCACCATGTTTCGTCAGTTTACAAAAATGGTCACAGATTTTCATGTCAATTCTTCTTATTTGCATTGCTGTAATCCTGGAAGCATCCAACGTATTTACTCTGTACGCTCTCCAAGCAGCATGCACACTGAAATTCTACCTTTTCATTCATCCCACCCCTTCCTTCACCCCTCATTGGCAGGCACACCGTCAGCCAACTAGGCCTCACATCTGAAGTTCTCCCACTTCACATCTTTACCTTTAATTTGTTTCCCTTCTAATGTTCACATTTTTCATCATGTGAAAATGACGGCAGATTTTTTAAAAAGTCTTCAAGTCTGGATTTTTTTTAGCATAGCTACCTTCCAGAGAGTGTTCAAGGACCCTCGTATACAGTGGCCTGCTGTCCCATATGCATGAGTAATATAACCCTGTAGCTTTAATAGTAAGGGCTCTCATTCATTAACTTCCACTTTTGTCTGGTTCCTTGGATATATTCCCTAAGATTCCGAATGTTTTACTTTCTTTAATATTATTACTGGCTCTACTATTTCCCAATTATCCACTTCAATACTTTGCATCTCAGCTTCAGAATTTGCTTCACTGTTTAGGAACATTGGGAAAGAGTAAAGTGTTTGTATCTATGCGCAATTCCCATTCCCCTCTGATTCCCAATTATCTTCTATGAGTCCATTATTCATTTCTACCGCGGGATTCCTCGCATTTGGTAACTCTCTCTTCACTCAGCTATTTGGTGGAATATATTACAATGTCTGGAAAATTTCTTTTGAGATTCCCGTCTCACAATCCCTGTTTATTTTCCTATCCCTTGCTTTAGCTCACTTCTTATTTTCTCTTAATTTAAAAATAATGTTTTTTCATATCCATTTCATGAGGCTTTCATAATTAAAGAGAAAATAACACCTCTCTCAAAATGATCAGTACAGATGAATTTTGGGTATCAGTTGCACAAATCTACTGATGACAAATGGAATAAAAATGATCAATGTATTCCTCCCACTAGATGGCAGAAGAATACCAATAATGTGATAGACTGGCTATTATTTCCCATCTGATTTATTGGTGTTAAGGAAATTAATACTGTTTCTGATTTGATTGGTGCAGACATCAGGTACTTATTTTATATTTCCTGCTATATCAAACAGTTTAATGAATTCAAAATGCTTGAGATTTACAGTGACTGAACATTCAGGTTAAAAGCAGTATAACTGTTGTTCATAAAGCACCAGAATACAATATAAAACTGGCATCACATTGATCTGATGTTGATTCACATGTTGCTCCAGAATTGGTGATTTAAGTATCAACTTCTACTGTTGTATAGCACTGAACACAAGCTGGCTCTCACACATTGCTTAATTACTGAAGCTTAACAAACTTAAATATAATGAACACAACAAAGCATGCTTGATTCAGGTAGATAAAGTGACAAGACAATCAGTGCCAGGTTTGCCAATGCTTAATGATATTTCATCATCAGGCAAAGCCAGTCGCCAAACATTTCAGAATACAGAATGTGAATACCTTGTGTTCTCCATGTTCTCTCCACAAACATATACTGAGGTATTCTGCTAACATTTTTAAGCAAGGATTCAATAGTATTTCAAGGATGGAAAGAGCCTGAGACAAAAGACCATGAGACCAGAAAGCACAGGAGCAGAAATTTGGCCATTCAGCCCATCAAGTCTGCTCCACCATTCAATCATGGTTGACAAGTTTCTCAAACCCATTCTCCGCTTTCTCCCCATAACCCTTTATCCTGTTGACAATCAAGAACCTATCTATCTCCGTCTTAAATATACTCAATGACCTGGCCTCCACAGCCTTCTGTGGCAGTGAGTTCCATAGATTCACTACTCTCTGGTTGAAGACATTTCTTCTTGTCTCTGTTCTAAAAGGTCTTCCCTTTAATCTAAGGCTGTGCCCTCAGGTGTTTATTTTACTACCAATAGTCTTTCCTACCAATTGAAACATTATCCACTCTGTCCAGGCCATTCACTATTCTGTAAATTCCAATTAGATCCCCCCTTCATCCCTCTGAACTCCATTGAGTATAGACCCAGAGTCCTCAAACGTTCCTCATATGTTAAGCTTTTCATTCCTGGGACCATTCTCATGAACCTCCTCTGATCCCACTCCAGGGCCAGTACATCTTTCCGGAGGTATGGGGCCCAAACTGTGCACAACACTCCACAGGTGGCCTGACCAGAGCCTTGTAGAGTCTCAGAAGTACATCCCTGCTTTTATATTCAAGTCCTCTCAAAATAAATGCCAAAGTTGCATTCTGAATTTTCTCCCCATTTAGAAATCTTGGACATAATGTCTTTACACTTGACATTGTTGTTGCTCAGTGATGTTTTTCAAAGCAAATTACTTAAAAAGCAAATATTTCCACAATACTGCAAGATAAAAATTAGGAAGTTGCCTCTGAAAGCAAAATTTAAAATGAGATTAAAAACAAATGAATTGCTTGATAATATTTAACATTTAAACAAATAATCTAGTCTTGCTTAATTTTATTCATACTAGTTTAATAATGAACCACTTAAAATGACAACATTTCTGAAATTCAGAACAGCCTGTAATTAGCCACAATGCTAATGTTATCACTAATGGTGCAATTCTTTCTCCATTTTGCCAAAATATAGGTGGTATAAGTGTATACCTCCAGTGCTACTGATGTAGAGCCATATAAAAGGACTCAGACAAAGGAAACAAAATATATCACATAGTGCGCATGATCAATGAATGCTGAATCAATTTGTTTACTCTTTTAATGGATTTGTTTTACATTCAATGAGCTTCGTAAATCTTAATGGATGCCCAGTTTCCAAATTAGATGGTTTTCTGCTTGTAAGGTAAAGGCTCCTGAATGCAAGACACAAATTCACTTGGCCTAACAAGATGACAACAAAACATAAAGGGGTAAAATTCCTCAAAGATTCCACTGGCCTCTTGCTATAATTCCAGATTGACTTTAGCATAACTTGCAGGTGGTGGTGGTATTGCTCAAAATTGCACCAATATGGTTTTGCTGGGTGTCGGTTTTATTAAGAATGCATATCAGATTGCAGCGAACCAAGGCTGATGCTGAGGGCAGGAACCCCCAAACTAGGCATCACCAATCTCATGACGAGCAAAGGTCCCAGTGTAAGATTTAAGACAAACATTTATAAGGGAAACAGCATAATTAGTCCCTAATCTCAATGCATATTTGACACACTTAGGGGTGGGCTAGGTCCAGAACCACTGTAGATTTTAATTTTGTTTGGAAAGAGAATTGCAAAAGCAGTAAGTGAGGCAGATTTTATTTCAAGAGTGGAGGACATGCACAAGTAGCTCCCATCTTTGGAATTTCCTGTCGATTGTCGATTTCCCAAGGCATCAGTGGTAAGAAGATCAGCTTTAACAGTTCCTGTTCCTCAGCTGTGTGCCCAGAAAAAAAAAAGCAGAGGGCAATTGTTACAAAAATGTTTCCTTCAATATCTATTCTTGGGGAATGGTCCCAATTTCTGATAGCTATGGAAAAATAATTAAATTCCTGCTTTTATTCTTCTATACTCTATGTCTGAATCTATGCACTCAGCTGATTCGTCAACTAGGCTAAATCTCCAAATTGATCGATGGTTTGGAAACATCTTCATATTCCCCTTGGCCTGTCTGTTCCAATTTTATAGAATACTTTTATTCTGAAGTGTAAACGCAGTATACAAATTGGCAGTCACATTCATGAAATATAAAAAGAAACATGAGTGAATAATATAATCAAGTAATTAATTAAAACTCACTAAGAATGGCAAAACAAGTGACATGTTAAGGCTACAGCATGACACATTGTTATCCAGGGCAAATACGTCTGTAATATGTGTTTGATGTTCAAACAGCTTTGCCTCAAAGCTTAGTGAGCTGGGGCCTGAACAACAAACTGTGCACATGTCAGGGAGGGAGAACATTACCTAGATTCTTAGTAGAAAGTGACAATCACAGTCTTCTCATGTGGTCGGTGGTCAGGTAATGGAAGGTGTGGCTATGAGAGAGACAGATGGGCTGAGCCAGTGGAGAATTATTTTCTGCAATTTTCCAATATGTTTGAGGATCTCATACCCAGTTTGGGTGTAAATGAAGAATGTTGAGTATGCAGGCAAACTGACTATGGCATTGGGAGATATTCAAGTGCGATGAAGTGACAGGAAACATTGTTAACAGTGGTAAGACTAGTGCTAGTAGTAGATAGTACAGTGAGAGAGATTGACGTCACTTTCTGTGACAAAGTGTGAGTATCCAGACAGCTGTGTTGTACGTTTGGCACCAATGTTCAGGACATCTGTCTATGAAAGGAACTTGTAGTATGATGTAGTCCATGTATGTACCAACAACAAACGTAGAGGTAGGAAAGATGTCATGCAGAGGCTAAGGGCATCGGCTCTAATTAAAAAGACAGAACCTCAAAAGGCTCCAACTTCTGGATTAATACCTGCTATTTGACAGAGTGTGCATAAAATCAGCGAGATGAATATATGGCTCAAGACCAGTATGGGAGAAGTAGGTTCCTTTTCTTGGAGAGTTGTACCATTGGGTCTTAATACATCTAAATTGTGCCAGTATTCTCAAGAGCTACCTGACTAGAGCAATACAGAAGGTTTTAAACCAAATGGTGGCAGCAAATATGGAAAGATGTTGTATCTAAAAGACTAGCGAGCAGGTAGAATGTAAAATAGTAATATGGGAAATGAAGGTCAGAGTATGGCAACTAGGGAAAGAAAGAATACACATAGGAATACATCAATCAAGACCCGACGTAACAATGATAAGAAAGACAAAAGTAAAGACTCTGTATCTGAATGTATTTTGTATTCATGAAGTAAACAAAATGATAGCACACATTGAAGTAAATAAATATGATCTGATAGCCATTACAAAGACATTGTTTCAGGATCACAAGGATTGGATTCTGAATAAAGTCACAATGACATTCAAAAAGATAGGATGCGAGGTAAAGGTGAAGGGGTAGCACTCTGATCAAAGATTACATTTGTGTAATAGTTAGAGATGATCTTTGTTCATGAGATCAGGATGTGGAATTAGTTTGGATGGAGTTAAGGAAGACAAGTCGTTAGCTGGAATAGACCACAGTCCCTCCCAAAAATCACCACAACATTGGACAAAATGTGCAAGATTATTGGGGCTGGTGATAAACGAACAGCAATAATCATGGTGGAGGATGACTTTTATCTGCATACAGACTGGAAAGATCTGATGGACAGCTTGGGTGAAGAGACCAGAGAATATATCTCGCAAGCACTCGTACAGCAGTACAATTTTGAACAGATCAGAGAGCATATTATAACTGGTTGTACATTTGATAGAGTAGCAGGATTAATTAATGACCCCAGAGTAAAGGCACCTATAAGTAGCAGTAACCACAATGGTAGAATATGAAATCTCATTTGAAAGATAGAAGTTTGGATCAAAGACAAGTATTTTAAAGTTAATGAAGGATAACTATGTGGGAATGAAAACAGAGTTAGCTGGAGTTAACTGGAACATTAAGCTAGTGGATTGATCAATAGATATATGTTTGCAGATATTAAAGGGGATATTACTGAATGCTGTAATAGGTATCTTCCTGTTAAAGAAAAATAAAGGGAGAATATAATGAATGGTTACTACAGAAATTATAGAAAGCATCAAACCTAACAATGTATATAATTGTGCAAAGAAGAGTAAAATGTTAAAGTATAGTTTAGAATATAAAGAATGGCATTGTATGACTAAATGTTTAAATCAGTTTTAATAGAGTATAAGAGGATGTAAAAACAGATGGGAAGATTTTCCATACGCATTTCAAAGAAAAAACGTGAATGCTAGTCCTTGAGTGAGTCAGACTGGAGAGTTTATAGTAGATAATACGATTAATGCAGTGTTGAAGAAATCAGCCATTTATGCTACTGGCCTAATTGGTTTTACAACTGCCTAAATCCCAGTTCTGAGATAAAAGATAAAGTTCTTTGCCAAACAGTGTGCTCTGGTGCAGAGTGGTAACATAGGGACGAATCTTCCTAGCCTGGTGTGATGTAGACATTGATGATGATGTTGGGAATATTGTGTGAGATGCCCAGTGAGGAACTTTTGACTGGCTGAGTCACACAGAGGGTCAGTGTGGACTTGTTGGACCAAAGGACCTGTTTCCACACTGCAGGGATTCTATGGTTTAGTTAGGATGTCTGGTCAGCAAGGACAAGTTAGACTGAAGTGTTTGTTTCTATGCTGTACATCTCTATGGCTCCATACGTATGCACCTATCTTGCACCCAAATGCATCTCTTTTTTGAAAGTGTCCTTTTTTTTACACTTTTTCATACACTGTTTTATCCACAAAGATGCATATCCAATTAACCTACTCCAGTTCAACTTTAAACCTCTATAATCTACCCTTTTCCAATCTGGGATTTTAATCCTTGAATGATTTTGATCCTTTTCCAACTTAATAATGAACTTTACTTTATGAACACTATTTCACAAATAGACCCACACTTCCAGATCCTGGATAGATTAAGTGAGTAGGCAAAAATCTGGCAGATAGAGCATAATGTGGGAAAATATGAAATTGCTTACTTTGGGAAGGAGAATGAAATGAAACAGTGTTATTTAAACAAAGAATGATGGCAGAATTATAGGTGTACAGTGATTTAGATCTTTAGTGTATAAATTACAGAAGTTAGCAACAGGTACCATACATAATCAAGAAGGCTGGAGGAATTGCACATAAAAACAAAAGTATTATATTTTTGTTATACGAGGGCTTTGGTGAGACCATATCTTGAATACCATGAGTAGTTTTGGTCTTCTTATTTGAGGAAGAAGATAAAGGCATTGAAAGTGGTTCGGAGGAGTTTTGCTAGATTGAAAACTGGAATCAATGAGTACTCTTACAAGGATAGGTAGGGCAGACTAGGCTTGTTTCCACTGGAGTTTAGCAGAATGAGGAGTGATCTAATTGAAGTGTGTAAGATGTTGAATGATCTTGACAATGTGGAATGGAAAGCTCCTTTACTGGAACTTTGTGGATACTGTTTCAAAATAAGTAGTAGAATTTCCACGACAGAGATGAAGAGAATTCTTTGACTGCTAAACGACTTCAATTCTGCCTCAGAGACTGTCGAGGTGGGGTAATGGAATTGTTACAACAAAAGATGATTGATTCCCATGTCTAACATTAAGTTGAGGTTAAAAATCAGTGGTAAAAACTCCTCGGCACCAGAAATGGCACAGTTTTCAAGTGTTTGACTGGCCACTAGCAGAAGTTGTAAGCATCTTCGACTTAGAGAAAGTGAGGTGAGTTAAACTAGAAGTTTTTCCAAGTGAGAACAACTTATTGTTTACTTGTCTCTCACCAGGGAGGGACCCACTTTCTCCCCTTCTCACTTCTATTTACACCTATTTTACATCTCCATTTTTCGTTCACAACAATTAGCAATCTTTTGCACTAGGTCTCCACTTTATCTTTTTCACCTCTTTCCCCTCCGAGTCTGCGCTTGGTCTCACTGATATAGAGGAGGCCACATTGGAAGCAGGGGATGCAGTAGACCAAGTTGGCAGATGTACAGGTGAACCCCTGTTTGGTATAAAAGGTTTCATGTACATCCTGTACATCTTATACATCCATCGACTTGGTCTGATGTATCCACTGCTCCCGATGTGGCCTCCTCTGCATCAGTGAAACCAAACATAGACTTAGAGACCGTTTTGCAGAGAATCTGTGCTCTGTACTTGACAAACAACAGCACTTTCTTGTCGCCAGCCATTTTAACACCCCCATCCTACTCCCTGAGTGATGTGTCCATCCTGGGCCTCCTCTACAGCCACAATGACACCACTTTCAAACTGGAGGAGCAACACCTCATTTTCTGCCTCGGGAGCTTACAGCCTGATGGAATTCACTAGTTTTAAAATATTTTCACCCCCGGCCTCAATCCATGTCCGACCTTCCCTCTCATCCTTGCCTCCTTGACCTGACACAACCTGTCCATCTTCTCTCCCACCTATCTGCCATACCAGTCCTACTGACTAATCCCCAGCACTCCCTATCTGCACTCACCGACCACCATCCCACCTACCTTCCCTCGCCCTATCCCTCCTTCCCTCTACTTATTTCTCAGCTCCATCTGCACTCCCCATTTCTGAAGGAGGGTCCCAACCTAAAACATCAACTTTCCTGCTCCTCTGCTGCTGCCTGACCTGCTGTGTTCCTCCAGCTCCACACTGTGTTGCGTCTGACTCCAGCATCGGCAGTTCTTGCTATATCTAATTTTTAGTTATGCCTGTTGCTGCTCTTGGCATGTCAATCTACACATTTCATTGAGACAGTATTATCTTCTGATTTGATACTTAACAGTATGTCAGATCAGGAGTTTAGATACTGAATAATTTTGCTGATGTTTCACAGCATCTCGTGAATGCCTAGTTTTGAATTGCTGGTTCTCTTCAAAATCTATCCCATTTAGCAGTGTTTGTGCCACACAATACAATAGAGGGTCTTCATTGAAGCTGAGACTGTCTCCCCAAAGGCTGTGTCATGTTCATTGCGACCGATGTTGTCATGACATGCTACTGGAACAGATAGATTGTTGAGGATGAAGTCAAATGGGGAGGCAATGACCTAGTGGTATTATCTCTAGACTGTTAATCCAGAGACCGCGATAACTTTCTTGTGGACCCCAGGTTCAAATCCTGTCACGGCAGATGGTGGAATTTGGGTTCAATAAAATATCTGGAATTGAGACTCTAATTGTGACCATGAATCCATTGTTGCTTGTTGGTTCACTAATGTCCTTTAGGGAAAGAAACTGCTATTCTTACCTGACCTGGTCTACGCGTGACTCCAGACCCACAGCAGTGTGGTTGACTCTGGGCACTTCGGGATGGACAATAAATGCTGCCTGGCCTGCAACACCCTCATTCTGTAGATGACTAAAAGAAGTAGGTCTTTACTCCTTGTCAATTCCTTCACTAACTTCTGAAAACCCAACTTAGCAGGTATGTCTCATGGACTCAGCAGATGGTGGAATTTGAATTCAATAAATATCTGGGATTAAGAGTTTTAACTTCCCTCTAGGCAGTTAGGGACGGGCAATCATTGCTGCCTAGCCAGCAAAGCCCTCATCCTGTGAATGAATAAAGAAATATATGAGCCAGTCAGATAAATGGACTTCTGTATGTGTCTGTTTAATTAGCTGATTTCAGTGGAAAAACTTTAATTAGTCTTACATCTCACTGGGCTGCGAAAAAAGTAAAATAATGAAACCTTGCTAAACGATAACCTCACAAATCTTATTTCCATTCCCCCAACCCCACATCATCTCCCCTCTCCAAGAATCTCAAGTCTCAAGAAGTCTATGCTTCAAGTTTTCCTTGCCTACCAATCTAGCTGGGGTATCAGGAATTACAAATCCACCCCACCCTCAACACACATATAAAGTACTTTGTTGGGATCTGCTTGTCATCCCTGCTAAGGTCAGACGTTCAAGATTAGAATATTTTAATGAGACCTAGAAGTAAAATTAGCCCGAGACTCACATTTGCTGTGTCATGAGTGCTAGTGTTGAACTCTGACTCCCCAAATTGATAGGAGCTATTTTTTCAATATAGATGTACATTGAAACTATACATAATTTCATTGCATCAAGATTGTTCAATTATGCTTTGTGTCTTTTAAAGCTTTAAAATTATTAATTGAAAATAATTTTGCATTAATATGTTAATTACTTGCAACTGTAAATGTTCTATTTTCTCTTCGCTGTTTTAAATAAAACAAGATGTTCTCAACCAATATAGGAAAGACTGTTCACCAGATTCTAGCATGCATAATCTGTCAAGACTATTTGCAATTCATTTCACAGGAGAGGTTATTAACTAATAACTGTGAATTCAAATTACTGTCCCTAAAGGTAACTATTTATTCTGTACATTAATTGATGCATAGTTTTATGAAATGTTGAAGCTTCAACTGCTTTCAATAACAGTTGAGCACTTTGGTGCTAAGTTGAATGATCATGCATGATCAAATTCACTGGCAGAGCAGGTTCAAAGGGGCGAATGGTCTACTCCTCTTATTTTCTATGTCAGTTTTCAGAATTTTGCTGTTGTAATGACTCTCCGTCCACATTTTGCAATGTGTCAATACCTGAATTAAAGTGGACTGATATAATGCATTGGTATGGCTTTCATGTCCATCTGTTAATATGGAACCGCGATTTAAAACTTAAAGCATGAAAGCAGTGACAAAGCAGACATATATATCCTCCATGAAGGCATGAATAGAGGCACAATAACTGACATAGAACTCATTGCCAAAATAATAACTACGGACAGAGGTTCCCGCCGTATCTGAACAACGTGGGTAATGATGCAAAATTTGGGAGAATTAGAAAAAAGCTGACTTTGAGAAAAGGTTTGATTTTCCTGTTAAAGTTTTAGTTGTTCGATGAGAACCTTGATAGTAAGCAGTGAGGGCCCTATTTCTAGATACTTGCATCCTATTAATAGCAAATTTTCACCTAATTTCTATGCAGTTTACTATTCCTTCAAGTACTGGTAAGAACCTAGATGGTGGATTTTCCTAATTTATGTCTGACTGGGTATTTAATGGTCACATCTTGACAGAATCTTCTCTCACCCCTGTGTTGGTCATTCCCTAAATCCCATAGAGGCAAATTGCCTCCATCCTCCGTCCATTGGAAGCTGGAATTGGAAAAGTACAGACCTTACCATATAAACATGGTACATTTTGGACAAATTCAAAGTGTCATTACAGCATTGTTTCTGCCAGCTGCTTTGTATGTCGGGGCGCATACCCATCTCCTGCGTTGACAAAAGGTGAATCTCAAGGGCTCTTAATTTGCTTTCTTAGCAGTCATGCGTTTTGCATTCATTTTCACTATTTCAGCATCTCTGCCTTGCCTTTTTGCAGACTGCTGCTTCTTACAGACTCACAGTCAGTCTGTCTTGTGCTGCCTTCTAGTGCGGACTGAAAGAAAACAGGCAGCTTGTCACGCTTGCTAGCAATGAGCAGTAAAGAGACAGATATTGTTTATTTGACACCGTAAAACATCAATGTCATATCTATACCACATGACAGCAGGAAACACACTTCATAAGCTTCAACCAAATGGCCAAGCCTCAAAGTCTAAAGGAAGTAATGCACTCTCAAATCAAGGGAGGCAATCTTCAGTCATGGGATCCTGCCAAAGTAAGTCAAGAGCAGCCTCTGATATCAGTCCAGGGGCTGGGATGCAGTCAGTCAGCTGCTTGGGATGGTCAGTGGGTTTAAAAAGGGAAACATAGTTGTTTAATTTTGACATAAGTTTATGAATTAATTATCTGAAATGTAAGAAACAATGAATTGGCGGAGATCTGAATGATTGAAAGTATACAGGACAAAAGCAGTGCAAACCAGTGTGGCAACAACAATTTGCATTTTCTTTTCTTCTTGCTTTCTGATGGAACTCCACCTCTAATTGCTTCGTGACCCTTTTTAATTCTTCCAAGACCAAGACTGTTAGTTTCTTGTTAGTTATTTCGTGCTTCAAAGCATTAACACTAAATATACATATCTTAGCTGATTTAAATCTTAGAAACCCAAGGATACTTTTTTTATTGTTTATCTTTAAAATCTCAAAAAGAAGTGGTGAGGAAAACTTAGGGCACTATGAACAGGTGAGCCTGAAGTCAGTGATAAGTAAGTTGTTGGAGGGGGTTCTGAAAGATAAGATTTACATGTACTTGGAAACTCAAAAATAGGGATAGTCAACGTGGCTATTGTGTCTCACTGACTTGATTGATTTGATTTGATTTATTCATTTATTGTCACATGTACTGAAATACAGTGACAAGCTTTGTTTATGAGTGGTACAGGCAGATCATTGTAAACCAAGAATGTAGAGAGCAAAAAGACTTGGACAGAGGCATACAGGTTACAGGGCATGCATGAGGCAAGATCAACATTAGCAAGATCAGCATTATTTGAGGTGGGAGGGTTCGTTCACCAGTCTAATAACTGCTGGGAAGAAGCTGTTCCTGAACCTGCTTGTGTGTGTGTTCAGGCTTCTGCATCTTCTACCTGATGGAAGAGATTGTAGGAGGTCATTACTGGAGTGCAATAGGTCATTGATGATGTTGGCAGCCTTTCCGTGGCAGCGAGCCGTGTAAATGGAATCAGTGGATGGAAGGTTGGCTTCTGTGCCACATTCTGTATTTTCTTACAGTCCTGGGCAGAGCAGTTGCCATACCAGGCCATTATGTACCTGGACAGTATGCTATCTTTAGAAGTTGGTGAGGGGCCTTATGGACATGGTAAATTTCCTGAGCTTCTTGAGGAAGAAGAGCCATTGTTGTGTCTTCTTGACTGTTGCATCTACATTGCAAGTCCAGGACAGGTTGTCAGTTATTGTCACTCTGAGGAACCTGACGATCTTCACCCTCTCAACCTCAGTTCCGGTTGAAATAGATGGGGGCTTCTTCTCCTCCTTTCTTTCTGAAGTCAATGATCATTTCTTTAGCTTTGCCGATGTTGAGAGATAGATTGTTTTCATTGCACCATGTCATCAAGCCCTCTATCTCCCTTCCGTAGTTTGACTCGTCATTGTTAGGTATCCGTCCCACTACAGTGGTGTCATCAATGAATTTGCAGATGGTATTCCTTTGGAATTTGGTGACACAGTTGTACAGGGAGAACAGTAAGGGGCTGAGGATGCATCCTTCGGGGGGCTTCAGTGTCGAGTGTTATTGTGGAGGAGGTGCAGTTACCTATCCTCATTGATTGCGGCCAATGTGTCAGAAAGCTAAGGATCCAGTTGCAGAGGGTGGAGCCAAGTCCAAGATCATGGAGTTTTGAGATCAGTCTGGAGGGGATAATGGTGGTGAAGGTGGAGCTGTAGTCAATGAGCAGGAGTCTGACGTAGGTGTCTTTGATGTCCAGAAGATACAGGGATGAGTGCAGGGCTAGCAATATGGCATCTGCTGTGGACCTGTTACATCGTAGGCAAATTGACCAGCGTCTTGAAGCACTTCATGATTATTGAGGCCAGAGCCACTGGGCGGTAGTCATTAAGGCACATTACATGTGTTTTCTTAGGTACCGAGTCGATGGTGGTCTTCTTGACACAGGTGGGGGCTTTGGCTTGTAGGAGGGAGAGGTTAAAGATATGGTTGAATATCTCCACCAGTTGGTCCACACAGGATCTGAGTGCTCAGCCAGGGACACCTTCGGGGCCCATTGCTTTCCTTAGGTTGATTCCCAGGGAGACTGATCTGACGTCTGCAGCGGTGATGGTGAGAACCAATATGTCCAGGGCTGTCGGGGTTGGCATGACTATGCCGCTGGCATTCTGCTTGAACCGAGCATAAAAGGAATTGATTGATTGACTGATTGATTGATTTTTATTGTCACGGATACCAAAACACAGTAAAAAGCTTTGTTTATGAGAGGTACAGGCAGATCACAGCAAGAAAAGGATGTGCAGATCAAAAAATACTTAGAGGCATACAGGTTACATTGCAGGTTACATGATTTGAATCTAGAGCCCATTCAACAGTCTGATAATGGCCAGAAAGAAGCTGTTCCCGAACCTGCTTGTGTACGAATTCAGGCTTTTGCATCTCCTGCCTGATGGAAAAGGTTGTAGGAGATCATTACCATGGTATGATGGGTCTTTGATGATGTCGACCTTTCTGCGGCAGCGAGCCATGTAAACAGAGTCCATGGTTGGAAGATTGGCTTGTGTGATGGTCTGGGCTGTGCACATCACCTTCTGTAGTTTCTTACGGTCCTGGGCAGAGCAGTTGCCATTCCCAACCATTATGCACCTGGGCAATATGCTTTCAATGGCGCATCTGTAGAAGTTGGTGAGGCTCCTTATGGACATACCAAATTTTCTGAGCCTCCTGTGGAAGAAGAGGCATCAGGAAGAGATGTATCTTTGTCTGTTGTCTCGCACTACTTTGTTTTGTATCCCGTAATGTCATTTAGGCCTTGCCATAGGAGGCGGGAGTCTGTTTGGCAGTTTTAGGCCTCAAACTTGGTCCAGTAAGGCCTCTTGGCCTCCCTGATGGCTTTGCGGAGGTTCACTTGATTAAGTTTTTTGAAGAGATGACACAGAAGATTGATGAAGGCAGAGCAATGGGCATCGTTTATAAGAACTTCAATAAGGTGTTCCACAAGGTAGACTGGTTAACAACGTTAGATCATAGGCAACCTGGGGAGAGCAAGCCATTTGGATATAAAATTGGCTATGAGGTAGGAGACAGAGGGTGGTGGTGGAGGATTATTTTTCAGTTTGGACGCCTGTGACCAGAGTTGTGCTGCAGGGGGGTGGTGATGAGTCCACTGCTTTTGTCATTTACCTAATTGATTTGGATGTGAATATAATAGGAATGGTGAGTAAGTTTGCGGATGACACCAAACCGGTGGCTCAGTGGTTAGCACTGCTACCTCACAGCGTCAGGGATCCAGGTTCAATTCCACCCTCAGGCGACTGTCTGTATTTACACATTCTCCCCATGTCTGCGTGGGTTTTCTCCAGGTACTCTGGTTTCCCCCCACAGTCCAAAGATGCGCAGGTTAGGTGGATTGGCCACGCTACATTGCCTGTAGCGTTCAGGGATGTGTAGCTTAGGTGGGTTATCAGGGGATGGGTCTGGGTGGGATGCTCCAAGAGTTGGTGTGGACTTGTTGGGCCAAAGGGCCTGTTTCCACACTGTAGGGATTTAATAAAACAAATTGGTGGTGCAGTGGATCATGAAAAAGGTTTCTCAGAGTACAACGTGACCTTGTTGAGATGGGCCAATGAGTGGCAGATGGAGTTTAATATAGATAAATGTGAGGTGTCGAATGTTTGTTAAGCAATCAGGGCAAGACTTATACAATTAATGATAGGGCCTTGGTGAGTGTTGCCAAACAAAGAGACTTTGGTGTGCAGGTTCATAGTTCCTTGAAAGTGGAGTCGCAGATAGACAGGGGAGTGAAGAAGGCATTTGGTGCTTTTACCGTTATTGGTCAGTTCTATAGGAGTAAGGATGTCGTGCTACGGCTGTACGGGACATTGGTTCCGCCACTTTTGAATACCTTGCGCAATTCTGGTCTTCCTGCTATAGGAAAGATGTTACTAAGTTTGAAAGAGTTCAGAAAAGATTTACAAGGACGTTGCTGGGACTGGATGGCTTGAGCTATAGGGAGAGGCTGAATCGGCTGGAACTGTTTTCCCCGGAGTGTCGGACACTGGAAGGTTAACTTGTAGATGTTTTTAAAATCAGGACGGCCATAGATATGGTATATAGCCAAGGTAATTTTTCCTGGGGTAGAGGAGTCCAAAACTAGAGGGCACAGGTTTAAGGTGAGAGGAGAAGAACAAGGTGTTCGACAAGGGGCAACTTTTTTTTTCACATAGAGAGTGGTGTGTGTATGGAATGAGCTGCCAGAGGAAGTGTTCACTGGTACAATTACAAGATTTAAAAGCCATCTGGATCGGTACATAAATAGGAAAGTTTTAGAGGGACATCAGCCAAATACTGGCAAACGGGACGAGACTAATTCAGGATTTCTGATTGGCATGGACAAGTTGGACCGAAGGTTCTGTGTCTGTGCTGAACAGCTCTGTGGCTCTGTGACTCTGTGACTGCAATGAATATCTTTATTTTCATTTTTATGTGTAGTTATGACACTTCTTTTAGAGTCATGGACTCATAGAGTCCTATCACATGGAGACAGGCCCTTTGGCCCAAACTGGTCCGTGCTGACCAAAATGTCCATCCACGCTAAGCCCATTTCCCTGCACTTGGCCCATATCCTTATAAACCTTTCCTATCTATGTATTCGTTCAAATGCCTTTTCAATGTTGTTAATGTACCTGCCTCAACCACTTCCGCTGGCAGCTCATTCCATATGTGTACCGCCCTCTGTGTAAAAAAAATTGCCCCTCAGATTCCTGTGTATTCTTCCTCCTCTTACCTTAAACTGATGCCCTTATTTGCCAACCCTGGGAAAAAGACTGAGTGCATTCATCCTATCCATGCCTCTCATGATCTTATACACTTCTGTAAGATACCCCCTCAGTCTCCTACACTCTAAAGAAAAAGTGCTAGCTTGTCCAACCTCTCCCCATAACTCAGTCCCTTGAGTCTTGGCAACATCCTTGTAAATTTCTTCTGCATTCTTTCCAGTTTAAGAACATCCTTCCTATAGCAAGGTGGCCAAAACTGAACAAAGTACTCCAAGTGTGGCTTCACTAACGTCATGTACAACTGCAACATAAATTCCCAACTTCTGAACTCAATGCCCTGACTGAAGAAGGCCAGTGTGCTAAACACCTTCCTCACTGCCCTGTCTACCTGTGACTCCACTTTCAGAGAATTGAATACCCGAACTCCAGGTCCCTCTGTTCCACTACACTCCTTAAGGCCCTACCATTCACCATGAAACTCCTACCTGGATTTGAGTTTCCAAAATGCAATACCTCACACTTATCTATCTCAATGTCACTTGCCATTTCTTGGCCCATTTCCCCAGCTGATCAAAATTCTGCTGGAAATTCTGATAACCTTCCTCACTGTCCAAAATACCGCCTAATTGAATGTCATCCGCAAACTCACTGATCATGCTTTGTCAATTCTCATCCAAATCATCGATATAGATAACAAACAGCAATGGGCCCAGCACTGACCCCTGAGGCACACCACTAGTCAGAGTGCTCTAGTCCGACAAGCATCCTTCCACTAATATTCTCCGCTTCCTAACGTCAAGCCAATTGTGGATCCAATTTGTCAATTTTCCCTGGATTTCATGCGATCTAAACTTCCAGAACAGCGTACTATATGGAATTTTATCAAAGGTCTTACTGAAATCTATGTAGACTATGTTTATTGCCCTGCCCTCAACGACCTTCCTGGTCACTTTATCAAAGAACTCCAACAAATTTGTGAGGCCTGATCTCCGAAGCACAAAGCCATACTGACTACTCCTAACCAATCAAAAGGATTGTTGGATGCTGTAAATCAGGAACAAAAACAAAGTTGCTGGAAAAGCTCAGCAGGTCTGGCAGCATCTGTAAAGAAAAAAAAGTCACATTTAACATCTCAGGGGTCACCAGACCTGAAATGTTAACTCTGATTTTTCTTCACAGATGCTGCCAGACCTGCTGAGCTTTTCCAGCA
>JAHRHZ010000076.1:1525409-1545538 GCA_024137785.1 Ginglymostoma cirratum
GGCAGCATCTGTGAAGAAAAATCAGAGTTAACATTTCAGGTCTGGTGACCCCTGAGATGTTAAATGTGACTTTTTTTTCTTTACAGATGCTGCCAGACCTGCTGAGCTTTTCCAGCAACTTTATTTTTACTCCTAATCAATCCCCGTCTTTCTAAATGCATGTATATTATATCCCTCAGAATCTTCTCAAATAAGTTATCTACCACAGATGTTAGGCTTACATGCCTATAATTCCCAGGTTTTCCTTTGTAGGTCATCTTGAATAAGCGCATAACATTCGCTACCCTTCAGTCTTTTGGGACTTCACCCATTGCTAACGGTGATGCAAATACATCTACCATGGTCCCTCCAATTTCTTCCCTATCCTTTTGCAAGATCTTGGATATATCTGGTCAGGATCAGGAGATTTATCCACCTTGGCACATTCTAATACTTCCAGCACCTCTTCTACTGCGATATGGACTGTCCCCAAGATATCACCACCAACCTCCCCAAGTTCCCAAGTCTTCATGTTTTTCTCTGCTTTAAACACAGAGGAGAAATATTCATTGAGGAGCTCGCCTATCTCCTGCGGTTCCACACAAAAATGTCCACTTTGGTCGTTGAGGAGTCCTATTCTCCCTCTAGCTATTCATTTTCCTTTCATGCACTAAAAGAAATTCTTTGGATTCTCCCTAATCTTGTCAGCCAAAACTATCTCATGCCCCCTTTTCACCCTCCTGATTTCCTTCTTCAGTAAACTCCTGTATCCCCTGTATACCTCCAGTGATTCCTTTGATCCCAGCTGCCTGTTCCTGAGCCATGCCTCCTTCTTTTCTCTGGTTAAAGCCTGAATATCATCTGTCATCCAGGGTTCCCTACTTCTGCCAACCTTGCCTTTCATCCTCAAAGGAATATATAAGCCTTGAACTCTAGCTATCACACTTTCAAAGGCCTCCCACTTGCCAGATGTCCCTTTGCCTGCAAATAAATTACTCCAATCAAACCCTGGAAGCTCCTGTCTAATTTCATCAAAATTCGCCTTGCCCCAATTTAGAACTTGAGCCTGTGGACCAGTTTTTTCCCTCTCCATAACTATTTTAAAATCATTACTACTATGGTCACTGGTCCCAAAGTGGTCCTCCACTGTCACCTCAGTCACCTGTCCTGCCCTATTTCCCAAGAGTAGGTCAAGTTTTGCCCCTTTGCAAGTAGGACCCCCTATATAATGCTTAAGGAAATTTGTCTGAACACATTTAACAAATTCCACCCCAAAGGGATGGCATGATGGTTCAGTGGTTAGCACTGCAGCCTCACAGCATCAGGGACCCCGGTTCAATTCCAGCCTCAGGTGACTGTCTGTGCAGAGTTTGCACATTCTCCCCATGTCTGCGTGGGTTTCCTCTGGGTGCTCCGTTTTCCCCCCACAGTCCAAAGATGTGCAGGCTAGGTGGATTGGCCATGCTAAATTACCTGTAGTGTTCAGGGGTGTGTGGGTTATGGGGGATGGGTCTGGGTGGGATGTTCCAAGGGTCAGTGTGGACTTGTTGGGCTGAAGAGCCTGTTCCCACACTGTAGGAGTTCTAATTCTAATTCAATCTAAGCCTCTAACACCAAGGTAGTCCCAGTTTACATTTGTAAAATTAAAATCCCCAACTACAACAACCCTATTGCTCCCGTAAGTCTCCCCAGTCTCCCTGCACATTTGTTCCTCTAATTCCTGTTGACTATTTGGTGGCCTATATCAGAAACCCAATAATGTCACCATCCCCTTCTTATTTCTTAGCTCCACCCCAAAGCCTCACTGGATGATCCCTCAGTTATTTCATTTCTGACTTCTGCTGTGATACTCCACTTAATCGAAATTGCAACGGCCCCTCCCCTTTTTCCTCCACCTCTGTCCCACCTAAAGCACCTGTACCCTGGCGCATTAAGCTGCGAGTCCTGTCCCTCCCTTAGCCATGTTTCTGTAATGGCTATAATATCCCAGTCCCATCTACCTATCCACACCCTCAGCCTTAGCTGTCAGCCCTCTTGCATTGAAATGGATGCAATTTAATCCATGAGGTATTCCTCGCTCCCTGTCCTATTCCATTCTGACCTGTTTCTTCAACTTGCTATTTCTGATTACTGTATTTCCTTCCAGCCTCGTACTTGCCTCCCTGCTGTTTACGATCCCACACCCCCACCACCACCACCACCACCACCTCCACCATCACCCCCCCCCGCCAACCTAGGTTAAACCCTCCCTTGCAGCATTAGCAAATTTGCCTGCTAGGATGTTGGTCCCCCTCCTGTTCAGGTGCAACCTGTCCCTTTCTGTGCCCCAGAAAAGATCGCAATGATCCAGGAGTCTGAATCCCTGTCCCCTCCACCAAATCTTTAGCCATACATTCATCTGCCATATTTTCCTGCGCTTAATCTCACTAGCACATGGCACTGGAAATAATTTAAAAATATAATTAACTGGATCAAAATGAAGAAGCCCAATTACAAAGGTTTCTTGAATGAAAGAGAAAGGAAATTAAAAATATGTCAACAAACACAGATAAATACAAGTAATATGCTTAAAAGGGAGGCCTAGAACAAGTCAGAAGGTAAAATCAGCTGCACGTTACAGTGCTTAGAATCCTTCAGCTGTAAGAATGTCCTATGCCCCAACTGTTTGACTGGTGTTTTGTCCCTTCACCAGTGGCAAAACTTGCACTGTTCTTAACAAAAGGTTGTTTGAATTTGGTTTATCACTAGGCACTGACTTCATGTTGAGAGAGACTTCCAGCTTCTCATTGTTATCAGTTTATATTTCTTCCTCTTTCAACGCTTAGCTGGTCTAAGGCAGCTGTTGACGGTGATCCATTCATGCATTCCTGAGGCTGTTCCATTGCCCTCCTTCGCAAGCAGATTTTTGATGCCCAACACATGAAACTTATCATACCTGTAAGAATCAACAGAAGATGCCAAGTTTGTTGATATTGATGTAGTTGGTTTGATTTAGAATTTTGATGACGTTGTAATGTCAGTGCAAAATGGTATAATGTTATCCTTTCCTTGGGTCTTGTCTCAATCTGTGGTTACGTAATTTTAGAAGCTACCTTATGTCAATATTGAGAGATAGTAAGAACTGCCGATGCTGGAGTCAGAGATAATATGGTGTGGAGCTGGAGGAGCACAGCAGGCCAGGCGGCATCAGAGGAGCTAGAAAGTTGGCGTTTCGGGTCAGGAGCCTTCTTCAGAAAATAAAAATTGTCCTTTTAATAGAAATTCGAGAAAGATGTGAGGTATCGCAATCAGATGATGGAACTTGGATATTAATAGTCCATATTTATCATTATTATGAAACTGAAAGGAACTCCAAGCCATTCACCATCCTGACTTAGAAATATATCGCTGTACTTTCACTGTTGCTATTTGAAAATGCTGGAATTCCCGCCCTAACAGCATTCTGGATCTACCTACAGCACATGGAATACAGAAGTTCAAGAAGGCAGCTCACCAACACCTTACACAAGTGATTAAAACAAAAATTGATTACTGAGGATCAATAACAGAGAACAAAGGGTGCAAAATGCAAAAGAAGTGTTCAAGACTCAAATTTGAAACTTGTGAATTTCCTATATCTGAGTATGTGGTAATAGAGCATTCATGACATTACAGCTTTGAATACAATCACAATGAATCTCTGGGTTGCTATGACTTATTTGACCTTTTTTTTGTCTATTTCACATACACGTGGAAGGACCAAGCATAAAAGAGATATGTCAGCGGCATGTAACATTTTGCACAAATCTCCACAGCAAAAATCTAATTATGCAGTAATACCTGAATATTTTCTGTAATCAGTTTATCCACGCCTGTAGAATCTCATTAGTGTGCGCTGCAGCAGATGTTTTCTACCTTATACGAGCATGAGCCGACACGCAGACTAAATCCAGAGAATATGTGGACTGCTGAATGTTGTTCCAAATTTAAGTAATCAGTTTATAATGCCTTATACTTGTTTGACTTCATGTTTTCTTTGATTAAGTTTCAAAAAATTAATATTGTTAAGAGGATAGGATTGATATTTTCTTGGCACTAACTTCAGGTTAGCACCATGTGGAAATGAATCAAGGTATTAGGATAGAATTTCTGATATACAAAGTTGCTGAACCATGCCATAATACTTCACACAAAATGCTTAATGGCTTATCATTGGCATAAAGTAATACACATGGGCATGCATTATGTGAATGTTAAGCATTCATATATTAACTTTGTCATTCAGGAGTTCAATCTTTTATGTCACAGTGGTCATTCTTATATTTACACAGACAATTCTAAATTGCATTCAATACATTGATAAATAATCCAAAATTTTGAAAGTTAAAGAAACCATTCTGTCAGTTTTTTAAAAAGCTGTAACCAGTTAACTTTAGCCATGATGTAAGTTTCAAATCTGGCTATTTACAGAGAGTGTTCAACCAGGATAAATCACACTTGGATCAGGCTTTGATCTATGGTAGTCAGGAGAAAGTTAGTTCAATAGAATTAAAGGTTCACAAAATTGTTGTGGATACAGTAAGGATTGTTTCCATCATTATTGACATTATGCATTAAGACTGATGATGTTCATTAAATTGCTGCCACTGCAGTATTGAAACCTCACATTTTATTTGTGTATTGGTCTGAATTTACAGAACCAGGATTCGAAGCAGATCATTTAAACCCTGAGCATTCTTCGTCATTTAATTAAATGATAGCTCATCTGATTATTAAAATCCATATTATGACCAACCTCTGATAACTTTAGATTTTATGTTACACAAGGTTTATCATTCTAGCTCCATCTTAAAGATAGCCAATGACCTCACCTCCATCACCTTTTGAGCCAGAGAGTTTCAAAAGTGCACAACCCTCTGAGAGAAAAAAAATTCTCCTCATCTCTGTTGAAAGAGCACTCCCCTAATTTCAAACTGCGCCGTCCTCACCCCCACCTTGCTTCTGGACTCACTCACATCCTCTCCATATCCACCTTGCCAAGACAATTCAGCATCTTGCATGCTTCAATCAAGATCGACCTCGCTTTGCTAAACTGCAGTGGAAATGAATACATTCATTTTCTTTCATAAATCAACCTGCTCCATCCAGGCATCAATTTATTAAACCTCCTCCAACACCTTTGCTTCCTTTATTGATTGCCAAATCAAAATTGCACACAATATTTGAGATGTCATCTCACCAGTGACCTATTTAACTGAAGTAACTGAAGGATACCATTCTGTTATCATTCTTAATTAATTTGGTGTCCCTGCAAACTAATTGTTCTCTATCATGCACTAGAATGATAGTCATGGGTGTTTTCAGCAAAGATTAAGGCCGTTCAGTCCATCCAGTTTGCACTGGATAAAATCACCTAACAATTCTAATCCCATTTTTCAGTACTTGGCCCATTGCTTTATATGCCTAAGCATGAGGACAACTTGACATCTCGGAATCTGCAGTCGCTCTCTATTAAGTAGTACAGTGCTTCTTGTTTTTTCTTACTGAAGTGAACAACTTCACATTATGCTTCATCTGCCAGATTTTTGTCCACTCACTCAAACAATATATATTTACATGTATCTGGCTGCTTCCTCCTAATGTGCTGTTCACAACAAACTTCAGTACCTGTTTTTTTTATTCATCTGCAAATTTAGCTACCATGACTTCACTCTCCTCAGTTAGTCTTTGACGTAAATTGTAAAAAACTGAGGCCTTAGCACAATCTACTGTAGGTCAAAATTCAACACAGCCTGCCAATCAGAAAAAAAATCATTAATAGGACATAGAACATAGAACAGTACAGCACAGTACAGGCCCTTCGGCCCACGATGTTGTGCCAAACTTTTACCCTAAACCTAAGGTCTATCTAACCTCCACCGCTACCTTATACTATCATCCATATGCCTATCTAATAGCCGCTTAAATGCCCCTAATGAGGCTGACTCCACTACCCTCTCCGGCAATGCATTCCACGCCCCTACCACGCTCTGAGTAAAGAACCGAACTCTGACGTCTCCCCTGTATCTACCTCCACTCACTTTTAAACTATGTCCCCTCGTAATAGCTACCTCCATCCTAGGAAAAAGTCTCTGGCTGTCTACTCTATCTATACCTCTGATCATTTTGTATACCTCTGTAAAGTGACCTCTCATCCTTCATCGTTCTTAAGAGAAAAGCCGTAGCTCTCTCAACCTTTCCTCGTAAGACCTTCCCTCCATTCCAGGCAACATCCTGGTAAATCTCCTCTGCACCTTTTCTAATGCTTCCACATCTTTCCTTTAATGAGGTGACCAGAACTGGACACAATACTCCAGATGTGGCCGAACCACGCTTTTGGAGAGCTGGAGCATAACTTCACGGCTCTTGAACTCAATCCCTCTATTAATGAAAGCTAACACACCATACGCCTTCTTAACAACTCTATCCACCTGGGTGGCAGCTTTCAGAGAACTGTGAACATGAATCCCAAGATCCCTCTGCTCCTCCACACTGTCAAGAATCTTTCCATTAACCCTGTATTCTGCTTTCAAGTTTGTCCTTCCAAAATGAATCACCTCACACTTTTCAGGGTTAAACTCCATCTGCCACTTCTCAGTCCAGCTCTGCATTCTATCAATGTCCCTTTGTAATCTAGAACAGCCCTCCGCACTGTCCACAACGTGACCCACCTTTGTATCGTCTGTGAACTTGCTAATCCACCCTTCCACTCCTTCATCCAAATCATTTACAAAAATCACAAATAGAAGAGGACCCAGAACAAACCCTTGTGGTACACCAGTCGTAACTGAGCACCATGTTGAATATTTTCCATCCACTACCACCCTTTGCCTTCTAAGGGTCAGCCAATTCTGAATCCACTCTGCCACATTTCCCCCTATCCTATGCCTCCTTTCCTTCTGCATGAGCCTACCATGGGCAACCTTATCAAACGCCTCACGTAAATCCATGTATACCACATCCACTGCTCTACCTTCATCCATGTGTTTGGTCACTTCTTCAAAGAATTCAGTAAGGTTTGTGAGGCATGATCTAACCCTCACAAATCCATGCTGACTATCACGAATCAAACTGTGCCTTTCCAAGTGATCATAAATCCTATCTCTCAGAACCCTTTCCAATAATTTGCCCACCACTGACGTAGGACTAACTGGCCTGTAATTCCTGGGGTTATCCCTGTTCCCCTTTTTGAACAAGGGAATGACGTTTGCCTCTTTCCAATCTTCCGGCACTATACCTGTGGACAGTGAGGACGAAAAAATCATCGCCAAAGGCCCTTCAATCTCGTCCCTTGCTTCCCAAAGAATCCTTCGATAAATCCCATCAGGCCTGGGGGATTTATCTATCTTCAACTTCCTCAGAATTCCTAGCGCATCTTCTTTACTAACATCAACCTCCTCTAGCCTACCTGCCTGCTTCACAATGTCCTTCTCTACAACTAGGTCCCTCTCAGTTGTGAATGCTGAAGAAAAGTATTCATTAAGGACCTCTCCTATCTCTTTCGGCTCCGTGCACAAATTCCCTTTACAGTCCTTGATTGGCCCTACCCTTTCTCTGGTCATTGTCTTGTTCTGCACATACATGTAAAAAGCCTTGGAGCTTTCCTTGATCCTATCCGCCAAGGTTTTATCATGCCCCTTTATAGCTCTCCTAAGCCCTTTCTTCAGCTCCTTCCTGGCTAACTTGTATCCTCTAGAGCCTTTTCCGTTCCTCATTTCCTAAACCTTACATAAGCCTCCTTCTTCCTCTTAACCAGTCATTCGACCTCTCTCGAGAACCATGGCTCCTCACTCGACCGCATCCTGTCTGCCTGCTAGGGATAAACATATCGAGCACGTGCAGTATGCATTCCTTAAACAATCTCCACATTTCTGTGGTGCTCTTCCCTGACAGCATCTGTTCCCAGTTTATGTTACCCAGTTCTTGCCTAACAGAATTGTAATTACCCTTCCCCCAATCGTAAACTTTACCCTGCTCTATATACACATCCTTATCCATGACTATCATGAAAGAAACAGAGTTATAATCACTACTGCCAAAAAGCTCTCCTACCAACAAGTCTAACATTCGGCCCGGTTCGTTGCCCAGCACCAAATCCAAAGTGGCCTCTCCTCATGTTGATCTATCTACATACTGTGTCAGGAATCCTTCCTGAGCGCACTGGACAAAATCTGCTCCATCTAAACTATTACAACTAAAACATTTCCAATCAATATTTGGAAAGTTGAAGTCACCCATGACTACAACCCTGTGACTTCTGCACCTTTCCAGTATCTGCCTCCCAATCCGCTCCTCTGTTTCTCTGAAACTATTAGGGGGTCTGTAAAAAACCCCCAACAAAGTGACTGTTCCTTTCTTGTTCTGGACCTCAACCCAAACTGACTCTTATAGACATATCATTCTCGAACTGCCTTTCAGTAGCTGTTATACTCACCCTGACTAGCAATGCCACTCCCCACCTCTTTTCCCACCCTCCCTATTTCTTTTAAAGCATCTAAATCCCAGAACTTCCAACAACCATTCCTCTCCCTGAGTTACCCAAGTTTCTGTAACGGCCACAACATCGTAGTTCCAACTACCGACCCATGCTCTTAAGTTCATCCGCTTTATTTCTGACACTTCTGGCATTAAAGTATACACACCTCAAACCATCTCGGTGTCCGCAAGTACGCTCCATCGACCGCATTTCTTTATTAACTGCCTCATTCCCTGTTGTGTCTGTCAGAAGGCCGAATACCTCATCCTCTGAATTATAAATACGGTTCCCCACCCCCTGCCAAACTAGTTTAAACAATCCCGTACAGCTCTAGCAAACCTCCCTCCTAGGATATTTGTGCCCTTCCAGTTCAGATGAAACCTGTCCTTACTGTACAAGTCCCACCTTCCCCAGAATGTGCTCCAATTATCCACATAATGGAAGCCCTCCCTCCTACACCAGCCCTGTAGCCACGCATTTAGATGCACTCTCTCCCTATTTCTTACTTCATTATCAGGTGGCACAGGTAGTAATCCAGAGATAACTACCTTGTTTGTCCCGGATTTCAGCTTCCAACCTAACTCCCTGTACTCGTTTTTCACAATCTCTGTCCTTTTTCTACCTATGTCATTGGTACCGGTGTACCATGACTGATAGTTGCTCACCCTACCCCTTAAGGATCTTGAAGACACAATCTGAGATATCACGGACCCTGGCACCCGGGAGGAAACTTACCATCCTTTCATCTCGTCCGCGTCCACAGAACCGCCTGTCTGAGCCTCCTACTATTGAATCCCCCACTACAATTGATCTCCTATTCTCCCGCCTTCCCTTCTTTGCCACAGTGTCAGGCTCAGTGCCAGAGACCTGTCCGCTATGGCCTTCCCCTGGTAGGTCATCCCCCCAACAGTATCCAAAACGGTATTATTATTATTGAGGGGAACGGCCACAGGGGATCCCTACACTGTCTGCCTATTCCCTTTCTCCCTCCTGACAGTCACCCAGCTACCTTTTTCCTGTACCTAGGGTGTGACCACCTCCCTGTAACTCCTCTTTATCACCCCCTCAGCCTCCCGAATGATCCGGAGTTCATCCAGCTCCAGCTCCAGTTCCCTAACGCGGTTTTTGAGGAGCTGGAGTTGGGTGCATTTCTCGCAGGTGGAGTCAGAGGGGGCACCAGCAGTGACCCTTACCTCCCACATCCTGCAAGAGGAGCATGCAGCTGCCCTAGCTTCCACCACCTCTACTCAAGATTTCTAGAAGAAGAATTTAAAAAACAGCCTTACCTTACCGAACCTCCACACAGTCTTTTTTGGTTAGAGGAGGAGGACAGGTGGGAGACATTACACGTGTAGTGTTTCGGGTTGAGCCAATGCCCGAATTTATCTGTTTCTTCCTGGCTATCGTGCCCTCCACACACCCGCCGCTGAAAACAAGAGGGCCACTTGCTGCACGAGGAAAGTTTTTATATTTATTAATGCATACTATCTGTTTTCTGCCAGCCAGAAAAAATTCTATTCTTGCTAATATGTTACCTCCTCAACATAAACTCTTACCTTACGCAATTAGTCTTTAAGTGACACCTTGTCAATGTCTTCTGGAAAACCAAGTACAGTATGTCTACAGGATCCTCTCTATCTCCAGCACACATACATCTCTTTTTTTCTGTCCTGGTGCCAGCATACTGAACTTCATAATGTCACAATATGTTATATTAGATAACTTTTAATTGAGATATCCAGCACCAGTAGTAAAGGTTATCTCACAAACAGTCGGATTGAAATATTTACCTATTCCTAACTTCATGAGGTAGCTAAAGGAATGCCTCTCAGCAAAGTAATTTCATGGATATCAGATTATTAATGTCTATGATACTCATTCTGACTGGCACCATTATGTGCATAGGATCAATGACAACATCAATGGCTGTAAGCGGTGCTATTGGGCAGATTATATCCCAAGTACTCAGTATATCTCAGTATATCTCAGTATATCTCAGTATATCTCAGTATACCCCTCAGTATATCTTTTTATATATTTCTGATGTGTTGTAGGAATGGATTTTACTGTTTCTGCTTTCAGTCTGGTGATTGTAACTGGAACATCCAGAAATCCAACAGGAATGTTGTTAGCTACAAAATTACTTATTTATCAATTCTTATTATATCCAGAATTTAATCTCTGCAGTGTTACGGAGCTCAAACAGGTAAAGGCTGACTCAGTTTGTTATAAAGTGCTGCCTGTGTGCGACTGATACAGGTCACAGGACAAGGACGATTTGCCAAACTGTGAAATTTAGTCATATATATTAAATAGCCTTCTTACTTGATCTTGTGTTTTTAACACTTTCCTTTCTGATGAAAAAGAAACTAAAGTTTTCTCAGTAGTTTAGAGAGGATTTGAACCACTTTAACAACACCTTGGATTGGGCCCACTTCCAGGCATGGGAATCCTGATACATGATTACAACATACCCAATAAGTTAGATGCAGGCAGCATAGAAACACCATACTGCCTGTTCGTCAACATGACAAGAGTGCGCACCCTGGGGTTGACTGGTAGCACAAACACCAGGGGGTCCAGAAGTATATGTGAGTAACACAACGAACAGTTACCCTGTAGGTTGTGACAGATCTTCTTGGGGGAGGCAGAAAGAAGGAGACAATGTGAAGCTAGAGGAACACAGCAGGCCAGGCAGCATCAGAGGAACAGGAAAGCTGACGTTTTGGGTCGGGACCCTTCTTAACCCTTCTTCCTACAACCCAATGGCCTCAAAGTGGACTTCATTAGTTTCAAAATCTCCCCACCTCCGGCCTCATCCATGACCAACCTCCCTCTCATCACTGCCTCCTTGACCTGTCCATCTTCTCTCCCACCTATCCGCTCCTCCCACCTCACTGACCAATCCTTACCACTGCCTACCTGTGCTCACCTATCACCATCCCACCTACCTTCCCCAGCCCCACCCGTCCCCTCTCTATTTATTCCAGAGCTGCGTTCTCCCTCCCCCATTTCTGAAGAAAGGTCCCGACCCAAAATATCAGCTTTCCTGCCCCCCTGCTGCTGCCTGGCCTATTGTGTTCCTCCAGTTCCATACTGTGTTATCTCTGACTCCAGCATCGGCCGTTCATACTATATCCAAGAAGGAGACAAGTGTTGTTTTCAAACGAGCAAGGTGATCCTCAAGCATAACATCTGAAGAGAATGGAAACCAGTGGCTGGGGTGGTTTTTATTACAGCTGGCACTGCGGACCTCACTGTAGTAATGGGAAATGTTCAATGACATCCCACGCAAAGTAAAACTCAGCGTTAGCATCACACATGAATCATGTCACCTCTTGCTTAGTCAGGCTCTCTTGCTGCTCAATGTGCTACAGTCCGATTCCTCATGCATCAGCAATAAAGACGTACATCTCACCTTCAGCTGCTCCACTCCACTCTCACAACAGCCCAATGATCTCAACCTCAAACCACTTCTTGCAGCTTTCAGTGTGGAGCTGGAGGAACACAGCAGGTCAGGCAGCATCAGAAGAGTATGAAAGTCGACGTTTCAGGTTTACACCTTTCAACAGTAAGGGTGTGCTGATGAAGGGTGTAAACTCAAAACGTTGACACTCCTTCTCCTCTGATGCTGCCCAGCCTGCTGTGCTCCTCAAGCTCCACACTGTATTCACTCTGACTCGAGCATCTGCAGTTCTTGCTGTCTCCGCTTGCAGCTTTCACATACTTCCAGTAATTGAGCATTGGCAAGGAATTCATCAAAGTTCGTTGCAATATCGCTGACTGATATTCTTCTCTGCATTTTCGTAGAACAAGTCTTCATAAAGCAACAGAGAATGGAGGGCTCAGGATTGGCCGGTTGGAGGGGAAAGGCTTTCCTGCCCTTTCCAAGTGCTTTAGATACAATGCTGTAGAGTATTTTATTGTGACGGTACCTATAGCTGTTGCATATAACATCTTCAAGAACATTCATAACATCAGAATATACCTTATGTACTTTCTTGAAACCCTTTTGAGACTCATTTAGCTTTGTGACAGGAAGAGCAAGCTGCATTTTGTTTTCAAATACCGAAACCCGCAACCCTATCACAAAGGGCATGAGCAACCGTGGACCTCTGATGAAGAAAGAGTGTCACTTCATCTGTCACTGCCAGTCTCCAGCTCTGGTATTTGTATTGTGGTGACAAATTCAGGTGACGAATGTTGACTTAGTCTGATGAAGGAGCAGCTCTCTGAAAGCTTGTGACTTCAAATAAATCTGTTGGACTGTACCTAGTGTCATCTGACTTCTGACCTTGGACGAAAATAGTTCTGCTGTAAATGCAGTTTACTGATACTGATATCATAAACACTGTTTAAATGTAACCTAAAGTAATCAAACAAGCTGAAATACAGAATACTTGTGAATTTGAATTTCTGTAAAGGTTTTGAAGTGTAACGTTGTCAATGTGCTTGGACATGACCAATTCTTGCTTTTTTTTGTAAACTTACTTTATCTACGTTAAACAAGACTACAGCTATAACAGTACAACTCTACAGATAATTTTTTTTCTGTGTATAAGTTGTGAAAGCTAGCCAATGTAATTCATTGAGTACTAGTTTAATTGATTTGCATTCCACTGAATTATTTCATCATAAATTTATAGCTGCAAGTATGAGATTGGCTGCATGATTTTCTTATGTGCTCAGCAGAGTTAGAATTATTCCCATGCTTGTTATGAGAACTGTCATAAAAAGTAAGTGAAATGGTTTAAGGGAACAAAAGATGAATATTGAGCGATTGAAATACTGCTAGAACTCTGAAATGAAAAAAAATACAAAAGTGCTCAAAATAATCCACAAGTCTGATAGCATCTGCGATGAGATAAACAGGGTTAATATTTCATGTCAAGTCTGTGACTTGTTATTGCAGTTCTGATATGTGTCAGGGTAGAAAAGAAATCCTGTGAACTCTGGTCAGGTCACATTTGGAGTATTGTGCACAGTTTTGGGCCCCATATCTCAGGAAGGATGTACTGGCCCTGGAGCGGGTTCAGAAGAGGTTCACGAGAATGGTCCCAGGAATGAAAAGCTTAACATTTGAGGAACGTTTGAGGCCTTTTGGTCTATACTCGATGGAGTTTAGAAGGATGAGGGGGCATCTAATTGAAACGTACAGAATACTGAATGGCCCGGACAGAGTGAATGTTGAGAAGATGTTTCCATTGGTAGGAGAGACGAGGACCTGAGGGCACAGCCTTAGAGTAAAGGGAAGACCTTTTAGAACAAAGATAAGGAGAAACTTCTTCAGCAAGGGAGTGGCGAGTCTATGGAATTCACTGCCACGGAAGGTTGTGGAGGGCAGATCATTGAATATATTTAAGGCTGAGATAGATAGGTTCTTGCTTGTCAAGGAGTTCAAGGATTACAGGGAGAAAGTAGGAGAATGTGGTTGAGAAATTTATCAGCCATGATTGAATGGTGAAACAGACTTGATGGGCTGAATGGCCTAATCTCTGCTCCAATGTCTTATGGTGTTATGGTCTTCTTTATGAATGTATCCATGTTGAGGCATCCTCTTGCTCTCCCTTTGCCTGAGAAATGTTTAGCTGCTCCTATGGGGCTTTTAGCTGGTCAGCCATCAAATTCACTCTCTTGCTATGTGTGCAGTCCAAATCCCAAATTGGACAGCAGATGCAGAGTAGCTCTGTTAATTGTCCATCTCAGTCAAGTTCGAGCAGGTAGGTCACTGACATGGGTGGCATCAGAACTCTTTTGGACTCCAGACACTCATGAATATTGTAAGTGTGGATGATTCTAGTCACACATCTCTAGGCAGCAAAGGTATCCAAACTGATATCCTGTCATTATTTTCTGCTTTTGCGAGCATCTTGGATTTTCTCTTTCCCTTTCATTGACAAAATATTACAGGCTGTGGAGCCCAAAGCATAAAATAATGACACACAGTTGTATCGAACTATTCACTTCTTAATTTTAACATTGTTGTCATTACAATACAAAGGACACTCTTAAATTAATAAAAACAACACAACCCTGACATCTCTCCATGAGCCTCCCACTGCCACTCTGACAGAATATGTGGGAAAATAGCTATCCCAGGTGTCTGCACTTGCCAGGAGATTGGCAGTTTTCTCGGAATTAGCGAATCGTCCATGCAATCTTCATGAGACAAGCAATGGCTGCTGAATGATCCAGACTGCATTCACAGTGTGAAAGCCATTGATGAAGGCTTGTGTGTGCTCATATTCTGGATATTGCTGCATTTACTGCTCCCTGCAGATGCAAAACCCATTAATGGGCAAAAATACAATTGCAAAGTAGCATCATACTGCTCATGCTCGAGATAGATTCCTGAAATCTGCCTCCAATAGTAGACAGTGCAGATCGAACATCTGCCAATGCATCACATATTTTCTCCAACTGTTCAAGAAGTACGTGCCATGATGGGTCTTGATCTGTTACCAGCTGAGAAGAATTTGGAGAGTCAGACTGTGGGAGATTAAGACTTAAATGAGGTAAAATATTTAGAAAAGCAAAGTGATGGATGGAGTCATCAAAAGTGTTATCAAGTAAGTACATACTGAGTAATAGCACGTTTGTTGGTTTGAGTTCCATTGGGCCCACTCAGCTCCAAACCTCATCACAGCCTTAGTTTAAAATCGACCAAGAGAGCTGAACATCAGAAATGAGATGAGAATGTCTGTCTGTGATATCAAAGCCACATTTGACTGACTGTAGCATGAAAGTACCCTGGCCAAATTAGACTTAAAGAGAAAGGAAGGGCAGCTCTTCACTGGTTAGAGTCATACAGAACAAAGGAACATGTTTGTGGTTGCTGAAGGTCAGTCATCTCAGCAGCAGTTCATCATGTTGGATATGTTCAATCAATCTGTTCAGAGCTATTATTCCATACCTCTGGATCAGTTGGGACTTGGACTTCGGCTTCCTGGCTCAGTATTAGGGACACTATCACAGTGCCAATTGGTCCTAAGGTACTTCCTTAGAGTAGACATTTTCTAATCAACCTGTTCTGACATAATATGGCACACCTTTGGAGCAGATGGGACTTGAACCCGGGTCTCCTGATCCAGAAGTAGGGATGCTACTGCTGTGCACAGGCCACTTTTGGAACTTCCTTAGCATAGCATCCTAGATCCAACAGTTTTCAGTTGCCGCATCAATGTCCTCCCCTCCATCATGATTTCAGGACTCAGGATGTTTATGGATGATTGCCCACTACTGTTCACCAAGGTTCAGCTGAAGACGTGCTCCCTCAAAAGTCAGGGTAGAAAAGGTATTCATCTGGGAGTCATTCCCTGCTTCCTTCTCTTCATTGTCCAGCACACTTCTCTTGCTCTTTCACTAGTCTTGCTGCTATCTAAAGAGACGCATGCCACTGCGCCCATGTTTGGGCACATGTCATTAGAAGTCAGGATGAAATCCAAGAATCTGAGCCAAACAACTCTGTTTCGTTCAGCAGCTTTAAACGAGTTAGCACATCACCAAGCACTTTTTTAATCATGCTGTTCAGAGAGGTTCTGATGTGCCTCTGAGACAGTTGGGCCATGAAGGTGGGCCTCCTGACATCAAACATTTCCACATCAGAGCTACAACCAGTATAGTTCAATCCGTTACTGAGTCGGTGAAGTTTTGATTGAATTGTGATAACAAGGTGTAGAGCTGGATGAACACAGCAGGTCAGGCAGCATCAGAGGAGCAGGAAAGCTCTGAGATAAATAGAGAGAGGGGGGCGGTGATAGAAGGTGGATGGAGGAGTAGATAGGTGGAGTGAAGACGGACAGGTTAAGGAGACAGGGATGAATCCAGTAAAGGTGAGTCTAGGTAGGGAGTTGGGATTGGGGTTGGTCAGTGAGGAGGGAGGGGTGGGTAGGTGGGACGGAAGACGGACAGGTCAAGGAGGCAGGGATGAGGTTAGTCGGTCGGAAGTGGGGGTGGGGCTTAGTGAGGTGGGAGGAGTGGATAGGTGGGAGAAAACACGGACAGGTCAAGGAGGTGGGGACGAGATGGGCTGGTTTTGAGATGCGGTCAGGGGAGGGGAGATTTTGAAGCTTGTAAAGTCCACATTGAGACCAGTGGGCTGCAGGGCTCCCAGGTGGAATATGAGATGCTGTTCCTCCAGCTTTCAGGTGGCATCATTGTGGCACTGGACGAAGCCCAGGATGGATATGTTGCCCAAGGAATGGGAGGGGGAGTTGAAGTGGTTTGTGACTGGGAGGTGTTGTCGTTTGTCACGAACCAAGTGTAGGTGTTCCACAAAGTGGTCCCAAGCCTCCGCTTGGCTTCCCTGATGTAGAGGAGGCCACATTGGGAATGGCGGATACAATATATCACATTAGCAGACGTACAAGTGAACATCTGTTTGATGTGGAAGGTTTTCTTGGGGTCTGGGATGGGGGTGAGGGGGGAGGTGTAGGGGCAGGTGTAGCACTTCCTGCAGTTGCAGGGAAAGGTGCGGGGGGTGGTGGGGCTGGAGGGGAGTGTGGAGCGGATGAGGGAGTCACAGAGAGAGCGGTCCCTATGAAAAGCAAATAAGGGTGGGGATGGAAATATATCCTCAGTGGTGTCAGATTACAGGTGGTGAAAGTGGCGGAGAATGATGTGTTGAATCCAAAGGTTGATGGGGTGGTAGGTGAGGACAATGGGATTATTATTGTGGAGACGGGGTGTGAGGGCTGAAGTGCGGGAAACGCGAGAGATGCGGTCGAAAGGGTTTTTGACCACTGTGGTGGGGAAATTGCGGTCCTTGAAAAACGAGGACATCAGACTCCAGCATCAGCAGTTCCTACTACCTCCGATTGAATTGAGCTAGTAGGGCTCAGATGGGTATTTGTGAATGGCTGAGAATTTTTTTCTCCTGTTGAACATATTTTTAGCTCTGTAGTATGAAGAAAGGAGCATTAGCTGGAATACTCAGTGCCAAAAATAAGTCAAAAAAGAAACACAATTCCCTCATTTACATCACAATCTTTCTATTGTGCACTCTTCTGTTGGATATTCCCTGTTTTTGTTCTAATATCATCCTCAAAATAACATTTGACTACGTGGCTAGCACCTGTAAAATACATGTGTGTTTTGTTTCTCTTGTCATCTGATGCAGACCCAGTCTTTAGGATCTGACCAGCTTGTGATGCTACTAAACCACCCTTGGTGATGGACATTGAAGTTCCCCACCAGAATATATTCTGCACTTTTGCCACTGTCAGTGCTTCTCCAAGTGGTATTGAGCATGGAGAAATAGAGAGTCATCAGTCAAAGGGTGAGGGCGTCATGGAGAGGAGTGTGGTGGGTGGTAGGTTGTAAACAGCAGGAGGTTTCATTGTTTATATTTGACTTAATTCCATGAGGCTTTACGGGTTCAAAGACAAGGGTGAGGACACCCAGGCTACCTCCTTCCTGACTGGATACAACTGTACCACCACACCTGGTGGGTCTGTCCTGCAGGCTTTTCTTTCATTATTAATTCACGGCATGAGGGTGTCGCTGGCTAGGAAGCATTTATTGCCTGTCCCTAATTGCCCAGAGAGCAGTTAAGAGTCAACCACATTGCTGTGGATCTGGAGTCACATGTAGGCCAGACCAGGTAAGGATGGCAGTTTCCTTCACTAAAGGACGTTAGTGAATCACATGGGTTTTTCCCAACAATCGACAATGGATTCATGGTCATTATTAGACCCTTGATACCAGATATTCATTGGATTCAAATTCCACCATCTGCTGTGGCAGGATTTGAACCTGGGTCCCCAGAATCGTTTCTGGGTCTCTGGATTAACAGTCTACCATTAATTCCACTAGGCCATTGCCTCCCCAGTGGTGGGGTGGGAAATACCTAGTGTGGTATTGACGGTGTCTGAGACAATATCTGTGAGTTATGATTTCATGTGTATGGTTATGTCAGGCTACTGCTTTACTTATCTGTGGGTCAGTTCATCCAAATATGTGGGTAAAGTTGACTTTACAGTACATTCATCTTATAGCGCGCACATTCATAACACTTTTAAATGGGAATTTACAATTTTTTACAAACCACTCACAGGACTAAATATTAACCAGATATTAGTTCAGTTGCCAAATCTATGATTTTGTTGTTTTATTAAAGTCTACCGAATTGAATACTTCTAAAATTATTTTTAAATAATACAAATGTTGTCATTGCTTCTGACCGAGTGAGAGAGAGACTGCAGAGTGATAGCAGTTTCGTTTTACACTGACAGGTCTTCAAAATCCATTGAACCCCTTGGAAAGAATCAGTTAATTTTGACTGCAACAATGTTTTAGAAGTCCCCCAACAATACAGAGCAAGTACTCCCATGATCTCTGGAAAAGAAAGTACCTCAACTGATTAGTGCTCTTGGGCAGTCCTTTGTGCAGCTGCAGACGTATTTCGCTTCGAGGGTTTAATACGGGTCACTAATAGGATCAGTAAAATTCAAAATCATATCAGAATCTGTCCACTGTTCATGCTTCAAGTGCTCACACATGATGGGCATCCATACAAAGCAGAAGAAAAGCTGCTGCCATGTTTAACTCTCTGAGATTATTGCTACAATATCATTGGCACTATTGTGTCAAATCTTGCGGCCAAAATATCCACTTTTGACCATGAGTCAATTCTTTCAGAACAACCTTGGATTATCCTATCAATTAGTTAGAATATATGTTCAGTCATACTCTTAGTAACATGTGCCTCCTGTTGCAGTGAGAATAAAAAGGCTTATCTCCTTTTTTTTCCAATCACTCCCACCAAGGCATCCAGTACAATGTCTGACAGTCCCTGTTGCCATTCTCCCTTTGTCAGCCAACATACATTTAGAGAGTATCGGTTACATGCTGCACAGGTAGAAATGAGCAAGCATGAAAAGTTCAATTGCATTGCTTGCATTGCAATCAATGGGCTGGTTATCATTCATCATGAAACTTGTTCCCAATTTTTGAGTTTGCAGTTTATCCCTCCGTTCACACACGCCCCAAAAGGCCATCATTCAGAATGACTTCAGAGTTACTTGGGAAGACTTAACTTTGTGCCAGAACATAAGTGATAACAAATTGGTAAATCATTTCTCAGCTCTCAATTTTTATCTTAAGTCAAGTCGGACATGGTATAAAAAGAGAAAGAATTAATTTACACTGATATCGTGGCTTTCACATCTTCGGAGAATTCCAGAGAATTTCAATGTGAATGGACAAGATTTTTCAGATGCTGGACTTCCCTGCTACTCTACCAAAAGAAGGCAATGGGCCACAAAGCCCGCCAAGTATTTAACATTCCCTGGAATGCTGACAGGCTGGAGATGAGAATTGTACCTTTCACTCAGGAGGTGGTCTAACCTCAGAGGGAGCAGTGACCACTGCTGGAACAATAGGTAGGCTCCAGATTCTAATTGTTGGGTTTGAAGGGCCAGGTAAGTTCACGGAGGGGACTTGTGGGGAAGAACAGTTTGGGAGATAACAAGCATGGGGCTGGATGAACACAGCAGGTCAAGCAGCATCATAGGAGCAGGAAAACTCGACGTTTCGGGCCGAAACCCTTCATCAGAAATGGGGGAGGGGAAGAGGGTTCTGAAATAAATAGGGAGAGAGGGGGAGGCGGATAGAAGATGGATAGAGGAGAGGATAGGTGGAGAGGAGGCAGACAAGT
>JAHRHZ010000076.1:1560538-1571927 GCA_024137785.1 Ginglymostoma cirratum
GCAGGCCAAGCAGCATCAGAGGAGCAGGAAAGCTCACGTTTCGGGTCAAGACCCTTCTTCAGAAAAGGGTCTTTCTGAAGAAGGGTCTCGACCGGAAACGTCAGCTTTCCTGCTCCTCTGATGCTGCTCGGCCTGCTGTGTTCATCCAGCTCCACAACTTTTTATCTAGCATTATCTCTGCATTGCTCTGAGATAAAATACAACACTCAAAGCCATTATACTTCGATCCTAGACCTATTTTATCTTCAACATTTTAGCTCCTAGATTGAAGATGACTGGGAATGACTTGGAGTGAGATGACAGCTGACTTATTATTTTATTTTGGTAAAAACCTACCTAATACCATGAGAAGTTAACAATACAACCCAATTGCAGTTGGAAATATATATTTTGGTATCGTAATATAAGAAGTAGGGTAGCTATAGAAAATAGAAATTAGGAAATAATGATATAACTACTTTAACTTACAAAGCACGAAAAGCAAATGTCTAAACAGCTATGTAACAGAGATCCACTCGAGCCAAATTAATTACTTGGCACATCCTTGGGATACATTTCCTTTGCTGATCCCGAAGGCAAAAATTTTTCTTTGTAAACTTGCAAATATTTTCAACTGAAATGATAGAAACTTGGGGAAAAAGAATCAGTTCCCATTAATTCAGTGAGCGAATTAAATTATTAAGACGCCTTGAATAATTCATCTGGAAGTAAAAACGTACAAAGGAAAAAAAAAAGTTGCATTTTTCAATTCTCTTTTAAGAAATTAGATAAAACAGTGAGATTTTGTTGCTCAGTTGGTGGTTGATTGTGCAGTTGAAGCGGAAATCAGAAATTAGTTGTTTCATAAATGCTGAATGTTCTACTTACTATTAAAGCACATGACAATTATATTAAGACAAGGATTTGAACTTGAGTTACTTCCAGCAGTGGCACACATGTATCACAATAGTGGACATCTTCAAAACTGAAATTTAAAAATCAAGAATATGCTAATATATATTTTCTGGGTCATATAATGATTCTTGAAATACCATCAAAGACTTTATACACACGTCAGCAGGCTGGTAATCTGAAAAAGCAGATCGCGTACGCATTTTTAAATTTATAGAAGCTAACCAATTTTTATATTTGGAATCAACCTCGCTGGCTATACAAGGTTGCATTTTTACCATGGTGGTTCATTATCTAGGATAGTCGTCTATTACAGATATATGTATATATATGTATATATATGTTGAGAGATATTTTTGCAAAGTAACACAAGAATGGCCATGAAACATACAAACAGGTAAATGACTGAGCCAAGCTTAGTTCCCAAACTGGGAGCTGCAGCTAACATTGAGGAAGAACGTGACTTTTATGGTCTTTTATTCTTATCTCTCCTGCTCCATCAGGTTTACTGTGCATATCAATATCGTAAAGCAGTCCCAAACATTGGATATACACAATTGTTCCTTATTAAACCAAGGTAAACAGCAAAATACTGTGGTCATTCATCACAGTCTTAGGCATGTAATGTTTACAATTGGGAGTGGCTCAGTGATCCAGGTGGACTTGCCCAAGGAACAGACCAAAACAGGTGATCAACTTAGTCCACCTCAACCTCCAATCAGACAGTTCCTGTTCCCAAATTACTTAGCTAAAATTGTGCTGCACATTTTCTTACACCTTTTCCATGCCAGCAGCCTGTGAGAACAATACATGACATAATCCAGTCACCAGCGACTGATCCGTTGACCACTGACAAATATCAAAGCATGTGTTGTATCACAATGTCTCAACATTCCACTTATTTGGACATTTTATTTTCTCTGGAAAGAGGCTTATCTCTTGATTTTAACAAACCTTGGCTCCAGGCCAGTATGCTCATACTGCTCATATAAACTAATCCCTTGCAGCCACCAAATCAACTATATGGTGCTTAGACCTGCACAACCCTGTGATCAACTGTACTTTGTTTTGCTGAAAACTGTTCAATTATCACATTTATTGCAGTGCATCTGTTTGAAATCAAGGCTCCGTGTCACCAACTTAATTCCTCTCACACTGAGTTACAGCATTAAATTTAAACACACATTTTCTCTCAAAAACATCGAAATCACTATGCAACCAATTGACCTTTCAATCAGGCAAGCTTCAGCTGTTTTTTATTCATTTTTGCTAACCCAGCAAATTTAGGGCTACTACCTACACATAATATAAGAAGCTACTTGTACTGTAAAATTCTATTATTCTTTATTTTAATAAATCAAAGGATCGAACAATTAGACTAAGGGGTCACTTGATGGAGGTCCCTAAGATGATAAGAGGATCCTCCTTTCTTGTGAACCCCATCCCACAATCCTCATCCTACCTTTGACCTTTGACCCACAATAGTCCTGGACATATGATGGCTGTTTTGCTGCCAATTGTCACCACTCCTACGCTGCTGGCGATGCAAAGGAATATCAGCAGCCCTCCATGTGCTGCACCTCTTTCATCAGGGACCACAATCATGAGGAAAGCTCAGCAGTGATCTACTTGCATGGCACATCTTTCTGTTGGGCCTCTGGTGGGGGTCCCCGCTAATTTGGCTTATGGTGGCCATGACCCCCATTGGCCAAGCAGAATCCTGACCAACTGTATCCAAGCAGTGAAAATATCTTTTCTAACTCAGGAGATGCAAACCATGACAGTCATAATGACTGACTATTCCGGCCCAATGTGTCTTAAAAGCAAGAGAAAACAATAAATCCTTGAATATATTTGCTGCAAAAACTACTGCTGTTCAAATATGTTAAAATCATTGACATCTTTCCTTGTGATAAGCATTGTGTGTTGTTTTCAGAATCAGAAATATTATAAATCATTGTACAGAGAATGACATTTAACATGATTGATTTATGTAGGATAAGAATAATAACAAGGCTGAAGAGGAATGGGAGGATAATCAGTTTAATATCGTTTGTTCGTGAGAATTTTTACTTTATTTCAATTGGTGATCCTGTTTTTGGTGTATGTTACTTTGTGTGCCTGATGGTTTTACATTTTTGAGCTATTTTTGTTTTGCAGAGCTATTTTAGATTTTATTCATTAATGAGCCCTCTGGCTTCTTATATTTTCGATGTTTTTCAACTTGTTCTCGGCAAAATATTGTCATGAACGCAGAATAATAAACAGATCATCACTTTTTTAGATTATTTTAGCTACTTTTCTATCTGGTGCCTTCACTACGTCCATATTACCTTTACAAGTATTTAAGTTAAACTATATTTTCTCAAAATGAATTGGGAACTGGGGAGGCAATGGTCTATTGGTTTTATCACTAAACTATTAATCGAGAAACTCAGCTAACGTTCTGGGACTGGGTTTGCATCCTACAGTAGAAATGGTGGAATCTGTATTCTGCAAAAAAAAACATTGCTGATTGTCAGAGGAGCGCATCTGGCTCACTAGTGTCTTTAAGTAAGGAAATATGTTATCCTCAACTGGTCTGGCTTACATGTGACTCCAGACCCACAGCCATATGATTGACTCTGAAATGACCTAGCAAGCTACTCAGTTGTATCAATCATTATAAAGTCTTCAACAAAGAAATTAAACTGGGTGGACCACTTGGCATCAATCCAGGCACCGGAAACAATGGCAAAACCAGCTTTGTTGATCCTGCAAAGTCCTCCCCTCTAATGCCTGGCAACGAGTGCCGAAATTTCTCAGACTAGTCATGCAACCTCCTAACACAGTCACGCTTACAGAATCATACCTAACAAACAACATTCCAGACACCATGACCACAATCTCTGGATATGGTCTGTCCCACTGGCAAGGACAGACCTAACAGAGGTGGCGGCATAGCGGCATACAATAGGGTGGACGTTGCCTTGAGAGTTCTCAACATTGACTCCAGATCCCATGAAATCTTATGGCATCAAGTTAAACATAGGCAAAGAAATCTCCTGCTGATTATCACATACTGTCCTCACTCAGCAGATGAATCAATACTCCTCAATGTTAAACAACACTTGGAAGGAGCACTGAGAGTGGCAAGGGTACAAAATGTACACTGGGTGGGGAATTTCAATGTCCACCACTAACAATGGCTTGGCAGCAGTACTACAGACCAAGCTGGCTGGGTCCTAAAGGACATAGCCGCTAGTATGAGACTGCGGCAGGTGGTGAGGGAACCAACAAGAAGGAAAAACATACTGATCTCATCCTTACCAATGTGCTGGCAGCAGATGCATTTCTTCATGACAGCATTGATAAGAGAGATTGCTGCACAGGCCTTGCAGAGATAAAGTCTCAGCTTCACTCTGAAAATATCCTCCATTGTGTTGTGTGCCCCGTGCTAAATGGAATGGACTTTGAACAGATCTAGCACCTGATGTCTGGGCATCAATGACACACTGTGAGCTATCAACAGCCACAGAATCAGATTCCAACATAATCTGCAACCCCATGGCCTGGCATATCCCACATTCAATCATTACTATCAAGTCATGGGATTAATCCTGGCTCAGTGGACAGTGCGGGAGGGCAGACCAGGACCAGGGACACCTAAAAGTGAGGTGTCAACCCGGTGAAGCTGCCAAACAGGACAAATTGTATGCCAAGGAGCATAAAAAAAGTGATAAACAGAGCTAAGCGATCCCACGACCAACAGATTAGATTCAAACTCTGCAGTCCTGCTACATTCAGTCACAAATAGTGATGGACTGTTAAACAACTCACTGGAGGACAGGTCTCCACATATTTCGTATCCTCAATGATGAAGGAGCCAAAAAAAAACACTACAAAAGCTAATGCTGAAGCATTCACGATAACATTCAGCCAGAAATGATCTCCTCCAGTAGTCGCCAGCACCATGATATCAAGAAACAGATGGAGGCACTGGATACTATAAAAGCTGTAGGCCACAGCAAAATTCCTGTGATAGCATTGAAGACTCAAGCTTCAGAACTTGCTACTCCCCTAGTCAAGCTGTTTTAGCACAGCTATAACATTGGCATCTACCCAACAATATGGAAAATTGCTCATGTATGCCCTGATTACAAAAAGCAAGTCAAATCCAACCCAGCCAATTACTGCCTGTTATGGACCAGACCAGACCAGACCCCTCAAAATATAGTAAGAAGATAGATTAGGCCCTAACTTTTTCTTATTCTAAAGGTGTTCAATTCCAGATGCAATTCGATTTGTCAGACTTTAAGCAAAACACACTTTACTTTTACACTATAGTTAAAATACAGATACAATTAAAATCAAATAGAAGAATTGGCTTAACTGTAACTCCATCTAACTACATATATAACTACATATATTATATATAACTATACTACTTAACTGTTCCAATATAGTAACATCCCATAAACACACCCTTGGCAAAGGCAAATTCAGTAAAATAGATTGTCTCACATGCAATTCTAGCAGCAGGAAGGAAACCCCAACTTTTAGTTGCAACAGAGAGAAGAAAGACAGCTTCCACATCTAGCTTCAAGACCCCAGCAACTGCAGAAAGTTAAAACTAAAAAGCTGGTACTGTGGGAAGTTGACCCCACCTACTCAGGTTGCTTCTATTGTTCCAACTTTATAAAGTTAGAACAACTGTTTATTTCACAAGCTGTTTATTTTAGTGGTTTTGAGCAGACCTCTGCCTCAACCATTCTACATACAAAACCAGGTCAAAAAATATCTTTTAAAAGCATAATATCATCACACCAACTCATTGGCCTCCTCTCATTCATCAGTAAAGTGATGGACCATATCATCAACAGTGCATTCAAGCAGCAAATGATCACGAATAACCTGATCAATGACACCCAGTTTGAGTTTCACTAGGGCCACTCAGCTCCTGATCTCATTATAGCCAACAGGGACAAAAATGCTGACTTCCAGGGTTGAGATGACAGTGATAGCCCTTGGCATCAAAGCTGCACTTGACCATTTGTAACATCAAGGAGCCCTGGCAAAACTGGATGCAACGGGTAGTAGGGGGCTAACTGTCTGGTGGTTGGAATAATACTCCATAGGAAGATGGTTGCAGCTGTTGGAAGTCAGTCATCTCAGTTCCAGGACACCACTGCAGGAGTTCCTCCAGGTACTGTCTTAGGCCCAACTATCTTCAACGATGACCTTCTGTTAGTCATATGATCAGAAGTGGGAATATTCAGCACCATTTGTGACTCCTCAGATACTGATGCAGTCTATGGTCAAACACAATAAGACATGGGCAATATCCAGGCTTGCGTTGACAAGTGGCAAGTAACATTTACATCACACAAATTCCAGGCAATGTCCATCTCCAATAAGAGACAATCCAACCTCTTGACAATCAATGATGTTATCATCACTGAATCCCCCACTATCAACAACTTGGAGGTTAACACTGACCAGAAACTCAACTGGACTCACCACACAAACTCAGTGGCTACAAAAGGAGGCCAAAGGCCATGAATACTGCAGTGAGTAACGTACCTCCTGACCCCCACAAAGCCTGTCCATCATCTACAATGCACAAGTCAGGAGTGTGATGAAGTATTCTCCACTTGCCAGCAGCTCAAGAATTTTGACACCATCCAGAACAAAGCAACCTGCTTGATCGGCACCACATCCACAAACATCCACTCCCTCCACTACCGACTCTCTGTAACAGTAGTTGACAAGATCTACAAGGTGCACTGCAGAACTTCACAAAAGAACCTTCAACAGTACTTTCTAAATCTACCAACACTTCCAACTAGAAAGTCAAGGGCAGCAAATATGTGGGAACACCACCACCTTCAACTTCCCCTCCAAGCCACTCACCATCCTGACGTGGATATATATAACCATTCCTTCACTGTCACGGGTCAACATCCTGGAACTCCCTCCCTGAGGATGGGTTTACCCACAGCATATGGACTGCAGCAATTCAAGGAAGCAGCTCACCATCACCTTCTTCAGGGCAACTGGGGATGAATACTAAATGCTGGCCCAGCCAGCGATGTCAAGTCCCACAAGAGAATAGAACAAATTGCAATGTTCAGGTTTGAATGTCCAAGATATGGAGAGTTAGAAATCACCATAATCCCATAAGACCACCAGCCTGCTGTCTTTAAAGAGAGAGAACTGGGGAGCTTTAAGCTGAGCGTCACCACACCACAGACAAAGGGAGAGATTGAGAAGCAGGAACCTTCATGATAACCTCAGACAGTATAGGAATTTAATTTACACTGTGGCATCACTCTGCATCACAAGCCAGCCATTCAGTTCACCAACCCCCTGCCTGATTTACTAATGGAGGCAGGAACCCTCAACTCAATGAAAAAGTACCTGGATCAACAGGTCAATTCCAGCAGATTGCAGGCCAGGTTGTTGGAAGGTCGTTAGAATGGGTGGCTATTTTCTTCTTTCTGCAGAATTGGTGGGCTGAATGGCCTTCTTCTGTGTTTGCATGGTTTTAATTGTGTGAAAATGAGATGTCCACAGTGGTAGCAATGAACGTGCAGCTGCAGTCTTGAATGAATTGGAAGGTCAATACCATTCTAGAAGCATTTAAAATATTAAACAAAAGTACAATTAACATTTGGATTTTTTTCCAAAAGGTACTGGTAATAAGGAAAAGATCAGGTTTTATAAATTCAAAAAAAAGAGAGATATTTTCAGATCTTGTCAAAAGCAGGGAGTTGAGTGAAAATGACAATAAAATCTTCAATACACATCGCTTAGCCAAAGTCAAGCCATTGTACTCACCAGTATGATTTTCAGAGACTGAGACATGAAATGAGAAAGCCTCCTGAAATTTCTGAAAGAGACTGAGAAATGCAGCCAGAAAGTGTAAAGTAAAAGAATCTGGCAGAAAACCAATTGACCAACTCAGGTGGGGTTCTACAATCCCTGACTGTAAAAAGTTCCGACTGGAAGAGAGAAACTCACCATAGTGTATTTTTTGACATTGCCAAATAGATAAAGATGGTGACAATTCTCACCTGCCCTTTGACATAGGCTCTCAGTTCAAGGAAAATTAGCAATTCACAGTAAATGTGGACTTTGCCAACAATGGCCAAGCCCATGAAAGAATAAAAGAAAATGTAAATAGAAAGCTTGAAAGAGAGCACCAAGAGATACAGGAAGTAGAAGCGATTTCCAGAGTTACAGATGCTGCAAATTAGGTACATTCTATCATTATGAGTGAGAAGACAACAGATGGCTATTAATTTGCCTGGATCTTAACTGAGCAATAAAGATAAATTGTCACTTTATTCCAACAGTGGAAGTGATCACACTAACTGTGGCACACACTGATGTTTTCAGCAAATCTGCTGCCAAAAATGGCTATTAGAGGATAAAGTTTGACAAATAATCTTGACTGTTAATTGCAGCACACAGATTGGATGGTACATTCTCTTGCATCTATATTTTGGCCCTAAGTAGTCCAGGATTTGTTCCAGCAAAAAGTAGACAAGTAAGGAATGCAAAGGAACGGTTAGAAATGCTGATGTTATCTCGCGTCTATGGCATGGAGAAAAAAAGTACCATGTCTATCACCTACATGAAACTATGGTGAGTATAAGGAAAATTAGTATCAAGCTAAAAGCAGAAAAAATCATTTCGTAGATTGTCATATATGTTCTTCAGAATGATGTAGATACCTGAAGTGTCAAACTGAATCCTGAAAATGTCATAAATATGTCTGAGATTGAAATTCCAGGAGACAAGGAGGAGCTTAACATTTTCTTGGCTTGGTCTAACATGTAAATTCTTTCATACCTCATGTGTCAGAACAAACAGCAAACCCATGAATATTGTTAAGGAAAGATGCTGAGTGCATATGGTTTGGGTCATATTAGAGGAATTCCATCAAACTGCAGTGGTATGAAAGGAAACAAGTTTACTATACTGACACCCAACATTCTGTAAGAAAATGGTACAACAAAAGGACTCAATGATGTAAACCAAATTCATGAGCTGAAGCCACAAAACTTCATGACTTGAATAATGCTAGAGAGGGAAAAAAAGAATGTCACAAAAGGTTTTTAATGTGTTTTTATCTGACTCACTGGTAACGTGTTACAAATTGAGCCCTGCTAGTCCCAGAAATGTCATAAAAATTAAAGATTTCATAAAATCAATAAGTATGCATAGTATGTAAAGACTGACTCAACTTATCAGACTTTCAGACTCAACTTGATAGAACGCATAGATCAAGTGCGTGTACTGAACAAGAATTACGATTTTTTTACAAGTAATTAGTCTAGCCACAGGTTAACAGTTATAAACTGTTGTCATATCATGCTACTAATTAAAACTCAATTCACCTTACAAGCTCCTTCTTATACACACTCACACACATTATCTTTTTCTATCTTCCTCTTTCTTTCTCTCTCTTTCTATCTCTCTCTCTCTTTCTTTATGATGTGTTTCCAACTCCAGCTATTCATTTACCTGAGAACCAATCACACAGTTTTTGGCAGGCAAATGTTCACTGTCATTGATAACTGGTCACTAATACATAGACCAACCAACTTCTTGCTGCAGGTGAAGGCCTACAGTACACCCCTCTCAGCTCCAAAGTGTCTGCAACTCAATTTCAATTACCATACCACTGTCGACTTGCTTAACCTCACCCTATCTCTTCACCTCTTGTTAGCCCACTCCCCTGGCTTTGTCATCACTCCCTGGATCCTGTGGCTCAGTAAAGTTGAGTGGCACTGTGAGGGTGAGAGTGAGGGTTTGTGGTCGTCTGACAGAATGAAGCTGAGAAAGTGAGAGAGGGTTCCAAGGTGCAGCACACAGGATGTAGCAATTTTTCATAAGATTATCTGCTAGCTGTTGTCCACAGCCAAACCTAGGCCGTCTCCCGGTAGGTTCTGAACCTCAACCTCCTCATTTTCCCTCTCCATTGATCTTGTCATGTTTCTCTATATACACCAGTTTTCCATAAGACCAATTGTTCCCAGGCAGTAATATGGAATGTTGGCCAGCAGCTTTCCCAATTATCCCAAGCACTTGGCATCTTACATCACCACTGAGGTTCCACGCAACCATGGTCTCAGCCACGTTGCTTCCTACTTCTTGTGCCTTTATGTACAGAACTAATATGTGCAGGAGTCACCTGGGCAATTTTATCTTGTGCCAAAACAAAAGACAAAAATAGACCTGTGAATATACTCACACCTTGAATGGTTTTCATTTTGGAAATGGTCGACATTTTTTGTGAAATATGTACTTGTACGTACCGATTCTATTCTAGGGGCAGCACGGTGGCTCAGTGGTCAGCACCAGGGACCTGGGTTCAATTCCAGCCTTGCGTGACTCTCTGTGTGGAGCTTGCGTGTTCTCCGGTTTCCTCCCACTATCCAGAGATGTGCAGGTTAGGTTGATTCATCATGCTAAAAATATTGCCTGGTAGTATCCAGACATGTAGGGGCTAGGTCAGTTTCACAATGATAAATGACAGGGTGGGATGTCCTTCAGAGAGTTGGCACAGACTCAATAGTCCAAATTGTCTCTTTCTGCACTGGAAGGGTTCTATGATTAAATAGTCATACCATAGCTGTCAGTTTGTTAGGCACCCTGTTAATTAATTGACGTTCAACATCACTGCCAAAACCTAAGCAGAGTAATTGTAACACCACAATGCCACTTCAGTCAGTCAGTCCCTAGTTCACTGGTAAAATAATCCTAATCAGACACAGCCAATCAAAGCTGCAGTTGTCTTATACTATTAGGTGCAAAATAATTTCTGATTGAATTTTCAAGTTGTCCTAGCTGTTCCCAGCACACACCAATCATTCGAGTTCGAATCAAGTTGCATGCAATTGTGGTTTATAACCAGTTTCAACCAAATTTTTCTCCGGATTTCCAAAACTGTATTTTGCATATAAGCCCCAGGAAGTAAAAGTTCAATGTTCAAAAATATTCAAGTGCTCAAGAAGAAATACAGAAGATTTTATTGATGGGGAGCATGCATAGAAGATACAGGTAAATGGGGGGAGTCCTGGTGAAGCACCCAGGGAGATTTTGGTCAAAGGTCACTCTGAGTGACCTCTTGTCATCTTGTAATGACCACTTGCATGAGTAATTGCAACTCTTATGCTTAAAATTGTCAGCATAGGCATTGCATTCAGTGTGACATTGTGCCTATAATGATTCTTGGTCTCTGACCTTAAAAATGCGGGAAAGATCACATTCAGTTCAGATTACACTTTTTCAGGAACCTGCATTTATATTTCTTCGAGACAAAATAGTTTCATCATCATTTGCCTTGGTCTTACATCATGAAAACTTTTGCGACTTAATCTCTCCTGTGTTCTAGAGATAATGGGTACTGCAGATGCTGGAGAATCCGAGATTACAAGGTGTGGAGCTGGATGAACACAGCAGGCCAAGCAGCATCATAGGAGCAGGAAAGCTTGACATTTCGGGCCTA
>JAHRHZ010000076.1:1572327-1641047 GCA_024137785.1 Ginglymostoma cirratum
GATGAAGGGTCTAGGCCCGAAATGTCAAGCTTTCCTGCTCCTATGATGCTGCTTGGCCTGCTGTGTTCATCCAGCTCCACACCTTGTAATCTTTCCTGTGTTCTACCTTCTTTACTGACCTCTCCTTTTATTCTTTCCCACTTTCAACCCTTCACATGATTCAAATCCAATATATTGTCCCAGTTCTAACGTAGGGTCACAGATCTGAAGCATTCAAACTGCTTCTGTCTCCACAGACACCACTGAACTTTGCTGAATTTTCTGGATTTTGTTTTGCTTTATCAAATCTATTGCTGTGACAAAAAAAAACGAAAAAGAAAGTGAACCCAAAACTTTGCTTTTAAAAGTATTTTTAGGAGATGTGTGGCTTCTTTAAAAAAGGAAGCTCAAGTTCCCTGTCAGTTTGATTGATAGGTGATTTTAAGAAGAAGTGTAATACTCTTCTTATTTTGCAACTGCTTATGATTAAAATAAAATTGTAGTCTTTTTTAGTCTGGCATACTTAAAAGCAAACCAACCTAATATGTTTGACATATATGCAAAGATGAGGGAAGGTTGCATAACTGCTGGTTGACACATGACAAATTTCCTTTCAAAGAGGAGTAAAGGGATATGTGTGTACACAATGGTACCTTTGCATGAACCACCATCCACTGAAACAATCCAGACAGACATGTGAACAAAAGAACTTAACTTTAATAATTAAATGAGGTATTGAAAACAGTAGAGGTGAAAAGTAATAGTAAAACGAAATAGTCATTGTAAATAATAAAGACAAGCCGCGTTGCTGCAGAGAACAATTTCATATTTATTTGTACCGCTGACCTATGGCAAGTCTGAGTAATCAGGGTACAATGTGTTCTCCTGTAAATTTGGTTATTAGTTTCCTTTGCAGGCTCAAAGAAATCCCTAATGATATCCACACGCAAAAAAAATCTCATGTACTTTTGTTCAGGCAGTTGGAACTTTAGCTTACCATTCCTTTGGTAATCTTCAAATAATTCCTTCCTCACCCTTTTAAACATTCTACTCACTTTTTGAATATATTTCATAAATGTTCACGCATGCTGCCAAAGGTTTGAGGAGTACTCTACCATATTTTTCATGCCATGACAAATTATTGAAAAATTAGAACTATTTCTTCATGCATGGCAATTATGTATATATTAACCTGCTCCATTTCATCGTCACACAGCAACGCTGAAATTTAGCAAATTGACAGGCTGAAAATAGGCAAGTAAGAGAAGACTTTAATTTTCTTTAAGTGTACACCAGGGTCATGTGTTAGACACTGTAGCTGCTTGATACAGGATGCTGCTTAGCTCTTCTGTTGGTGGCTTCCACTACTTAGGATAGAAGTGGTCTAGGTTGGCCTGTTTGTATGGCCAGGGTATGCGAAAGCCCAGTATTGAAGCTATCTCTCTACTGTAGGGAACGAGACACAAGTACATTGGCCTGTTTACTCTCATCCATTTTCCCTGCTCTTTCCCCATATTTATCCAAACTCTACTTCTGCAGATCTAATTGCCTTTTAATGGAGAGTGTGCTTCGTTTAAAACAAAAGTGACAGGCTGACAACACTTGCCAGCGGTTGGATTTTGCGCTACTTTCTTCTAATTTATAGCTTTCAATATGAATGTGCTAATGTCTTCATCAAAAAGAACAACCGTTTTCCATACATTGCTTTAAAAAGTACTTGTAGCTTGGCGAAGTGGTCTTGTAGATGCACCTTGGGCTTTTTGCCAAATTATAATACAGCTGATTATCAAATTATAAGAACAGCATGATAGGATAGAACATATAACATAACTAATTGCACAAAATATTAGTCAACATACTAAAGTGTTAATGTACACATGATGGCAGGAGTATCCCGAAAGAAAGAAAGAAATATATACATACCAGGGAAACAATCTGTCAGCATACCATATCATCCTGCATTTCAGAAATGGCAGATTGACTGAAAAATATGAAGAACATCCTTGTCTGTATTTCTCAGGATTGTGAAGGATAGGTAGATCATTATTTGGTATGGTTCCCCAACCATTAACACATCATCATCATCATTTATGGCTGCAGTTGAATCTTGGATTCTATTGATGAAGAGATACAGTGATACAAGAAAAAAGACAGCAGGCATTCCCAAATGCACACTCTTGAGTTCTTTCCTGAACAAATAGCCACTAACAGTCTGTGGACATAGGAGCAATCTAGTAGCTGATATGTGACTATTTGGCTGGGTGCTGACATATCAGAATTCGTACTGTGTAGATGTCAGGCTTGGGACAAGTAACTTCTTGCAATTCTCCTGTAAGTAGGTACAGCTTTGTATAGTACAAGAGCATCCTGCAACTGATGAAGGAATACCAGAGATAGTTGCCACTTAACTGGATGAGAACTCACAGATTGGAATCTTCTATTATGGAGTCAAAGTTCGTAGGCAGACCTGGAATTGGGAGTGACTTCCTCTTGGGAAATAATTGGGGTTTTTCATGCAATCACATCATTCTTGGTTCATTATTTGTGAATGCTTGTTATTTGTAGAATGGCATATTTGATGCAGCAGGGGTGTGTAGAAAGTTCTTGCCATTCTGGGACCTTCCGCAGTTTAAAGCTCTGGGTGGCATAGTTGATGGCAGACATTCACTCATTCTAAGCAAGGAGGATATTTGCTTCCTGAGGTAGTCAGCCTCCTCCCTTATCTCCACTCACTTCACCATCCACCTTTGAAAATGTCTCATAGAAACTGGCCACGTGGTTCAGCAAGTCTTTACTAGAAGTACACCATTAAGTTGTCTAGGAAAGTCAAGAGGTCCCCTTCCCCAGAGATGGCAGCAGGAGGGTGTCCGCCTCAGACTGTTATCTTGGATTGAGATAACAGAGCAAGTTCATGCCGTCAAGTCTCACCAAATGACCTGGATCCAATGCAGGAAGAGGATTGATGATCTGCACACTCTCTGTGTAGTATAATGGAATGCACAATCAATGATTAAATAGCTGATTATATTACTTTTATGTCAGCAGGGCTGTATACAGTCAAAGAAAAATCAGAAAGAAGCAGATAGAGAGCAGGACATAGACAATGCACTATAGTAACCTGTATACGTGTGCATGTACATATAAAACAAAAAGAGTGTTACCGTACTATCAAGACAGATTGTGCCTTACTCCAGGAAAACATTGTAAAGCCATAAGCCATAAGAGCAAATGTAGATTATTCAGATGATCGTGTCTGCTTTTCATTCAATAATATCACGGCTGATATGATACTCCTCAACTCCACTTTCCAGCTGTATCCTCATAACCCCTGATTCCCAACTTTAAAATTCCGTGTATTTTGAATACACTTATGACAAAGCCTCAAAAGCTCTTTGTGGTAAAGAATTCCACGAATTCACGGTCATCCAACAGAAGAAATTTCTCCTCATCTATGTTAAACGGGCAACTCCTTATTCTGAGCTAAATACCTCTGGTTCTAGGCTCTACCAGAAGAAAAAACAATCCCTCAGCATCATCATGGCAATCCCTCTAAGAATCTTGTCTGATCCACTAACGTCTCATTCCTCGAAACTCCAATGTGTACACACCTAACTTACTCACCCACTTCTCATAAGAAAGTCCCTCTATAACTGGAATCAATTTAATGAACCTTCTCTGGACTACCTCTAATTCCAGTATATCCTCCGATAAGGGAACAAAACTGTTCACAATATTAGGTACAGTCTAACTAGAGCCTTGGGCAGTTTTGGCAAGATCTCCCTATTATATTCTGAAATAAAAGTCAACATTCTGTCTGCCTTCCCTGCTGAACTTGAATGCTTTTTTTTGTGATTTAAGCATGAGGATCGCCAAATCCCTCTGTGCTGCAGATTTCTGCAGCCTTTCCTCATTTAAATAACATTTGGCTTTTCTAAGCTTCCTGAAATATTTAATAATTACACATTTTCCCCACATTACATTCCATCTGCCAAGTTTTTACTCAGTTACTTAACCTGTATATATCCCTCTGTGGATTCTTTGTGTCAATCACAGTACTTGCATTGTCACTTATTTTTGTGGCAAGCACAGACTCAGCCATCTTTCCTTATTCAAGTTGTTAATATATATATAATATATATAATAAATAACTGTGGCTCCAGTATTGATGACTGTGGCACCCCAATAGTTACAGTTTACCACCCTGAAAATGCCCTTTTTATTTCAAATACCTGTCTTCCATTAGTTAGTCAATCCCCTGTCCATGCTAAGGTAATGTACTATAATATAATATACGATAATATAATGTTTTATAATATAATACACCCGATACAGAGCTTTTATCTTGTTACTTAGCCTTATGTGCGGTGCTTTATTGAATACGTTTTGGAAATCCAAAAAATATCACGTCTATTCATTTCCCTCTATCCTTCCTCAAAAAATCTCAAGGGAAGTTGTCAGCCATGATTTCCCCTTCACGAAACCATGTTGTCTCTACTTGATTAAATAACGTGTTTGTAAATGCTGTAATATCCTTTTGCCCCTTGATTCCAATGAACTTCAGTTTTGTTCGCATATAGCACAGTGTAGAGCTGGAGGAACACAGCAGGTCAGGCAGCACAAGAGGAGCAGGAAAGTTGACGTTTCGGGTTGGGACACTTCATTTTTCTGAAGAAGGGCCTCGACCCGAAACTTCAATTTTCCTGCTCCTCTGATGCTGCCTGACCTGCTGTGTTCCTCCAGCTCCACACTGTGTTATCTCTGACTCCAGCATCGGCAGCTCTCACTGTCTTTCAGTTTTGTTCAGATGCCTTAATTCCACGTTTTGTCAAGTGTGCCCTTTATAGCAATGACCTACAGAGGTTAGATCTGATCTGTTGGCTGTGGAATTGCTTGTCTCTGTTTAGCATTGCTGCATATGCTGTTTGGCATGAAAACAGTCCTATTCTGTGGCTTCATCAGATTGACACTTCATTTTTGGGCATGCTTTGTGCTGTTACTGCAGTCTTCATTGACCAGGTTTGGGTCCTGGATGGTTGATAATGGTAGGGGGATACATCTAGCTACAGGTTTGCAGATTTGTTTGAATACAATTTTGCTGCTGCTGATGGCCCACAGCGTCTCATAGATGCTCAGTCATGATTTACTGGATTCATTTGAAATCTATCCCATTTAGCACAGTGGTGGCACATGAGAGATATCCACATGATATCTGTGGATATAACACATAACAAGATATCCTCAATTGTTGTTTCAAATACCTAGGTCAATGTCATATAATTTTTCCATATTTGTTCTTTGAGATGATGTAGATATTGAAAAAGCATGTTACTAATGATGAATCTTTCAGATACTTGTGACTTTTAGTTAGTCATTGCTGAACATAAATATGATTAAACACGGATCTATTTTTCTATGAGTAACCAATCTTTGGACTAAGATACTTGTATTGTAAAATGAAAGATAGGCAAACATACCTTAGCTAACCTTGACCAGTTTTTTAACTCTGTAGTGTCATGTTGTATGATAGACAGAGAGATTGGATTTGGGGTGGAATGTCCAACCCAATTTTATTGAACACTTCATCAAGGAAAAACTTTATGGACTCATCTATTGCACTTTAATTAAAATCTGTCAACTACTTCACAGCCACTTCAATAAACAGTCTGAAATGTGCATGAACAATTCTGACAAGCACTTCCGGGGATTTGCTAAACCCCATCCACTGGTCCTTATCACTGTTTTTGAACTATTTGTTTGAAAAGACCAGTAATATCCGTTCAACGAAGCCGCTACAGTTTGTAGCTTAGACTTTAAGGTTTGCCTGATGTTTCAGGATCTGCAGTCATTGATTTTGACTCATTCAGGGCTTTAGTCTTTGTGTTGTCTCACTGAGGTGATCTTCTGGATCTGGTCACTCTGACAATGCTCGCCAGTGGAAACAAGGAGCTGGAGATGTTGTGCAGTTTAGCTGTCAGTTGAAGGTGCTCTCTGGAGATGCCTATGAAAAACATGTAAAAGCAGAATGACCTCGGGTTCCACAATGTTCCTTTTATCTCCCTCTTCAAGAACTACTTGAAGTTTCTGTGGTTTATGTGCAACATAAACATCAGACAGGGACAGGAAGAGCCAATCTGGTGACTACTTTCCACATTTGGAGATTGTAGAACATGGTTTTGAACCTTCAAGTGTCAAGTGCTGTTCTTGTTGCGCTATACTTCTGGCTTTCTACTGAGCTGGGTGCTACCAAGTCCGTGTAACCTTCCTCTAACAAAGCAGGTTAACCGGAGAAATAAACAACAGGTTCTTACTGAAACAATGCGGTCATTAGCACCGGGCCAGGCAGTTCCATGCCTGTCTGGTTTCATCAAGAAATGAATACCTCCTGTTCCAGCTCCTCAGTTTACAAATGGCAGAGTTCGACTAGGTTTAACTTGACTTTCACATTTCCACCTTCCAGATGAAGCAGCACTTTACCTGCACTTCCCTCAATCAAGTCTATTGCATTTGCTGCTCACAATATGGTCTCCTCTACGTTGAGGAAAGGAAGCGTAGACTGGGTGACTGCTTTGCAGAACATGGGAACATAAGAACCAAAAGCAGGAGTAGTCCATTTGGGCCTTTGACCCCGTTTCACCATTTAATAAGATCTTGGCTGATCTTTTCATGGCCTCAGTTCGACTTAGCCACCCTGTTACCATAACACTTAATTCCTTTACTATTAAAAAAAATCTATTTTAGCTTTAAAAACACTCAATGAGAAAGCCTCAACTACTTCACTGGGCAAGGAATTCCACACATTCACAGCCCTTTGGATGAAGAAGTTCCTCCTCAATTCAGTCCTAAATCTGGTCCCCCTAATTTTGAGGCTACGCCCTCTTGTTCTTGTTTCACTGGCGAGTGGAAACAAGCTCCCCCTTCTACCTTATCTATTCCTTTCTTAATTTTATATGTTTCTATAAGATGTTCCCTCATTCTTCTAAATTCACATGAATATAATCGCAGTCAACTCAGTCTCTCCTCATAAGCCAACACTCTCAACTCCAGAATCAACCCAGTGAATCTCCTCTGCACCCCCTCCAGTCCCATTACATACTTTCCCAAATTAGGAGACCAAAGCTGCACCCTATACAGCTGTGACATAACCTCCCTGCTTTTAAACTCAATCCCTCTGGCAATGAAGGATAAAATTCCATTTGCCTTCTTAATTACTTGTTGCACCTGCAAACCAACCTTCTGTGATTCATGCACAAGGACATCCAGATCCCTCTGCACAGCAGCATGCTGCAAAGTTTTACCATTCAAATAAAGTCCATTTTACTTTATTCCTACCGAAATGGATAACTTCACATTTATCAATATTCTATCTAACAGACATTTGTCCACTCCCTTAAACCAACTATATTCCTCTGCAAACTTTCAGAGTCCTCTGCACACTTTGCTCTACCACTCATCATAGTGTTGCACCTTTGTTCCTCCCTCAGAAAAGACCCAGAGCTTGCAGTTGCCTACCACTTCAATACACCACCTTCTTCCCTGGCCAACATCTCTGTCTCAAGCTCGCTACAGTGCTCCAACAAAGCTTGGTGCGAGGTGGAAGAACAGCAGCTCATTTTCCACTTGGGAACTCTACAGCGTTTTGGACTCAATTTGAGTTCAACTCAAGGGCTTAAGGCACCTTCTCCCATGTCCTTTTCCCAAGCCCCACACACCAGGCCTTGTTATTCTATGGTCTCCTATTACACACTACCCATTGTTAGCCACTAATAGCCCTCATTAGCAGCTATTCATTCTGCTAGGCTGACTGTTATCAACTTCTTTGTCTGTCCAACTGTTCTGGCTCTCTTCAGACTCTATCTCCACCTATAGGTTATTGCTTACCCACTTCCCCCACCCAATCTTCTGTGTTAAAAAAAAACTTTTTCCAAGCTACCATCAGTTCTGAAGAAGACTCACTTGACCCAAAACATTAACTTTGATTTCTCTCCACAGATGCTGCCAGACCTGATGTGTTTTTCCAGTAATTTCTGGTTTTGTATCTTTTCTAATATTCTTTCAGAATCATCATAGAATCCCTGCAGTGTCGAAACAGGTCCTTTGGCCCAACAAGTCCACACCGACCCTTGGAGCATCCCACCCAGACCCATCCCCCTCTAACCCACACACCCCTGAACACTACAGGCAATTTAGCATGGCCAATCCACCTAGCCTGTACATCTTTTGACTGTAGGAGGAAACCGGAGCACCCGGAGGAAATCCACACAGACACAGGGAGAACGTGCAAACTCCGCACAGACAGTCACCCGAGGCTGGAATCAAACCTGGGTCCATGGCGCTGTGAGGCTGCAGTGCTAACCACTGAGCCACATGCCACCCTTTTCTGTATTAGTCACACTGTGCCCCAGGCTTTTCAATATCTATATCCATGAGAAAATGCTCAAGATATCAACGGCTTCAACAAAACTCAAAAATATTCTGTTAAAACTGCTAAGTCAATTGTCTCTTTGTTTAACTGCAAAGAGCTTCCACAAAGATTGACACAGGTTATGGATTGGGTTAATAACCTGTCAAAGTTTATGAACTTCCTATAAAAGAACCCTGGAAAGTTGCCTTTGGCTCATTCCATCTCAATTAATTCATTTTTGAATTGCCGTCAGCAAATGACAACTTCAGCCAAGCATAACAGTCAATTGTAGTAAAGCCTTCAGTTTTTCCACTTCTTGTGCATGACAAACAGAATGATGTGATCAGTTTGATTTTCCAGGAATTTTTGACTGGCTCCAGCGGAGGTCTCCAAACTACAAAGTCAGGTGAAAAGCTGAATTCAGTTTGGGTTACTGCTTAATACTAGTCCAGGGCAGCATGGCTCAGTGGGCAGCTCTGTTGCATTGCAGTGTCAGAGACCCAGGTTCAATTCTAGCCTCAGGTGACTGTCTATGTGGAGTTTGCACTTTCTCTCTGTATCTCTGTGGATTTCCTCTCGGTGCTCTGGTTTCCTCCCACAGTTAAAAGATGGACAATAGCAACATTTAAAAAACATTTGGATAGGTACACGGACGGGAAGGATTTAGACGGATATGGGCCAAATGCAGGTAATTGAACTAGCTGAATGGGGACCACAGTCAGCATGGACCACTTTGGGCTGAAAGGCCTGTTTCCATGCTGTATTACTCTATGTGCAGGTTAGGTGGATTGGTCATGCTAAATTGTGTGCAGGTGAGGTTGACTAGCCATTGGAACTGTAGAGGGATGGGTTTGGGTGGGATGCACTTTAGCATGAACTTGATGAGCTGAATGTCCTGCTTCTTGACTGCAAGGAGTCTATATACTTGGCAATGTTCTCTGCTTCAAAATTTCCTCTTGATTTCTATTTAAGAGTTCTTCAATCTTAGCTGGATCAAATTTTCTATATTCTTATTTTAAATTTGATTTTAAGTCACCTCTCTTTTGATCTCCAGATTGATTGGCAGAGTCTGACATATCTCAAACATGATGGTCACAGTTTCACCTCATTTTCAACTCTGACATTCTCCCATCAGATCATTTTTCAATGCTCTCATAGGTTACATAAAATATACAGAACTGACAGGTGCAATTTTCGGAGTACACAGGAAATTTTTTCAAATGAGCAATTTGTTCTTAAACAGATTAACACCTGCTTTAATGTAACACTGCCTAGAACTTGGATTACTAATTGAAAGCATTCCCCCTACCTTATCTGCAGGGTAACTGCGATTCAAAATGATTGGGAAGCTGAACTGTTATCAAATCGGCACCTTAATTCTTGGTTGCATTTGAGGCGAACGTGCAGAGCCTGAGAGTGAAGAAAAATGTTTGGTCTCGATCTTACAGTTTCAACTGCGCTAATAAGAAGGCAATGGTCAGAAGCCCTGGAAGCATTTTCAAACTAGATTAATGACGAGAACTGAAGTGCAGCAGGAGACAAAAGTACTGGCACCAGTGTATTCTTTCCAAATCAACCTGTTCAGAGACACTAGTATGCACCTCTGGAGCCAGTAGAACTTGACCCTCGGTCTTCTGGTCCAGGGATAGGGACACTACCACTGAGCCACAAGAGGACCCTTTTCAGGCACCAACCGATCTTAGCACCAACAAGTTTCATCTGGTTTGGGGAAGCACCTCCAAAATTATGCTTGATCCATTAATGATCAAATAACGTTGTTACTGAGCTCTTTGAGGGTGTGTTAAATACATTATCAGCATCAACTTCTGGTTTTCATTGATATGGTTGCCATGCACTGTTTGGAACAGGGGTGAATGGAGGAGGACATACAAAGATCCATTCAATAAAGAACAAAAACAAAGTTGTTGGAGGAGCTCAGCAGGTCTGGCAGCATCTGTGAAGGGAAAAACAGAGTTAACTTTTTGGAACTGGTGGCCCTTCCTCAGAACAGAGGGCTCTGCTTCAGTTCTGGAAACCATTTTAATTCTATTTCCAGCCCCAAGAAGGAAAATGGAGTCTCATGTCATCTCCATGAAAGAACTATAGGAAAGATATTATTAAACTGAACAGGGTTCCAAAAAGATTGACCAGGATGTTGCCAGGAATGGAGGGTTTGAGTTATAAAAATAGGCTGGACAGGTTGGGACATTTTTCACTGGAGTGTAGGAGATTGAGGGGAGGCCTTGTAAAGGTTTGTAAAATCGTGAGGAGAATAGATAAGGTGAATTGGTCTTTTCACTGGGGTCGGGGAGTTCAAAACTAGGGGCCATATTTTTAAGTTGAGAGGAGAAAGTTTTAAGAAAAGACATGAGGGGCAACTTTTTAAAATGCAGAGAGTGGTTCACGTGCAGAATGAACTGTCACAGGAAGTGGTGGATGCGGGTCCAGTTACAATGTTTAAAAGATTTTGAATAAGTACATGAATAGGAAAGGTTTTGAGGGCTATGGGCCAAATGCAGGCAAGTGGGACTAGTTTAGTTTGGGAACATGGTCAGCGTGGACTAGTCGGATCAAAGGATTTGTTTCCGTGCTGTATAATTCTATGGCTCTAATTACAAATAAAATGAGGAATCGTCGTTGAGTAGTGATTATGTACCTGCCAACTAGGGAACACAGTACTCTCTCACACAAAACCAACAATCTTGGGACTGAAACAAAACAAAAAAATTGCTGGAGAAACTCAGCAGGTTTGGCAGCAACTACAGGAAGAAAGCAGAGTTAATGTTTCAATTCTGGTGACTCTCCATTAGAGCCCTTCAATCTCAGGACTAAAGCTGTTTGGATGTTTCCAGATTTCAAGTCAGGTGATTGAAGCACTGAGTGGGTCAAACCAGTCCGGTTTTTGTTATCAAAAAGTCACTTAAAGTGCAAGATAAGCTGAAGTGTAAGTAACAAAACAATTATTAAGACTTGTCATGCAATATTTAGCTGAAATATACAGGTAAGAAAATTTTAATTGAATTTTTTTTAAAAAAATGCATGGCACATTGTAACAATGTAAAGTTTCCAGACACCTTGGACTTTACACAACCAGTTTTGAGAGATTGAACCTGTATTGGTATTGTGAAAAGACAACCCAATCTCTAATCAGTTTTTTGATAGCAGGATGAATGCTTGCAGTAGAACATGAAAATAATAGAGGGAAAAATATAAGGGAATCTGTACATCGCTAAAAGATGTATAATACCATCAAAGATGTTTGTACAACTATTTCAAACTTATTGCTGATGTATTTGCAGAATTCAAAATTTTTATTTACCCAACTAATTCTATCGAGATGAACTACTTAGCTCCTGTCTTTGATATTTTGGAATTTCTTCTACTCGCAGTTGCTGTTGCCTACTTAAAAATGGTGACTGCATTTCATAAACAATCCTGCTACTCCGAACCTTTTCTTATTTTGTACATAGTCAATGTGAAGCCGAAATTCTGATTTTATAGTGAATATTTATCTCTCAAAATAATTTGTAAATTTACTTTTAAAACACGAGAGTGAGGCTTTCCTTTGAGTCCCCCTTAGGCACAATTTAATTTTGCACATATATTTCATTTTGAAATTCGTTTTGTTTGTTCGATAGCAACGTGTTCAGAAAAACCAGATAAAATTCCAATTAATTTATCCTAGTCATTCAGATTCTAATTTAAGATCTGTGCTGACTCTCATCTTTGATAAAGCTCTCTCAGATATTTGTTCATTTCTTTTGAACTATGCAGTTGTATCAATATTCACGGTACCCAATTAAATAATAATACAATGGTAAAAGATAATCCATTGATGCACTTATTAAAAGAAATATTTGTTGAATATTTTGTTTAAAAGTGTACAAGCACTGTAAGCAGTACCATACAACCTTCTTTCATGTAGAAGCCTCAACAACCAACCATAATTCATTGTGTGAATTGAGTGAAGAAATTGCTTTAGCACTCAACTCGATAAGGAGTTAAGAACTTAACAAGGTAGCGCGGAGCTTGAGTGTAGCTGAAAAGAAATTTTAAAAAGTATACTTTGAAGATTTTCATCTGCACATACTCTTTACATACTGAACTGAAAGGGACTGTATTTTTTTGAAATAAAATACTTTCCAGCATCAGGTAATACTTTCTCATCTCTACTTTTCTTGATTATTGAACATCATAAAATGAAGACAATATTAAAGGGAGTGCTTGAATGAAATATTTCTACGTGTCAATTTTTCAGAGAAATTCCTTTAAAACTGTCCAATATCTAAAAATGCAAATGGAAAATGCAAATAAAAGAATAGCCAATTAATGTCCTCTGCTGGCACACTTCTTATAGCATTTCCAATCAATTATTTCTGCATTATTTCCACAGCTGACCCAACATTTGATGTGATCCCACAACTGGACAACTTTTCCTCAATAAATAAATACTGAGTGTGCTAAGATTTAAGCTGACAACAAATGTAAGGTCATTAGACAGACTTTGAGTGTGGTATATTTGTACATATTGGAAGATACGTAAGTTAGTACACGGGGCCTAGCCTCAGCAGACAGAAGGGATATAGTCAAATATTACATTTGTTACAAATTAACAGACTTGTCCCATTCACTATGCTTGGAACAGGACGGATGTTCCTTGAGCCTTGTGCACAGGTTGTTGCCTGGTTCCCCAATGTCACTAAGTTTGCATTTGCAAAGCATGTTGTAAATTTATGGATATTTTAAGGTGGTTTCTTGTTACAGTGGCTGTGAAACTTAGAGTGGAACATGTTATCTGATGTGTGTTGGACTTTGATGCCCCTTGATTTGGGTATGTAGTACAGTCTGTGAGAGGTGGGGCTGATTGACTGAGGATGGCTACTTTATGAATGAAAGTAGACATTATAGACTGAGTAACTGGTGGGCATGTGTTAATCCTTTTGGAAAAGTATCCATCGAGTAGATTTAATATGGCAAAGTTCTTATTGCAGACTTGTAAAATTTTCAATGGTATGTGTTCTTTAAATGGGGTGTTGCAAGCTATTTCCAGGAATGCTAGTATGGACTGACCTGTGGCAAAAGCAATTGTCTGACTTCTTAGCTGTAAGATTCCCCAGATTCCAATATATAATCTTTCAGATTTTCTTCCAGATACTGCCTGAAGCCTTGAGGCCGACAATTTCCTCCAATGGATCTTTTTTAAGATAGCAACTCTATTGTTTAGAGCAAATTTTGCATGGTGACTTGAATACACAGATCTGTTTTATAACGTTATAAATCATAGAGCCATTGCTCACCTTTACTTCAGTCATGCCTGATCAGCCCATGAGATCTAATTTGTGTCACTTTACATGTTTTATTGATTTTTTGTTCTCTCATCTATAATGTGGCTTCAGAGGTGAAGTTTTCTTATGTATGTTATATAGTAGAATCACACAAAAGATAGCAAAATGATTCATTAATTAATCTTTTCTAGTGGATTTTGAGGAACATTGCCACAGTAGTAGTCATAGTATCAAATGGTTTTAAAAATTTCTCTGAATTGGCACACAATACCTTTTTTAACGTAGCACATTATGTCTCAAAAATTATGAAAAAATATTAAAAAACAAAACGTGAATGACTTTGTTCTATAAAGGACAGAATACAATGGATAAACTTAAGTAATAAACCTAGATATCCAGGCTTGGACTGACAGGTGGAAAATACCATTCGTGCCACAGAAATACCAGGCAATGACCATCTTCATTTAGAGATAATCTAACCACTGTTCTTGACACTGAATGGTGTTTCCATCACTGAATCCCCCACTATCAACATTCTGGGGAGTTACCATTGACCAGAAACTCAACCAAACTCACCATATAAATGTAATGGCTTCAAAAGCAGGTCAGAGGCTAGAATTACAGTGGTGAGTAGCTTAACTCCTGACTCCCCAGATCCTGTCCACCATCTACAAGGCACAAGTCAGGAGTGTGATGGAATACTCCCCAGATGCTTGGATAGGTACAGCTCCAGCAACACTCGAGAAGCTTGACACAATCGAGAAAAAAAAGCCCACTTGTTTGACGCACATCCACAAAATCAACTCCCTTCACCATCAATGTTCAGGAGCAGCAGTGTGTACTATATACAAGCCATACTGCAGAAATTCACCAAAAATCCTGAGGCAACACTTTTCAAAGCATGACCACTTTCATGCACAAGGACAACAGATACATGGGAACACCACCGCTTAGACGTCCCCTTCAAGCCGGTTGCCATCCTGACTTGGAAATGTATCGCCATTCCTTCACTGTCGCTGGGATTCCTTCTCTCCTTGCAATGTGAATCAACCTACAGCACATGGACTGCAGCGGTTCAAGGAGGCAGCTCATCACCCACCTCCTCATGGATAAATAGGGATGGGTAATAATTGCTAGCCAGCCAACGAGATGCCCAGATTCCACAAAAGAATAAAACTAACTCCTACATTCATGTTTATTTACACATTATATTTTATTCATTCATGAGAATTGAACATTGCTGGCTAGGTCATTATTCAATGCCTTGTTCTAATTACCCTCGTGAAGTTGGTGGTTATTTGTCGCTTTGAACTGCTGTAATCATTGAGGTGTACTCATAGTGCTGTTAAGGAGGATGTTCCAGGATTTTAACTCAGTGACAGTGCAAGAATGGCGATTATGGCTCCATATAGGATAGTTCGCGGTTTGGGAAAATTGGAAAAAGGTATTCCAAAGTAAGTTGTCATTCTAGTTATTCGAGACCGTAGGTTTGGAAGGTGCTATCCAAGGAGCACAGGTGAGCTGTTGCAACCCACCGTGTACATGGTACACCTTGCTGCCATTGTACATTGGTTGTTGTAGATGTTGTAGATGTTAGATGGACCACCAATCAAATGTGGACTTCTTTGTGCTGGATTTTGTTGAGCTTCTTGAGTGTATTCGGAGCTACAGTCATTTGAGATGTTTCGTGTTTCAGTGGCAAAGCTGAGAAAAGAAAATGTGGTAAATGGAAATAGGAGGCACAAAGTTGGCATACGGATATGAGGGGCCATGAGGACATTAAGTGGCATGTGTTTGAGAAAGTGTGAGGGATAAGCGCCAGAAGAGTGTTTTATAATTCTCCCGTTCTGGGGACATAAGGAACTGTTGAGATCCCATCAGATAGTCACACTGGATGCATCAGATCCCAGAGCGAGACAGATGCAAGTTTTGGTTTCTTCCTTTACTGTGGTGGTCAATCATATTCACAGGAGGATGCCAATGCACTTTTTTGAAAAGAAGAGTATAAAAGCTTACTACACAAAAGAAAAGCATGAACTATGTTGCACTAAATAAGAATGATACAAATATCAGAAAGCAAGATTTGCTGCTTTTACCCCAGTAGCACCCTTACAGATGTTCAAAACTCAATGAACATACATCCCTGTCACTTGACGCTAAAGCTTCTTGATCAGCTGATACAGCTGTAATTGTTTCTGGAGCTGTCATCTTACTGAATTTGAAACATTTTCAGATTAAACACGGATTTTCATGCATTCAGTTTACAGTAGTTATCTGGCCTGTTTTCTTAATAGCTTAATACTTTCAGCTTTCACTTTCCATAACCTGCGGACACAGGCTAACACGCTGAATTTCTGAAGAAGTGTCTAGGCCTGAAACATCCGCTTTCCTGCTCCTCTGATGTTGCTTGGCCTGCTGTGTTCATCCAGCTCTACACCTTGTTATCTCTGAATTTCTGGAAGTTTCTGTTTTTGTCTCCATCTCCCTGTGTCATTCGACAGCTTACTGCCCGGCATCAGCACACTTTTCTCAACTTTCTTTTCTAGGCATGGAACTGTTAACTGAGCTCTGCTGTAATGCTGTAAACCCCTTCAAAAATGTACCTGTAACGATACCTGAGATATTATGGCACAAAAACTCAAAAATGAAACTAACAACGAATGGAATTTTTTGCTCCCTTGAGCAAAATGTTGGAAAAATATGGCAATAAATGAAACATTCACATTCTCGATGTTGAGAAAAGAATTTCTGATTTTCCTGTTAGGACTTAAATAGCAAATTCAGTATCTTGTTAAGAAGTATCAACTGCTGTATTTCCATATATTTTCAACTCATTATCAACTATATTTGCCTTGCTTTTATGCAACTCCCAATTCTCCTCTCCTTCGCAGACAAACCAGATGGTGCCGATTCTGACATGAAAATCAGAGCACTGACGTGGTGACAATAGCTCACTGCTCACTTCTCTGGACTTTCATCAACTTTTCTCTTCTCCACAATAGTCCTGCATGTTCCACAGATACCACACTCTTCCATCACCCTTCATCCACACCAGTAAACATTGGCAAAAGATCACCCTCAGTATATCATCATGCCCACTTTCAGATCAACTCATGAACCACTTCAATCCCTCAAGAGCTCAGGGACACTTTTCACTTGCGTAGTTCTTTCAGATTGCTTTGCACATGGGCACAAGAGACATTTCATGTATCTACAAAGAAAGCAAATTATGTCTCTTATTTTCATTTCTTAGTGCTCATGCATTTTACTCTTACTTTAAAATTAATGGCCTCTGTGGCTCGCGTTGCTTATGAGCACTGAGGCAGACTCGAGCAGTTTGTCATGGCTCGAAGTCAAAGGCATACATTACAGTATAGCACAGTGCTACATCAATGAAGTTTCTGATCATGATGGCTGTGGAGTAGCAGTGCAGCGTTCCGGGTGGTAATGGCGGAGGGAGTCGAGTTTGTGCTCTCGGTGGTGGTGGTGGGGGGCGGTGAGTTTGGGGCCAGTGCCTGGTGCGGGTCTCAGCACCTTCAGCTAAACATCATTCCTCTACCTTAGAACCCAAATTTCCACATCATGATCATAAAATGTAATAAGCCTTTGCCACAGTACCTTTCAGATCTTGTCCTTGGACATCATTGTTTAAGGTAAGGTTTGTTATCGGAAACAGGAGGCACCTTTTGGGTTTATGGAGGAAGCAGTCTTGTGTGTAAATGCATTGGGACTCGCAAAATTGTCAAGAAGCTGTTCAAACAAATTCAGTTTACAAAGAAGCTCAGGCAAATTAAGTACCTGTTTATATAAATCTATTGTAGGATTTGCGCTGCATGAGTGATTTTCCAAACCATCATTTTCACAATGGAATGTCAATTCATGGACAGTTCCACCTATTTATTGAATGGAAATGTTCATTACCTATGTACTTTAGTGAGATTTTTATTGACATATATATTTTTATATAGCTGTTTAAATGAAATGTTTGTTTACAAAGGCCATTGCATACTAAAGTGAAGTGTTTGGATTTGTTCTTACAATTTCATTGTATTGAATATTTGTTTTGTATCAATTCGAGGGAAATTTGTTTTCTATAGTGGCATAACCATCAACTTTATTTTCTGTCATGATTTCTCCTGCTTAATGCCAATACTGGATAAAAGGCAAGTTGGCATGCAGAGGGGAGCACAGAGGGTGATGGCATATATGAATTGGCACTGACTTGGCATGAGGTATATGGGGGCTGTGTATAGAGTGGCACATGAGGTATGAGGGCCATAAGGTGAGATGGGCGTAAAGTGGTGGGGGTGTACAAGGGGTCACGTGGGTTTGGTGAGGTGCCATAAATTGGTACAGGAACTATGAGGGGCCTTAAGGATGGTGCAGTTGCATGCATTGACATGGGAAGTATGAGGACCCATAGGGATTAGTAGATTGCAAGAGGACGACATAGGATTTATGAAGGGTCGTGGGAGAAGAATACATTGCCATGGGGTAAGAGGGACCACTGGGTTGGTGCAGAGGGATAAATTGGGCATTGAGAGCCTGGGGAGTGATGAGCTGAGAACATGAGGATGTTTTCTATATTAATTTTTGCATTTAAACTTTGCAGATGAAGCCAGAGTCCCCAGAGAGGGATTTTATCTAACTTGCCTCAAGAACCGGGCAGTGCCTTAGGCTTTTCCACGATCACCTGGCCTGATTCCTAACCCAGACTCCCTGTTAACATGGGGCTTACATATAGCAATGGTATGCCTGAGTTTAAAAAAAAAGTTAATTATGTCCATAAATATAGGAATTGCAGCAATTCTTTGTGACATTGAGATCTAGGATTGACTGGTCCAGACTAGTCAATAATTGGCAGACGATTTGGAAAGAGAGCTCAAAATTCCAGTTGTATTGTGACAGATTCTCTGGTCAAACTGTCACATCGCAGTTGCGGTAAAATTTCAATTTGAGGGAAGTATTGACTGTCCAGTCACATTAAAGGACAGATTTGAAGAAGTTCACATGTTGCTCCAGGGATCCATGATCTCAGAGGGACTTCCACCAGAGAGTTCATTACTGATATGAGGCACATTAATATCCTTTGTAATGTCCATATCAGTACAAGAGAGGGATGATCAATTCCAGAATGAACTTCTTGCCTGCTACCAGACAGTTGTTTTCTCCAAGAGGGACAGAAGGCAACGAGGTAGGTCAATTCCATACCTTCTTTCCAACCTCAGAATGACCTAGTGCCACTTCATGTTTCTACCTAGCACATTCTGGCAGCTAATAATGATACATTATTTTAGGTGCAGCCCAACCATTTTGTACACACGTATGACCAGTTCAGCTCTGATTTGGGAAGCAAACTGGATACCCACACTTTAATAAACTTAGAGTCAGCTACATCAACTGTAAAACTGTTCTATCAGAATTTCGAACCCAGTACTATTGCACTGTTGAAAGTTAATCATATATATGTTAATCAATAAATCACATTGTTTTCTAAAAATTCTAAAAGTAACTTAAAAGTTTGTTTTTTTCTTTTCTATCCAGTTCTGATCTATGTCTACAATAACAGATTATGTTTACGTTCACTTCTGTTTACAGGCCAATATTGTTTTTCTTGTTTACAAATAAAATTTCATAGCAGTCTTAAAGGGGAATTTGTATTTCCAGACATAAACCCAGCAGGGCTGCTTGCCTGACAGCTGCAAGATGGAGATTCTATTCTTTATTAGAGGCAGGCTTTAATGTTCCCCTTGTGAGTACCTGTGATAGGAATAGGATTAGGGTCAGGGTCAAATAAGCATGCAAAAGCAAATTGATGGCTTTAAGCCTGAGTTGATCAGGTATCCTGGAGGCTGCTAAGCTAATAGATGGGTATTGAAGGAGGTTCCAGAAAACCTGATGGCTCAGAACTGATAGGGTAGGGCAGTGAAAATGGGAAGACTGAAGGCAGTACTCCTGTTACTCTAGCGCTCCCATCCACACTGAGGGAATAGTTAGCCACATGATGGATAGGCTGCCCACTTTTACCAAGTGAAACGTCCTCTGTGGACACTCCATTCAGTGTGCAATTAAAATCGACATTCTTGTACTTGGTTTTGCATATAATTCATGAAACACTTTGTGCTTGCAAAACAGTTGCCTCTAACTTCCGAGAATGTGGCAGCAAGAGTAGCTAAGCTATACAATGTTCAGCGTTTTGATTTTAACTGCCATTCCACTCATTTTCTGCCAAGTGGAGCTATTAATTTCCCATTTTACTCTGCCTTGTACTTGAGATATTTTAACTGTAAAGTCAATGCTGCACCTTTTTTTTAAGAGATATTTACCGAGTTTAAGTGCCACATTTGAATAATGGCTTATTATTGTGCTCCAGTGTGATTTGCAATTACAATTTCAATGAAATATAGAAATCTTCTGTGCAAATTTTGCATTCGTGTTAGTAATTTTGGTGATGTTGATAAGAGAAGAGGAATGCAAAATCATTTTGTTTCAACATCCTGAAACATATGCCTGTGGTTGGTTAAAGCAGAAGGCACCTGGTGACACACAATATAATAAACGAATGATATTAAACCAAACAACTGCTTTTAGATCTGTGTGGGAATACATTATAAGGTGTGCAGTGTCAAATGTTAATGTGTGTTAAAGTAACTGTAGCATAGTGGTAAGTGACTTTTTGCTTGGTCGCGAAGCTTGTCAGTGGATTTTTCTGCTTCCCTTCAGATCATGTTAACTTTGTATAGAACATTGTGGGCCAATTGTATTTAACATACCATTTATAATCCAGAGCAGTTAAAAGTGTTACATTGTTAAGCTTTCCAGTAATCTTTGCAGTATTTTTTATTTTAATAAACCTGCAATAATGATGCAAATATTAATCCTTCAGTGTGAATGCCATCATTCGTCACTACTGTGGAGTATGCTGACAGTTACCATGGTGCCGGACAGTGCTGCAAGCATAGACAGGCTTGTTAAAGGAATTGTGTGCATATTTCCAACATAGAAAGATAGCTAACTGAGCCCTAGAGACTAGATCCTCTTTGTAGGTTACGTGGAACAATCCCTGTTCCATACCTACACTGGCCCTAAACCCTACCTCTTCCTCCGTTACATTGATGACTGCATCGGCGCCGCCTCGTGCTCCCACGAGGAGCTCGAACAGTTCATCCACTTCACCAACACCTTCCACCCCAACCTAAAGTTCACCTGGACCATCTCCAACACTTCTCTCTCCTTCCTGGACCTCTCTGTCTCCATCTCAGGTAACCACCTAGAAACCGATGTCCATTTCAAGCCCACTGACTCCCACAGCTACCTGGAATACACCTCCTCCCACCCACCCTCCTGCAAAAATGCCATCCCCTATTCCCAATTCCTTCGCCTCCGCCGCATCTGCTCCCAGGATGAGACATTCCACTCCCGTACATCCCAAATGTCCTCATTCTTCAACGACCGCAACTTCCCCCCCACAGTGGTCGAGAACGCCCTCGACCGTGTCTCCCGCATTTCCCGGAACACATCCCTCACGCCCCGTCCCCGCATTAACAACCAAAAAAGAATCCCCCTCGTCCTCACATACCACCCCACCAACCTCCGGGTCCGACGCATCATCCTTCGACACTTCTGCCATCTGCAATCAGACCCCACCACCAAAGACATTTTTCTCTCCCCACCCTTATCTGCCTTCCGGAGGGACCACTCCCTCCGCGACTCCCTTGTCCGCTCCACACTCCCCTCCGGCCCCACGACACCCGGCACTTTTCCCTGCAACCGCAGGAAGTGCTACACCTGCCCCCACACCTCCTCCCTCACCCCAATCCCAGGCCCCAAGAAGACTTTCCAAATCAGGCAGATGTTCACCTACACATCTGCCAATGTGGTATACTGCATCCGCTGTACCCGTTGTGACTTCCTCTACATCGGGGAAACCAAGCGCAGGCTTGGGGACCGCTTTGCAGAACACCTGCGTTCAGTTCGCAACAAACAACTGCACCTCCCAGTCGTGAACCATTTCAACTCCCCCTCCCATTCCTCAGATGACATGTCCATCCTGGGCCACCTGCAATGCCACAGTGATGCCACCCGAAAGCTGCAGGAACAGCAAATCATATTCAGCCTGGGAACCCTGCAGCCCAATGGCATCAATGTGGATTTCACAAGCTTCAAAATCTCCCCTCCCCCAACCGCATCCCAAAACCAGCCCAGCTCATCTCCACCTCCCTAACCTGTTTTTCCGCTCACCTCAAGCCCCACCCCCATCTCCTATCTACTAACATCATCCTGCCCCCTTGACCTGTCCGTCCTCCCTGGACTGACCTATCTCCTCCCTACCCCCCTACCTACACTCACCTTTACTGGCTCCATCCCCGCCTCTTCGACTTGTCTGCCTCCTCTCCACCTATCCTCTCCTCTATCCATCCTCTATCCGCCTCCCCCTCTCTCCCTATTTATTTCAGAACCCTCTTCCCCTCCCCCATTTCTGATGAAGGGTTTAGGCCCGAAACGTCAAGTTTTCCTGCTCCTATGATGCTGCTCGACCTGCTGTGTTCATCCAGCCCCACGCCTTGTTATCCCTGACTAGAGTATTATGCTTTTTGTGTATCATAGCCATTGCCTTATCAGATACTAGATGTTAAAAAAAAACTGGAAATCATGAAAATGATACTCATTCCACATAAATGAAACAATAAAGTAGTCAATGTTTTAGCAGGGAATTACAGGCAGTAAAATAAGATTTGAGTTATTTGTTAGTCTACAACATTTTTCAACTGTGGTTGCATTTCTGTATTTCAGTGAGAATTAATTTCTGTTTGTCTGTCTTTCATTACCTATTCTACAAGTTTTCTTCCCATATTTAAAGCATCTTTCAAAGTGCAAAGTACTTCTTCATTGTTTGTCCTGCCTCAGAAAAGTCTGTAGCTATGTGATGGAGGTATCTGATTACTTCTATTTAAACATTTACGTCGATCCCTCATACTTCTTGGATCCTACTGCAAGCAGAGCTGGCCTCATTTGTAGACCACATCAAAATGTGGGTCATCATTGCCTTCTTTTACAATACAAATGCACACTGAAGATCTTTGATTTGAAGGTGCAGAAGCTGCATGAATCAGATGGTATTCTTCTCTTTTATCATGAGAGGAACTGAACATAAAAGTAAGGGGGAAATAAAGGGGTGTTATTCTTTAGTATAGGAGGGCATTAGTGTGAACACTTCCTGAATAAACCTACAGTTTGGGCCACCTTATTTAGGAAAGGATCTGAATGCATTTGATGTAGTACAGAGGAGGTTTACTAGATTGATACCTGGAATGAATCCTCATATGAGGATTGACACACATAAGATTCTGACAGAGCTTGACAAGGTGGATGTGGAAAAGATGTTTCCTTTTATGGGTCAGTCCAGAATTAAGGGACACGGTTATCGAACATAGAACGTAGAACAGTACAGCATAGTACAGGCCCTTCGGCCCATGATGTTGTGTTGAACTTTTACCCTAAACCTAAGGTCTATCCAACCTCCACCCTTACCTTATACTATCATCCATATGCCTATCTAATTGTGCTGCTGTACCTTTAGGCAGATGATGGTTTTCTGAGAACTTAGAGAATTCTGTGAGAGCCAGTGATTTTCTCTTCAGGACTGCTGGTTGTTAACTCTAACAGATGGCAGCTGCTCTCCCACCAATTTTCAAATACCCTCTTCTTTTATGCCCTTGGTGACATGTCAATTTCCTACAAGAGGATTGGTCCAAGTTTGTTGAAACCATCAGATTTAAATTTATGTTTTTTTAGTTTCTAAGTTCCTTGTTGCCTTTTGATATAAATATTTTAATTCCAGGAACTTTCTATGCACCTGCAGACTGTTTATTTTAACCTAGAAAGAGCACATCATACTTTAAAAGGACCACACACTCCTCCCCTTTATCGGTTTACAAACGAATTCTAATGTCCTGACTTCCAATCCACAAATACTCTTCCTAACTTTGCAACAATTCACTTAACCAAGGATGTTGTTACTTAGACTTTTTCCATGTTGCAGCCATAAGCACAGCCTAAAACTAAGCACTGACGGCATTATTGGTTACTTCAACATCACGGTTGCCCTAAACCTTTACAGTTACAGCCTGGGTGCTATAATGTCAACTCACTGAGGAGCCCATCGAAGAATCTCAGTGGGATGACTGGACCTCCCCATTTATCGGTAGTCCCAAATGCTTTACATCTCTTTTTTCAATAGCCATCACTTTGTTCTCATTTATCAGCAACTATTGCTCCCTCTGTCATTTGGCAGCAGGAGTAAAAAGCCAACTGAAAATACTAATTTAAATCAAGATTTTCAATCGCATTGTGTAACATAATGCATACAAAATGGTGCAAATTACTATTGTTTATTTTCATAATGTCTCTCTTTGGATTGTGTACAAGTTGTGTTCGTTTATACTGAAGTTAATGTTTTGTCTGCTATTGTATGTTTTGTAGGAGCTAAAGAAACACTTGGGTGTGGAGGGAATGATAGGCAGATTCGAGGGCCTCCTCTTGAGTCAGCATAGGCTAGACAACATGGCCATTAATAGATCCAGGCAGTAGGGTGTTTGAGGTGCCTTCTTGCACTGACTGCTTACCTCTCTGTGCTTATGCCCACATATGGGTGTCTCTGTAGAGGGAGCAGATGCTTTTCACCAGTATACATGGCACCTTCCATACTGGTGGACTCTGCAATGTTCTGTAATACATCTCCTCCATTCCCTCACCACCTAAAATGGTATCATAATTTAAATTGAACAAGTTTTCATTGAGGCTCTGATTCAGGTTAGTTGGTTGATGGTCTATATCAGGAGCAGTGCAACAAGTCGAAATGTTGCCACTCTGAGAAAAGACAGCAGGTTCATCTGCCATGAAAACTATACTATCCTTCTTGGACAGTGCCTCAAAACTTCCAGTGATATGACATCTTGCTGGGTTGCTGTGATGCCCCGAAAGCCCTTTGGAATAGTAGCATTAAGAAGCACTGTGATAGTAGTCTGAGCTGCACAACTGGATTTTGTGTTCTGACGGGTATTGTCAGATTGGCCATCAGTTGTCCCATTATACTGGGTTGTGATCATCAACGTAACCACTGCTAGATAGGCAAGCTATCCCGAAAGACTTCCGATTGGAAACAGCATCTTATTGTGTATTGGCATGAGCCTCGTCTGCAATCAGCCTCCTGTACCCAAACTCCTCATTTGACCTTTCTACCACAGAATGAGTGTGCAATTTCACCCAAGAGGAGACTGGTACTGGTGGCATACTACCCTTTCCACCTTGGATCTTACATACGTCTGTCTGGAAATCATAATATGTATTCCATTCTTCAGATTCTAGCCTCAAAGATGCACATAGTTAGTCAATGCTGGAGTTACTGGCTGCTAGAGGAAGATTGAGAGACGATGCACTTCCACCAATGCTACTTTTTCTTCCTCCAATGACTGATGAGCCCCCACTTGTTGGATAGCTGAATTGACAGATACGTAGGAACTGGGTTGGGGTGTGGAGAGTGGAGGGCAGACAAAGTGCATTCTGGTGTGATCTGTGGCATTTCATACAGAAAGAGGGAACAAGAATGATGGTCTGGTGAAAAGATGGGAGATTTGCAGAGAGGAAGAGGATTAAATATTCAGAAATACTGGGCTGCATTGTATGTTTCTTTGGCTTGGTGCAAGTCATACTGAGATTTTTTTGGAGGTTTTTCACCATGAGACCTCGCAAGTCTTCTTGTCATAATCTCACCGAAGCCAACCTCATCAGCTACCTACCCTTCCCCATCTTATCACTCTGTTCCCAAAATAACTCACCACCCAAAGAATATCCATAAAAGACCAGCATTCATGGACATTGGCAAGGACTACTTATCAAGATATTGAGACATGTCTAGCGGCTTGCTGTACATGCAGTGTGTTTTTTGCACATCTTGCTGGCACTATGTGATAGTGTGAGTTTGATGCAGCTCATTGCTGTACAGCATGATGTTGGATTGAAGACTGAAGAGCAGCAAGGCAAGCTACTTGGCAGTGAGACTGCACTAACTGGTGGAGTAAGGAAAAGCAAAGCATGGATGTTGTAAACATGCAGGTAGAAGCTAGGTTAGCAAGTGCTAAGAAAGCAAGCAAGCAGCCATGAGATGCAGCCAAGTCAAATCCGTGATTTGGATGTATGTCCATGCAAACAAAATGTCACGGCTGTACCCTTGTAATGTCAGTTATCGGTGTACCTCCAACCCACATCTGTGCTTGGTGGATGGCCTGCCAGTGTATGGGAAAGGTACCAAGGTGGTTATGAGGCATTGGCAAATGCAGGATGCCAATGTCCATGAAAATGAGTTGCATGTGCACTGGTACATGTGGATCATGCCCTGAGATACTGTTTGGTTCTTAGTAACAAGCAGATAAACAAATGGCAGGCTGAAGCTGCCAGCTGCCCATTCTGATTTCCATATCAAGTTTACTCCATTTTTGATTTGTTCAGTGTGCTTGATAAGATAGGAATCTTAATATTAATTATTAATCAGTTGAATTGAACCATTAAAAATAGCTTTAACAAGTAATAATCCTTCTTAATTGACAAATCACTGTTGCCGAGCAAGATGCTCACCACTCTGTTTATCAAAAACAAACTAGATAGAATGGCATACACTCAACTTTGAGATAAGCCTCACAGGACTTCTAGTCTGATTCTACCATTAATCTCACTGTAGACCATCTTGCTTGAACTACTTTAATATTCTGCCTACTGTAATTGCATAAGAATCACTAAAGGTCTCGATCTACAAAAAGTCTATCCACCAGTTTCATCTTAGAATCTTAGTGATGTATAGCATGGAAACAGATCCTTCGGTCCAACTCACTTATGCTAACCGGATATCCTAAATTATTCTAGTCCCAATCGCTATACACCACTTTGATCCCACATAAAAACAGGAAGCTCATTTTTGTGTACCCTGTAATACATCAAAGTAATATGGCTTGAATAGCCATTGGCGTGTGAGAAGATATTGCCTGATATGAGGTTTGCAGTAATCCTGAGTGTCTGAAGGTGAAAGTAAGCTTAAGATTTGAAGTTTTAAAGCTGATTCATAGAATTAGTGGATGGGGATGTTGTGCCAGACATTTGACTTGAAACAGTAAAAAGCTTTGGAGTAGCTCCCCTCATTGATAAATAAGTAACTGCCTCTGGGAAGAGTTAGATGGTTCTAAGCTTATCAGTTCTACAATCATGAAACATAGACCTAGTGATTGCCTTTTAGGAGATAAAAATATTGCTTATTGTGTGTTAATACAGTTTGCAAGACTTAACCTAATGTAGCCTGTTATTTTATTATTTTGTAATTTTTTTAATATCACTTGTGATTTGGGAACCACTAGATGAGCCAATATTTATTGTCCATCCCTATTTGCCCTTGAAAAAGTGGTGGTCAGTCTTCTCGCAATTACTGCAGAAATAAACTACAACCTTTAGTCAAATGTGTCCCTCTTCCACTGATGACTTCTTTAATGGGGTATCAACACTGGATCAAAATCATGGAATGACTTCTCTATCAAAGCTTACTGAAAGGTGTTAATGCATTGAAAGTGGCTCAGAGAAGGTTTACTGGACTAATATCTGGAACACTTTATAAGGAAAGGCTATATAGGCTAGGCCTGCATCCTCTGGAGTTAAGAACATTCAGAGATGACTTAAGAAAGATGGCATTTGTTCCATGCTATCCTTGGGCCCTGATTGTTTACATTGATTCCTGTTTATGTTTCACTAGCATTGATGTGGTATTATTGATTTTGGTTACATGAGCATCCAGAAGGCATCTAATAAGATCTAACTCAATAAATAATTGGTAAAAAAAAATCAAATTGCAAGGAATGAGAAGATAGAAAGTTGGAATAAGGAAATATTTCCTGATTTGGTGAGCTGTAACACATAGTGTTCCACAGGGATCTGCATGGAATCTAAATTTTTCAACATAAAAATGAATTAAGAAGGGGCGAATGAAAAGGGTTATGTAAAATCCTGCCACTTGCATCTTCACCATTCATAAATTCACTAACCTACACACACTTCTGTGCCCTATATCACTCATTATGCCATCAAAGTTCGCTTATTTGGGACTGTCATGGGAAAAAATTCTATACACAAGGAAGTTCAGCCAACTATATCATGATAAGAGATGTCTTAAATTAACTATTTTTTTCTGTCAAGATTCATTACTTTTTTACCAACAATGCCCATTTCACAAGACAACAGGCTTTCTGGGACTGAACAATTACGTTTTCTGATGGTAACCATGAACCAGGGGCTTACAGCATTAACTTTTACATATACGTCTAATAGCTGGTCAGATCACCACAGATAGGTCTCCCCAGAGAAAATGGGGAAAATAAATATTCGCTGTGACATTATCAGAATTCAGGAAAAATGAGTAAACCTCTTTAAATGCTGCTGTTCAAAGTGAGGCTATCCAGTCAGCCTGGTGTTCGCTAGTAGTTTGCATTGAACACGAGCTGAGTTTTGTTTTTGGCATTATGAACGAACTCCATGATTATCATTTTACTTACTGAAACAGATTTCCTATATATCAAAGTTTGGAATCTATTCAATTGATTCAAATTGTAAAATACATCTGCTGTTCACAGTTTTCATGTTTATGAGGCTTCCAGGAGTATTTCCCCTGTGGAGATTGGGACTTTACTGCTGAAGTGATTATAACAAAGTCACCCAGTTGAACTTTATAGATAATGAGTTCCCTGACTGGGGCTGTTAACTCAGGAAAAGGAGAATATTATAAAGGAGAATATTGTAGAGGAGAAGACTGAGATACGGGCTATTAGACTTGAAAGGATTGAGGTTAGTAAGGAGGAGGTGTTATCAATCCTAGAAGGTGTGAAGGTAGATAAATCCCCTGGGCTGGATGGGATTTTTCCGAGGATTCTCTGGGAAGCTAGGGAGGAGATGGCGGAGCCTTTGGCCTTGATCTTTGAGTCGTCATTGTCTACAGGTTTAGTACCAGAGGACTGGAGGATTGCAAATGTTGTGCCCTTGTTCAAGAAGGGCAGTAGAGATGACCCAGGCAATTATAGACCAGTGAGCCTTATATCTGTTGTAGGAAAGGTTTTGGAAAGGATTATAAGAGATAGGATTTATAATCATCTAGCAAGCAACAATTTGATTGGAGATAGTCAACATGGATTTGTCAAGGGCAGGTCGTGTCTCACAAACCTCATTGAGTTTTTTGAGAAGGTGACCAAGCATGTGGATGAGGGTAGGGCAGTTGACGTGGTGTACATGGATTTCAGTAAAGCCTTGGATAAGGTTCCACATGGTAGGCTCTTGGAGAAAATGCGGAGGCATGGGATTGAGGGAGATTTAGCAGTTTGGATTAGAAACTGGCTTTCTGAAAGAAGGCAGAGAGTGGTGGTTGATGGAAAATATTCAGCCTGGAGACCGGTTACTAGTGGTGTGCCACAAGGATCTGTTTTGGGACCACTGCTGTTTGTCATTTTTATAAATGACTTGGACGCAGGCATAGGTGGATGGGTTAGTAAGTTTGCAGATGACACTAAAGTCGGTGGAGTGGTGGACAGTGTGGAAGAATGTTGCAGGTTGCAGGGAGACTTGGATAAACTGCAGAATTGGGCTAAAAGGTGGCAAATGGAGTTCAATGCAGATAAATGTGAGGTGATGCACTTTGGGAAGAATAATAGGAAGGCAGAATACTGGGTCAATGGAAAGATTCTTGGTCGTGTGGATTTGCAGAGGGATCTTGGTGTCCAGGTACATAGATCCCTGAAAGTTGCCACCCAGGTTGATAGTGCTGTTAAGAAGGCATACGGTGTGTTGGGTTTCATTGGTAGAGGGATTGAGTTCCGGAGCCATGATGTCATGCTGCAACTGTACAAAACGTTAGTGCGGCCTCACTTGGAATATTGTGTACAGAGCAGTTCTGGTCGCCCCATTATAGGAAGGATGTGGAAGCATTGGAAAAGGTGCAGAGGAGATTTACTAGGATGTTGCCTGGTCTGGAGGAATGTCTTATGAGGAAAGACTGAGGGACTTGGGTCTGTTCTCATTGGAGAGAAGAAGGCTAAGAAGGGATTTAATATAGACCTACAAAATGATCAGAGGATTAGATAGGGTGGACAGTGAGAGTCTTTTTCCTAGGATGATGACGTCGGCTAGTACGAGGGGGCATAGCTGCAAATTGAGGGGTGATAGATTTAAGACAGATGTCAGAGGCAGGTTCTTTACTCAGAGAGTGGTAAGGGTGTGGAATGCCCTGCCTGCCAATGTAGTTAACTCAGCCACATTAGGGGCATTTAAATAGTCCTTGGATAAGCATTTGGATGATGATGGGATAGTGTAGGGGGATGGGCTTAGATTAGTTCACAGGGCGGCGCAACATCGAGGGCTGAAGGGCCTGTTCTGCGCTGTATTGTTCTATGTTCTATGTTCTAACCTGGTCTAATCAGGGAGCCCTGCCTGTCATGTAAAAAGGGGAGTGTCAAAGATAGTGACATTTTGGTAGCTGACTCTGAATGAGACAGTAGTAAAGACAAGGACTATTCATGTGTAAATAAAGGGTGACTTGGTGACAGATACTTGCCTCTATGGAGTTATTTCAACTGCACAATTTTACAAATGACACCAACCTGGGAAGCGCCGGAAGTTGTGAAGATGGAATAAGACAAGGACATAGACAGGCTGGGTGAGTGGGAACATGGATTTGAAAGTGTAGTTAATGATAAAATATGGAGAAATGCAGAAGCCAATTAACACACAGCTGGCCCAACAAGCAGCATGAAGATTAACAGCCCAATAATCCATTTAGTGAAATAAAAACAGAAATTGCTGGAGAAACTCAGCAGGTCTGGCAGCATCTGTGGAGTAAAAGTAAAGTTAGTCCAATGAGCTCTGAAGTAGGGTCACTGGACTCAAAACAATATCGCTGCCTTCTTTCCAAAGCTGCTGGCAGAACTGCTAAATTTCTCCAACAATTTCTGTTTTAGTTTCTGATCTTCTGCTTCCACAGATCTTTGTTTTATAAACCATTTCGTGATGTTAGGTAAGATGAAAATATTGGTAAAACATCGTAGAATGCTCTTTTTCTTCTTTAAATAGTACCATAAAATCTTTTTTTATCCATCAAGAAGACAGACAGTTAAACAACTCTTCTGAATGGCACTGCATCCAATAGTGCACATTTACTCAGTATTTCACGAAAGTGTCAGTGAAGATTACATGATCAAGTCTCTGGAGTGACACTTGAACCAACAACCTTTTGCTTTCAGGATTGATAAATGAAGATTACCTAATGTCAAGAAGATGAATTATTTGCAACATGGATGGCATATAGATTGAAATATGCTGCTCTCAGGACATCGAACAATCGTCAGTTTTACTGCCTTAGTTTACTTATGCTGATAGATGGGATGCAGAAGCTGAGACTAGAATGTATATACACAAAAATATGAAGGCTACAAGGCAAGTTGAAGATTCTTTTAAACATATATAAGATCCTTTGTTATTATAATTGAGGTATAGAGTACAAAATCAAAGAAGTTATGTTTTTATTTGTAAAATACCGTGAGGCTGCAGATGGAGCTAATGTGTTCAATTCAGGTTATCACACTTTATGGAGAATGCCAAAGTCTTAGAGAGGGTGCAATAGAAAATAGCTTAAATGGCCCCAGGGATGAGGAATTTCAGCTATGTGGAGTGATCAAAAAAGTCCGAGCTTTTCTCATTGAAGTGAAGAAGATTTGATAAAGTTGTTCATGATCAAGAGTGATTCTGGTCGTTTGACGAGGGGAAAGAAAAACATTGTTTCTCACGGCAGAAGGGTTGACAATCAAAAGACAGTCATAAGGTGTTTGGCAAAATTGTCTAAGAGGCAAAATAAGGAAGCAGTTTTTACACATGAAAACTGGGTGATCCATAATGGAGTGCCTGAAAGGGATGTAGAAGCAAATTTAGTAATAATGTTCAAAAGAGGAGTAAGTACATTTTAGAAGGGAGAATGGATATGGGGAAAAGAAAGGAGTCTGGGACTAATTGAACAGCTCTATTGAAGAAAAATTGAATCTGGTGTTGACTGAATGAACTTTTTCTGTGATTATTATTCCACGTGTATATCAAATTATGACCATAAATAATGATGGTAAAAATACAGTTCAAACGGAATCAAGGAACAGGATCACAGCATGTGATGAGTTTCAAAAATTTATCTTAATCAAAATTTTCAGTAAGTATAAAGATACTTTCATAATACTTCTCAAACATAATAGACAAGCTTCTGTTTAGATAAAAGATTTCAAATAGTCTTTAAGATCTCAAAGGCCGGAATCTTGTTTAGGACAGCAACAGAGCCTCCTTACCTCCTGTGGTGCAGGCTTGCAGATTCCCAAGACAATGAGGTAATGGAGAGGTCAGCAATGGCCCTCCCCTCACGAGCTCAGGATGCAAAAGGCTTGAGGTGCTGTCGAGGGAGCACTGTCAACTAACTGGAGGCTGGTAACACTTCTACTCTGCAGTCACATAGTGTTGTTCATTTCTCGGAGCAAAGCTATCTGAGGCCCAGGTTTTTTTTTATATAGAATCCCTACAGTGTAGAAACTGGCCCTTCAGCCCAACAAGTCCACACCAACCCATCCTCCTATAACCCACCTAAGCTCCACATCCCTGAACACTACGGGTAATTTAGCATGGCCAATCCACCTACCCTGCACATCTTTGGGCTGTGGGAGGAACATAGGCCACCATGTAGGAAGTAATAGTGGGAGGGGTTTAAAGGCATGGGCTTTAGAGGGTGTTTGCAGTGAGGACAGGACCTGGTTCTCTGCAAATTCCGCTACTCCCCAATGCCAAGACCTAAGATCAGGCACTGAGTAGCTGTTGAAGGAGGGATTTCCCTCCCAACCACAGTGATAACAAGCAGCTCATACAGATTTCTCTGCCATGTATGCTGCATGGTGACCAGTCCCACCCACGGCAGGGTTAATAACAGTGATGGTGGGATGAGATCCTTAAGCAGTCATTGTGTGTCTGTTATATATATGGAGCCCATTGGCCGTGAAGGTTTTTCTCAGGTGCTTTCTTGGAGTAGCTTGTGGCTGGACAAGCCAGATGTGCTGAGGGTCTTTCTGCCAGATATGTTGATCGTCTTTTGATTGGCCTTCCAAGGGTGAGATTGAATACCAATAGCAGGGGCAATGGAGTGCAGGTTTGTGTGCTTCTCCAGCAGACCCTGAAGGTGCTGGACCTGGTTCTCCATGGCAGCCACAAACCTCACCATGGAGGCAGCCAGAAAACAGAATGACTCACAGCACTACTGCAGTTTCTGGATAATGAGGATCATTGTGTCCCACATACCTGTCTGCTGCTCCTGTTGCTCTCTGTGCGTGAAGTCAAAGTCCCTGACTGAAGAGTTCTTAGGTCCTCACCTGCCTGAATTGAGCAGGAGATGAGTCTCTGACAGTCCTCTGGTAGCCTGGTCTGTTTCTTCCTTGGCCAGCTGCAGAGTGAAATGCTCACCATATTGTGGTCCCACGCTTTCTGAGCCTATTATTTCCACCTGAGCTGGTGAGGGATGATGAGTAAGGGTAAGGGTTAGGTGGATGTGCAGGATGCAGTCTTGCTTTCTCTGAGGTCTTGGAACCCTTGTCCTTAGCTGGCTTCAAGGGGAGCTGGTCATTTTACCCCCAAGGTGGTAAATATGTCAAGGATACTTGGAAGACATAAGAGAGAAAGCATCACAGCAAGTGGCTAGAAGTGGTGTACAATAGATGATACTGACAGTGAGTTAATGTAGAGTTGCAGTGAAATGAAGAGTAGGACTTACTAGTTTGGTGGAACATAGATGTCTTGACATCCTCACAGGAGAGGTCCCAGTCTTCTTCTGCAATGGACAGGATCTGACCTCATCACTGAGGAGTAGCCTAATTTTGCGCTATCATCACTTGTGCACTGCTATGAGCTATTTTCTCAAGTAATGAGAGAAAGGAAGGGACTGAGTGAAATGAAAGTTCACAGCTGTTGGGGCAGGTGGGTGAATGATGATGAGATGTTCTAAACGAGAAAATAGGCAGCGCAGTGACCATGCACGAATAGTTTTCTGGGAGGTAGGGAGGGTGTGAGGCTGAGCGAGGGAAGATATTGCATGCAATAGTAAAAGTGGTTGAGGATGAGCCTTGCTGGGTGGTGGCTGCTGTAGGAAAGGTACATTAAGTGTGAAATGGCAGAGAGAAGACCATGGCGCTTACTCTGGTGTAATAACAAATGTAGTTCTGGCAGCTTTACTAGTTGTTCCTCTGCATCATGGAGAAGGCACTGACATGAGAGGCAACCTTGGCGATGGGATTAGTAATTAATGCGGAAAGTTTGGCAATATCCAGCATTAAAACACCACCCAGCCTCATTGTGAAAAGCCCTGTAAAAATCTCAATTCAACTTGGACTTGGCCAAAAGAAATAAAATTTAGCAGGTTACTTCTCCAATGCTATTCTTGGCACCATTGTCTCCTCATGCTTATTGTTGAACTCAGAATAACCCAATGAAAACCTGTCTAGCTATCTAAATAAACCCCCAAAGTGCCAGTGCACAGCAATAGTGTCTGTGACTGCATACTCCTAGAAGGTACGTAGTCCACTCCCACTGAGAAATTGTCCTCAGGAATGCCTCCAGAGTGCTGCCCTTTGTAAGAAAGCTTTGAAGGAGAGTAGCAAGAGGTCTGAAACATTGTTGTCATTCAGCAGAATCAGAATTCTCCTATTTCACTCACTGTTGAAGCAACACTACTAGATCTTGTGTGAGAAATGTATCTGTTAAAATTTAGTTCTGTCACCAGGGCATCTGCAAATTCAGTCCCTACTCTGCAATGGTCAGGAACTTAGAAATTCAACATCTCTATGAGTTTAAAAACCAAAAGAATTGCAAATGCTGGAAATCATTAACAAAAATAGAAATTACTAGACAGGCTCAGCAGGTCTGGCTGCATCTGTGGATAGAAATGAAAGTTAATGTTTTGAGTTCAATGACCCTTCCTCAGAACCAACACTTCCAGACCTGCTGAACCTTCCCAGTAATTTCTGGTTTTATTTGTCTCTGTGAATTTGTCAGCTGCACAATGTGTGGAAGATTACTTTTCAGTGGTGCTTTCTTCTTTAAGTTTTGTTCTTTCTCCTGTAGTATGGAAATAACACTTCTCCGGAATATGAGTGACTTTAAGGACATGTGCTTACCCAGTCATTCAGTGCAATGTGTGAGGGTGATTAGCAGGCATATCTATCATATTGCGTAGGAGAGTGGGAAATGACATTGTTGTAAAGAAGTGCAAAGGAAGGAATAAAAATTGAGGATAGCTGCTCCGAAAACTGAACCGCATGGAAGATGTAATTTAATGGAGTTGATTTAACAAGACAGTGAGAGTTGGTGGTGTATACCATAGGATGTACTTGAATGTGTAACTATTCACTTTTACCTAGTAGGTCAATGCTTCTGCATTGTATGCAGAAACAGATCGTGTTGCTGACCTCCTAGCAGACCCTTCAGCTGTGCAATCTCAAAGTCAGCAGTTAGTTTCTTCATCCTATTCCTGGGAAAGACTTTTTTTTCTGTTCCTCGTTACACCTACATAATGTGAAGCTTCACTAAGGCAGAGCTAATTTCTTCTTTATCCTTTCCTCTCTTTTCTTCGAACCATTAAATTCCATCTTTGAATTGGTCCTTTAAATACTATTGTTGTGTTAGTATGCATCACACCTCTTGATGTTGCAAATTCTGGTAGGAAGATGAAATATTAAATTCCTAAATAAAACTGGACATTCTACCATGTCAATAAATCATTCAAAATTTGGACCTGTTGTTGCCTTTATCTAATTGTCTTTCAGAAACCATATCTGGATTATTATTGGGTCCTATTGATTTAATGCATTTTTCCTCTGTTGCAAATTCTTCTGGTGGTGTGGCATGTTATGCATCTATATGTGCATCTAAATATCCTATTTACTTTGCCCCATAGACTGAAACTCAAAATGTATTTATATTAGTGAATGACTGTTGGAAATCTTTAATTTGATTTAAATAGCCAAAGTGTCCCAAAGTTTCCATGATTATTTTAGTGCTAGTCACATAGAAACAGGTACACACACACACCACCCGCACCCCCACACCACCCTGCCGCAGCCCCCCCCCCCACACCCCCACCCCCCACACGCACACACACACGTAAGAAATCGACCTACACACATTATATTATGAACAAAGCTTGTGTGGAACATATGGCACACTCAAAGTCAGAGATGATTAAAGCCAAAACTCTAGTTTAAACATGCAGGAGAAAGCTTCAACCTCCTAACTCTCTCACAAAATGTCTCTGAAACTTGCGTCAGATTCTAAGAGCTCTGTCTAACTCTTAAAGTGCACATGAAATTCTGTACACATGTAACCACTGAGATCTCTCTAAGTTCTGAGATCGGGTGCACAAAACAAGATTATTTGTACTAAATTCTATAAAAAAAAATCCACACTGCCTTCAAAATATCCTCCATCACTCCCAACCTTGCCAGTATCTCTGGAAGGTATGTTCTCAGCCATGCAGGCTAGTGGGAGTTACGGAGGAACAGCTTCCTGTAGTGACCCTTAATTGTTCACATCATTTGTAGAACAGAGGCAAAGATAAAAATATTGGAGACATCTCGAATCAACTGCTGGTTCACAGATATGTAGGCAATCCCGGATAGAGTGATCACTCCTGGGCAAGGTAGCAGATTGCTTTTTTCGCATGTCAACTTGCCAAATAACAGAACATCAGTGAGCAATTATATTAAAAAAATCAAATATTGATAGCACTGTTAATCTGTCATTCACAAATGAAGCTTCAACTGAATTACTGTGGCCAGGTTGACAACACTATTGCAGAAATTTCAAGTAAAGACAGCATACGCAACCACCAGCTGGCAGATTGAGGGCAAGTCTGTTAACAGTTGTCCTGGAAATTATGGATCTTTTAACAAAGTTCAGGCAATCAACTATTTATTTCTAATACCATTGTTATCCACTCCTCTGCAGCAAAGTCTCCTGTCTTCAAGGATTACTAATCAGAGGACCAGTAGCTCCTACATGGGCAGCACAGTGGCTCAGTGGGTTAGCACTGCAACCTCACAGCCCCAGGGACCTGGGTTCAATTCTACCCTCAGGCGACTGTCCATATGGAGTATGCACATCATTCCCATATCTGCATGGGTTTCTTCCGGGTGCTCCAGTTTCCTTCCACAGTGCAAAGATTTGCAGGTTAGGTGGATTGGACATGCAAAATTACCCCATGATGTGCAGGCTAAGTGGATCAGACATGGGAAATGCAGAGTTACAGGGATAGTTGGGTGGGAGTCTGGGATGTACTTTGGTAGGCCAGTATGGACTCAATGGGTTGAATGGCCTGTTTCCATGCTGTAGGGATTCTATGATTCTAAATCCCACCAACAATGGGAAGGGAGATAAAAGGTACTGCAGATGCTGGAGAATCCGAGATAACAAGCATGGGGCTGGATGAACACAGCAGGTGTTCATCCTTGCTCCTGTGATGCTGCTTGACCTGCTGTGTTCATCCAGCCCCATGCTTGTTAACAATGGGAAGGGAAATTGGTGAGGCTAGAGTCTTTTGGGACTGTCCATGAACCAGTGACACCAATCAAGTCAATAGTGCTTGTTTGTGGAATCAGTGATCCCCAGGGTCAATCATGCAGATGCAAGTAGCTCCTGAAGGTCAGGAAGGTGAGAGGCCTTCTCATGAAGGCCTTGTCAATAAAATGTCAGCAGAGGAGGAAGGCAACAGGTATGGCATTCTCTACCATCTTACAATTGATTTCTCTCACCCCAGCCCGCCTGCTCCTTGTAAGTGGAATTACAGGTGTCAAATTGGTCTTGGCTGATAACAGGTATTGCAGGGAAAAATCAGCATACACTTAACATGCCATACTCACTATAGTTGCTCATATATTATATCCATTTATAACTTACTTCAAATGCTTTTCCTTATTTGCAATGATGTGTGCATGGCCAATTCTTTCAATTTTTTATTATATGACTCTGGATCACTTCCTAATTTAGCAATGTTCTTTGCTATTTCTTTGTCAAGGTCATTTACGGAATAGTGTGACTTATTGATGTCAGTGGTACTCCACTTGCATACTTACCAGAAATTGATTAAATAAAATCTGGATAAATTGACAGCAGAAAAATTGGTTCTAAGGTTCTCCTGCAATGGTTGTCAGTGTTGCAAAGGAACAAATCCCTCAAGAAACATTTTACATTTAAATAATGCAGCTTCTCTTGAACATGTAACTAAAACAGAGCGTCAAATTGCTTAATCCGACTGAACTATTTTAGAATAGTGTTACCTTTCATTTTGTTCATTTGGATTCGAGTGGGATCTTCTCTCTGTGTAAGACAGGAACATATCACTGACATAGGGACAAATTGAAAGTAATGAGAAAAATGATACAAGTTGACATGAACTTTCCTTGTGTTTCTTCAGTTGATGGGGTCAAAGTGACTTTGAAATGGGTGCTGCTGTTTACATGTGGCCAATGTAACTAATTCAACCTTAAAAAACACACAGTACTTGGTGATAAATTCAGTTCATTTAAATGATCAGGAAAATCATTTTCCTCACATAACAGGCTTTCAATACTGGAATACCTTACTACAACTAGGCATTGAAATAAAAAGATATAGTTTTTTTCTAATGTAATAACATTCTCAGATTACAGCCTCATCCATCCATACCTTTCATGTGTAGAAATTGTGGAACATCAGCAACCAAACCTTTTATGGATGGTCTAAGTGAGTGATGCTTCTTGATAGGAAATCAATCAGACAAAATGACACTGTGTTGCTATATTACAGAGCATTGCTAACCTTGTGGATGCTATAACCGGCAAATGGGGAATTGGTGGTGCAATGATAATGGACTAGTAATCTAGACACCCTATTCTGGGAACATGGTTTATAATCACACCACAGCAGGTATGAAATTTAAATTCAATTAAAAAATCTGGAATTAAAAGCTCACAATGGTGACCATACAACTACCATTGATTAACGTAAAAATATCTATCTCATTCACTAATGTCCTTTAGGGAAGAAACTCTACCGTCCTTACCTAGTTTAGACCATATGTAACTCCCTTCCCACAGCAACGTGGTTGTCTCTCAGTTAGGCAAAGGCAATAAATTTTGGCCCAGCCTACATCTCATGAACAAACATTAAAATGTCCTGTTTGGAGGAAGGGTCACTGGACCCAAAACGTTAACTCTGATTTTTCTTCGTAGATGCTGCCAGACCTGCTGAGCTTTTCTAGCAACTTCTGTTTTTGTTGCAGTTGTTAAAAAAAAGTCTCTGGCTAATCTATCCAATCACAATTTCTTTTTCAGCCTATTCCTTTACATAATTCATTTTCTCATCTATATCAAATCTATGTAATTTTGTGTGCAATCTTTCTAAATAACCTGCATAACTTTTCTTTAAATTTGTTTCGAAGTAAACTTTACAATATTTCAGGGATAACTCAAGCTGGGAAGCTAAAACGGGGGTTATTGCAGATGTCCATTCAGAAGTCAACATAGATGGAGAGAAAGGAATTCACATAATTTTCAAAAGCACAAGGCAATCTCTACCAGTTTTGATAATGGAAAATAAAAATATGGCAGATGAATTGAGCAGGGATTTTGCATCAGTCTGCAAGATAGATGGTGCAAGCAACATCCCAGAAGCAGCTGTAAATCAATGAATGGAGATTTATTGTCACTTATACCAGACAATGAAAAACACAGTAAAATACGGAGAAAAGGAGCAACTGCCACCACAATCCACGAATCACAAGTGAACAGTTTTAAGAATAAAAAATAATAATTTAAGAATAAAAATATACAACTGAAAGAGACATTCTGCCATCTCTGCCATGAGTCTTGCACCTTTGGCCGGCTGCCCAATGATACCTGCACTGCCAAGCCTCTGCCACCTGCACCAGACCCACCAATGTCAGAGTCACCATTCTGCAGGGGTCACTGGATCCACCTTGCCAACAAGCTGACAATGCTGGCCCCTGTGCTAGACCCACACTCATCCTGCAACCAGGAGATCCCGGTTTCATTGCTTTTCCCACTGCCTTGCCGATAACCAGGAGACCCTGACTCTGGGCCCACTGTAGCCAGAAGTCCCTGACTCCACTACAGCCATCACCTCGGTGATGTCTGGAGTCTCTGCCCTGAGTCTACCACAACCAGGCTTCACTTCCAGGCCAGGTCTGCTCCGGCCACCTTCCTTCACGATGCCACCTTCTCTGAAGAGGAAATGAAGGAAAATAATGAACTCAGGTTACATGCAATTACCAAGGAAATGGAACTGAGTAAATATTGGATCTACAGTCTTGATGCATTTCATTCCAGGGTCATAAAAGAAGAACCTCCTGAGCTAGATGACGCAGTTTTTTTTTAATTTTCCAGAACTTCCTAGATTTGGGAAAGGTCTCATTGGATTTGAAGACAGCAGGTGTAACTCCTTTATTAAAAAGGGAGGGAGAAATAAACGATCTGTCAAAAGGAAAATTGTAGAAGCTTTTAAGAAGACAGTTGTACTAGAACACTTCAGCAAAAGAGGGCATTGGTGAGACTACATTTGGAGTGCAATGTACAGTACTGATTACCTCATTTAAGGAAGGACATCATTTCATTGGAACAGTTCAGAGGTTTACCAGACTAAGAACCAAAATGGATGCTTTGTCTTATACGGAAAAGTTGGACAGACCATATTTGTATCCACTGGAATTCAGAAGATAAAGAGGCAACTTGATTTTGTAAGTGTCTTGACAGGGCAAATATGAAGAAGATGTTGCCTCTTTGGGGGAATCTAGACCTATAGATCATGGTTTAAAATTGAAATTGCCCATTTCAAACAGAGATGATGTCAGTTTTATTTTCTCATGGAGTATTATGAATCTTTAGGACAAAAACAGAAGTTGTTGGAAAAGCTCAGCAGGTCTGGCAGATCAGTGAAGAAGAAATCAGAGTTAACGTTTCCGGTCCGGTGACCCTTCCTCAGAACCGCACCTGAGACGTTATCTCTGAATTTTTTCTTCACGGATGCTGCCAGACCTGCTGAGCTTTTCTGGCATGTCCTGTTTTTGTTCCTGCTTTACATCATCCACTGTTCTTTTGGTTTTTATTAATCTTTGGAGCTTGCTTACTGAAAAGTCTGTGGAAGCAGAATTTTGAATATATTTAAAGCAGAAGTGGATAGGTTTTGGTAAACAGTGGGTGCAAAGTCATCAGAAGTAGGTAGATATGTGGATTTGAGGTTACAATCAGATCAACCATGATCTTATTAAATTGGTAAAGCAGGCTCAAGGAGCTGCATGGCCAACTCTTGCTCTTGCTGGTACGCTCGTTCATTTCCTCACATAAGAGTGCTGATTCCGACCCAATAAATCATTGTCATTAGAAACTATCAAGCTATGTATTGGGTCAATGCAGGTCAATACTCTTGGAATAGTCTAATGAAAGGAATAGAATCTGAGAATGTACTTTGAAATATTATTGGACCACTAGTACATTACTGTGTTTTGGACAAAATCTCCATGGTTGGAAATATATATGCGCATATGATTTAAGATGAACACACAATATGAATAAACAGTAAAGCAGCTAATCACATCAAATGTTCCAAAACCTTTTGAGCATTTTATGTGTAAAATTGAATTTACCGGAGTTAACATTTGACTCTATTGGGTTTGTATTCAAACTGTGTCTAGTTTGCAGAACTGCCGGAAGAACCAACGGTGAAGCAAAGTCGGTTGTTGCAAATTGCAGCAGTTTTAAAAAGGCATGAAAGATACTCTTGTTTTGCTGCAGCTCTTGGAAGAATGCTGAAAATAATTTTAAATCCATGCGCAGGATGCATGTAATTAATATCCCTTATTTTGTGGCTGTTGCACAGAATCTGTTACTTGGTATTTCATTTCAATAGAATTGAATTGCTTAGCTCACATGGATGAATTTTACGGCCGACCTTAAGAAGATTAGTCAAAAATGCAGCCTAATGAATTTCTTCACTCTCAACGTACGGTCAGGTGAAATCTCAGTTCTACCACCATCATGGCCACATTATCATTTCTGGCTATACAGAAAATTAGCAGCATGAAAATTGCATGTTTCTCCCATTCATTGCTTATCCCATCATTTTGGGTGTATGAACCATGGCAGATAACTGCTTGGAGGATTCCTGTACCAATTGAAAAATAAGGAATAAAGGATTTTGGTTCTAATATTGCCCAATATTGCAAGTGAAGAGAGAACCAACAGAACAGTTTGAAAATGGGTTAAAGAGTTCACTGAAATTAAGTGCATCATCCAAAGAGACAGGCCTTAAACCTACCTATGATACAAAAGCCAATGGTTAATCACACTGTAGATCAACATTACTTTCTGGTCAACTGTGTCAAAGTTAGTACCTTTCATATTTATGGCCATTAGAATGAAATTGTTCTGGTTTATTGCGTCCCACTTCAAGCTCCACGAGTAATATTTTGTGATCACCACTAAATATCACCAATAAAGATGGTTTTTCTCAGTGACATCAATGAAATAAATGAAGCTCAGCCATAAAACACAGTTGTTGACAGCAAAAATGGATTGAAATGAAACTACTGCATCTTATACAAGGGTAGGTTTTTAGCTCCTATTTTTGATAGAATTGTTCAAACCATTATCAGCATTCACAATTTTATTGTACCTGTTTCTAGAAATCAAAAGTTAATGCCTATGTTCAGCATTACCTTTATTGTTTATGGGTTGGATCATGCACAGCCCTGCATGGATTAAAGTATTCAATGAAGGTAATAATAAGCCTCTCCCCAGCTGGCATATCTGTAGGCATAGAGAGATATACTATAAATGTAATGGCTAGCTCACTGTCTTCTTGCCATACTGAGTACTCCCCACATCAGCTACCTCATTTGTTCATTAGCCTATTGAGCACTTTAACAGGCCAATTAAGGGCGTGTTGCAAAGCAATAATATCTAAAGCTGGGAATGACAAAATGAAAGAGACCAGCCCATTTCCTCATATCATCAAGTGAAAAGGCAGGAAATCAGGGAGGTGTACCTCCTTTGAGAATGCACTGTAGCCATCACTAAAATGATACCAACCTTTTATGACTTGACCTCTCTGGCTTCCAGAATCTGACAATCCTCACCATCCCCGAATTTCCCACTAGGATTCCCCTTCTAAACCAAAGGCTCTGGGCTTGCCTCTCAGTCTGATCATCATGAATCTTCTCCTTGGTTCCTCTTTCAGTCCAGTTGTGACCATAACAAAGTGCCAGATCTGCTGGGATTACTCAACTGCCAGCCAATCAGATTGTCCAGTAGCTATTGAGGATGGGAATTCCAGTCCCCATGTGGTGGAAATCCCAGACTTGCTTTGTCCATGCTGCACCCCTCCCCTCAAACACCCCCGCGCCCCTACCCCCATCAGCACATTACAACTGGGGGCAATGTTTTTTCAAAAGTTGGACACGTTACAAATGAGTTTTGTATTGGAGAAAATCTGCAATTTCAGAGATAAAGAAAAACATCAGCATTATTTTAAAAATATATATGTTTTATAAATTAGAAGTCTGTAAATATTTTCAAGAGCTATATTTGCTTCCTTTTTATGCTTAATGTTATTTGATAATTTGGTAATTTATTTGATATATTACTATGTAAAGTGTTCAGTATAGACTGTTATCAAAAGACTCAAGTATCTATCTAAATTGTTTAATAATTCTAAATCCTGGTAGCCATTAATAAAGATTGCTTTAATGAAATAAAAGCGCTGCTGCCTGTGTAATTAATAGGTTATTGGGGAATTATCTCAGTGAACTTGGCAGGATTCATTGACACTTTATAGCTCCTTTGGTAAAGCCACCAACATGGATCTAAAGACCATACTGGATTGTAATAGAGGGCTGAACTTCTAGAATCTCATCTTTCCTCAACTTCATCAGCTTCTCTATTTTCTGCGTTAAACTGCTTTCCTATGTATTCATCATTAGACTCCCCAAAATAAGTGACGTGAAGAAACAGATGTTTAACAAAAACAAACATGAAAACTCACTGGCTCTACCGGCTTCTGAGCAGATTATGCAGATGACTGAGCATAGTGTCAAAAGCCAAGTCTGTTACTTGTGTTCTCACTTACTTGCACTCACTCATTCTCTCATAATTACAACTGAGGAATGTCTAAGGTTGGGAGGGGAAATGGGAGAATAGAGGTCTTAAAAGAGCGGGTTAAGCTCAGCGGCTGCTCAGCAGCTCAGAAGCAACCTGGATCTGACATCGAGCTATCACAACAAATTAAGTATTAATAAATAAGGACTCTTGCTGGGGTGCTGGGGTGTATGAATCAGCAAAATAAACATGAGCAGCTCCAATATGGCTAGTTTAAAATTTTTTTTATATTACTTTTAAATTTCTTACACTTCTATCATACTTATTCCATCTTATACTAACAAAGCTACTCTGCCGCTGTTTCCTTCCTGTCTGATCTTTTGAAAATTCACATACCTTCGAATATTTAATTCTTAGCTTTGATCTCCTTGCATTCATTTTTCCATTGGAGCTATACGTTCAAACTTGAGCGCCCAGAGGAAAGAAACGTAAACTTGGGGAGAAGTGCAAATTTTACACTGAATCGAACTTGAGTCCCTGGTGCTATGAGGCAGCAGTGCTAACAACTGAGCCACTGCGACACCTCATAAATTTAATTTGTTAATTAATTACACACAAAAGTTCACTATTTACACTTGAAAGATACACTGCTCTTTACAATTAATTGTAGCTTTTTTTTCACTGGGATCAATCTTATACTTCATGAGCTATTTTTAAGAAAAGAGAGAAAAAAAGAGAGACCGAAATATAAACTTAAGACATTACTACTCTTTAAAGACTAGAAATGTTTACTAATCCTACTCACTAATCAGCTCAATATTGTGTACAGAGCAGTTCTGGTCGCCCCATTACAGGAAGGATGTGGAAGCATTGGAAAAGGTGCAGAGGAGATTTACCAGGATGTTGCCTGGTCTGGAGGAAGGTCTTATGAGGAAAGACTGAGGGACTTGGGTCTGTTCTCATTGGAGAGAAGAAGGCTAAGAGGGGATTTAATAGAGACCTACAAAATGATCAGAGGATTAGATGGGGTGGACAGTGAGAGTCTTTTTCCTAGGATGATGACGTCGGCTAGTACGAGGGGGCATAGCTGCAAATTGAAGGGTGATAGATTTAAGACAGATGTCAGAGGCAGGTTCTTTACTCAGAGAGTGGTAAGGGCGTAGAATGCCCTACCTGCCAATATAGTTGAATCAGCCACATTAGGGGCATTTAAACATCCATATGCCCATGATCCATATCCAAGGGCATATGGATGATGATGGGATAGCGTAGGGGGATGGGCTTAGATTAGTTCACAGGTCGGCACAACATCGAGGGCCAAAGGGCCTGTTCTGCGCTGTATTGTTTGATGTTCTTAAGACAAGCAGCTCCATTGTGCCTCTCCTGCCTTGTTTGAATGTTGCCCAGAGTGTTTTGCCATGTCCATCAGGAAGAATGAGGGCTTGAACGGGGTGACTATCGCAGGAACAGTAGCCTTCTGAGCAAGGCCTCCCTGTACATGGATGATATCACTGTTTTCTGCTTGTTGGTGTACAGACTCACGTGGCCAAATTGAACGGGTTTCAGGAGCCAAGGAAAATTGAGGCAAGAATGAGGCCTTGCTCTTTGGAACTGGACCAACTGATCCTAGATTTTGTCCATTTTGCAGCCAGATTATTTTATTTTCCCCTTATTCATTAACAGGATGAGGGTGTCGCTGGTTAGGCAGCATTTATTGTCCATCCCTAATTGGGCAGAGAATAGTTCAGAGTCACATGCAGGCCAGACCAAGTAAGGTTGGCAGTTTTCTTCCCTAAAGGACATTAGTAAACCAGATGGGTCTTTCTAACAATCGATTCATGGTCATCATTAGACTCCCAATTCCAGATATTCTATTGAATTCAAATTCCACCATTTACCAAGACGGGATTTGAACCTGGGTCCCCAGAATGTTATCTGGATTTCTGGATTAACAATCTAGTGATAATACCACCAGGCCATCACCACTCCTACCTGATATGGTTTGGAGGAATTGGGGAGTATGCAATAACTTGGAAGGAATGATGACACCATAATTCAGTTAGCTTGTGTGTTTTGGTCAGAGGCCACTCCTACTTGGTGATTCACCACATATAGATCTGGCTCTATACTATTCACAACTTATATATGGTGTTAGCATTTGAGCTATTGGCTCCAAGTGTAAGGTCAACTAACATTACATATCCTCAGAAATCTCATGTTGTTCTTGTCTTACACACTGATGCTGCCTTAGCTGATCAGATGACCATCTGAGAGCAAAAATGTGCAACTGAGAAATAAGGATGGGGATAACGTGGCCATGGAGGAATCAGGAATTCCATATTAACCCCACTTACAGTTGCAAGTCACAGCAATCTTCCAGATAAGGAGCAGGTGCAAAAGTGTAAACATACAGTCACTTTTGACGCCAAGGAATGGTTTGTGCCATTGGCACAATTACAGTGCTTCAAATGTACCACTTGATCCATCTCCTGGAAATCACTGAAACATTGCTGGTTTCTGGTCATCCATTGTCCTGTTAGTTTCTATCTTGTTTGAGAGTCATGTTCTCCTGCAAGAGAGAGGGCGGAATTTCTGTAACTGTAGGTCAGTGTGAATATTTGCCTCAGCTGCCTAACTGTAGGCTTGTAAGAGAGTGTAAAGGCCCTGTATATGATTGTTATAGTTAGCAGCATAAGGACGTTAGGCTTAAGCCCTGTGCATTTGGGAGTGCTGCTGGGTGAGCTATGGGGCATGACACGCTGAATATCATGGGAAGAAGATGTTGAGATGGCTCCTGAGATGCTGTGTGCTTTGCCATTCTCTTTGTCCCTCAATGGTCCAATATGATCATCCAGCAAACTCCAGTGCATTGCTACAACATTATTTACAGGGAAGGCTGCTTGGACAGTATGGTTTCTTCACAAGGTTATTTGATGTTCAAGTACAGAGAAGACACAGCAGTGTATTAGATGCACTGCAGTGCTAAAAAATGTAGAAAACATTTTTCTTTGTGCCAAATCTGCACCTTCTGTTGTGTTTTTGGTGTTCCCTTTGAAGTCAATTGACTTCCTGTTAGTTAAGATTATGTTTGAATGTATCTTGATTGAAGTTAAATGTCCGGTATCTCTGTGAATAGATTTGGTTTGGAGTTGAATGTCCAGTATCTGTGTAGGCCCCCCAAACTGTCTGTGCCTGGTAACATGAGCTGTAAAAGTTAGCTCCAGTCTAGAGTGCTAGGTTTGGTTGATTATTCTCTTAGAGTGGGCGTATACATTGGAATTTCAGACTGAACAATAGCCCCAGACAGAAATTATTCTGGCTCTGTGTGTGTTTGTTGCGGCCTGAGCTCAGGATTTTTTCCACTATTTTAGATACTTAGAAAAGTCCAGGAACTTGTCCAGTATTTTAGATGATAAGGATGTTTGCTCAATTCTGTATAAGCAGAGCTTGCTTTTCTACATAATTTCACTCACAACAGTACTTTTCCCCTCCTGTCTACTCTTCTTAACTATTCTCTGACAGCTTCTTTCTGACAAGTCAACACAGCAATCAGAGAGAAAACTACATCTCTTTCATACTTCTTCAACAGCAGTTACTGTGAAAAATAATCGTGCACGTTTGAGTAATAGTTCTTTCCTTTCTCCAACCTCAAGCGTTTGAGCCTAAGGCAATAGAAAAAGGAATGTAAGTGTGTAAATCCTATTTCATATCACGACAGCATCAATTAGGCAATCATTGATATCCTTTATATACTTCTGTATTATGATCACCGTAACTGAAACGTGACCAAACTAGGAAATATATAATAACTTCTTCCTCAAACTATTTCTTGCAATGAGAGGTAAGATAAATTAAGCTTAGTTCCTCATTGCCTTTCATCTGAAAATCCCAAACTGATTGAATAACTGATCATTCACCAGAACCATACTCTGAATATCTAATGTTGATCAACTAGAGCAAGGTTTATCATAATTGGCCATATATCGTTTTGATGCCCAGGATGAAATGTTTTGAGATCATTGCATAATATTTGCCACATTGCTCTTATCTAATACATTGTCAGCTTCCATTTCTAGTTAATTATATTTGCAAAATATATCAGCAATGTTAAAAATATGTTTCTGACTGTGTCTACTGAGTGTCTCATCAGTACAACTATGTCAGTCATTAAGTAATGACAGAAACTATTCCTTCACCTAAGCTAAAGAAGTCTCCAGCTTTGCTCACAAAGGTATATACATTGTAAATGCACACTATTGAAGTGAGTAAATCGAAGTATCATTACCCTTGTTTTTCCTCTATATTGTTTTAGAACACAGAAAAGCAGCTTCAAGTCACTTTGGTTTATTGTAGTGGAAAGTGTTGGGAGATGAACTAAAATTACAAACACTTCCCAATTTGTGAAACATATGTTATAAAGCAGAGGTCAGCACCTCCCCCCTCCGATAAATAAAACTGAAACACCCACAGAGGCACACCTCGTACTATAATCTGTTAAACGAGCCCCAATTTATTATAAAGGAGTGGTGAAATAAAAATAAACCCTTGACATTCACTTTGTAATCAACAGGTCACAATTCATTTATCTACCTGTAACAGTGAACAGACTGACTAAATGATTAATAAACCGAATAAACCCCTTCTAACTATTAACTATTGCTAAATAAAATAATATTATAATGGTATGCTGTTCCAATAAATATAAGTCCCACCTGTATAAAACAAAAAAACTAGAATGTAATCTCTCAAAATTGCAACCAGGTTGCGGCTTCTAGAATGTCCTGTGTTTTCTCTGATGAATTCTTCTGCCAGGAATGGTTTCTCTAATGAATTCTCCCATCAGGAATGCCTTCTTCATTGAATTCTTTTGTCAGGAACATTAACTATTTGTGCTATAGGTACCTTTAATTTTGATGGCATTTACTCGGAGGCTTAGATAATTCTGTGAGAACCAGTGTTTGTTTTAGAGCTGAGAGCTGTTCTCTTGGCAGATGACAGTTGGCTCGCCCCAATTTTCCAAATGTCCTCATCTTTTATACCCTTGATGACATATCAATTTTTTACAATAGGATTGGCACTATGTTGTCAAAACCATCAGATTTAAATTTAATGGGTTTTGGTATCCAAAGGCCTGGTTTAAATTAATTGGCTAAATTCAAAATCCTGTTGTCTTGGTAAAAATGCTACATTGCCTGCTAACAGTACAGCCTTTTGATACAATTGTTTCAATTCAGGTAATCTGTGCATCTGCAAACCCACAGACATCCTTTTTGAATCTTTAAGCACAGAAAAAGCATACCATCTTTTAAAGGGACCATGCACTGCTTTCCCCATAGCATTTTACAAACACCAACAGTTTAAAAATACCAAATTCTAATGCCTGCCTTCTAATCTACAAGTCCTCTATTCAACTTCACACACCTTAAGAAACACCCTTTAGAAAAAAGCCATCGTTATGAAAAAAAAGCTTCATTTTTTCTTTTCTAAACTTTAATGCCATTATTAATAGATCAATGTCTCATTAATTCAGAGTTACACATTGCATACTAATTCTACATATATACAATATTGAACACTACCGCTTCCATCTTATATAAACATCTGCAATAACATTTTCATGACCTACAACACGTATAATCTGTTAATTAAATGCTTGTAACATAAGAATCCAAACAGGTAATCCAGTGTTCTCGCCCATAAATCATTTCAGAAATGTCAAAGGATTGTGATCAGTTTAAACCACTGTCTCTGATACATTGTTTGACTATAGACATTAAAATGGTGCAAGACTGTTACCAAACTCAATAACTCTTTTTAAATGGTTGAATATTTTCTCTGGGGAGTATTGAGTTTTTTTTAAATAATCAATTGGTCTTTCAATTCGACAATCATCCTCCTAAAAAGCACAACTCCAACATCTACATTGCTTGCATTGATGATGACTTTAAAGGGTTTCAGGAAATTTGGCGTGGATAAAACTGATGCGGTAGTTAACGCTGCTTTTAAATTCTCGATTGCCTCCCAGCATTGTTCCGTCAACCAAAGTGTGGTGTTCTGTTTTAGCAAATCCGTCAGCGGTGCCACTGCCCTACTAAGGTTTGGTACAAGTTTCCTGTAGAATCCATTTAATCCTAAAAATCATAGTACATCCTTCTTTGAGGGTGGCCTTGGAAATTCCTCAATTGCCTTTATTTTCATGTTCCTTGGTGTCATCCGCCCGTGTCTGATGTTGTGCCCTAAGAATGTCATTTCTGCCTTTGCAAATTCTGTTTTTGCCAAGGTTAAGACCAACTTTGCCTTCCATAGTTTCTCAAAAAGCTCTGCCAAATGCTCAATGCAATCCTTCCACAAATGGCTAACGTTCACTAAGTCATCTATATGGACAGCACAATCAGTCAATCTCACCACAAACTCTGTTCATAATTCTTTGAAATGTGGCTGGTGCATTTTTCATTCCAAAGGACATGACTTTTAACCAATATAACACATATGGGGTTACAAAAACAGAAACTTCTTTCACTGCCTCTCTGACAAAGGTACTTGCCAGTAGTTGCGAAGTAAGTCCAACTTTGTGATGTAAGTGGCTTGTCCAACTTTTTCCACAAAATCCTACAGCCTTGGAATTGGGTATTATGAGACAGTTTTTGTCACAGCATTGACCTTCCAATAATCTATGCAAAATCGCTGAGTACCATCAAGTTGAAGAATGAAGACATTCAGCTAACTCCACTCAATTTAACTTGGATCTGTGATATCTTCTTGGAGCATTGATTCTATCTCCTCCTGTACCTGTGCTGCTTTGGGAGGATTAAGCCTGTAGGGGTGTTGTTTTATTGGAACAGCATTCCCTACATCAGCATGATGTACTATGGTATTATTCCTCCCCATTCTATTTTTCTATATTTCTACTGATTCTTTCTTCATTATTCAACTTATTCTGAGGTACATCAAAATCCACATCATCTGGATTTGATTCTTCACCCTGAGTGGCAGTAACTAATATCTGTTTCTCTGGTTCCATTAACCTGTTATGATAAAGTTTCAGCATGTTCACATGATATACCTGATAATATTTTTTTCCTATCTAACATCTTTACCAGATAAGTCACCTGATTTCTCAAACTGATACAGTCCACTAAACATTGCTGTGAAGGGATCTCCTACCACTGTTAACAGCACCAATACTTTATCCCCACATGCAAACATATGAATTTTAGATTTCTTATCTGCATCTTGCTTCATTGGGTGCTATGTCACCTTCAAATGATGTTTAGCTAATTCACCTACTCCATTTAATTTTTCTCTCACTCCAGATACATAATCTAACTGTGAGGTCTCTGAGTTGAGACCTGTCAACTTTTTCTTAATTAATTTTCAAAGGCCCTTTTACTGCATGCCCAAATATCAACTCAAATGGAGTAAACTAATTCGAATCATTTGGAGCATCTCTAATAGCAAATAATATTAATGGGAGACCTTTATCCTAATCATTTGTGTAATCCTAACAAAAAGCCCTTAGCATTGTTTTCAGGGCTGATGCCATGTTTCCAATGCTCTCTGGGATTCCGGATGGTACACTCTTGATTTAAATTATTGGATGTCTAAACTATCCATGACCTTCTTAAATAATTTGCATAAAATTGAACCCTTGGTCTGACTGAATCTCCCTGTGTAGTCCATAACAGGTAAAGAAAGCAAGTAACTCCTCTACAACCCTTTTTGCATTGTCATTTTATAATGGAATTGCCTCCATTATAAATCTGGTAGACATGTCCGTTATGGTTAGCAAATAATGGTTCCCACTTTCGATTTTAGGAAGGTGACCTGCACAATCCATTATAACCTGTGTAAAGCATTCTTCAACTGTGGGAATTAGCATCAAAGGTGCTGGTTTTATTACTGCCTCTGGCTTTTCTGACACGTATGACAGATCCGGTAAAATTCAACCACATCTTTATGTAGTCCAGTCCAATAGAAATCCTTCTATATCTTAGCCTCATTCTTCCCCATTCCTAGATAACCTGTTATAGGTCACTTGTGTGCTATCCACAATATTTCCTGTCTGTATTCTACCAGCAACATAATCTGGTGAATTTTTGCCCATTTCTCCTCTGCACTAACCTGCCAAGGTCTCCATTTCCACCTTAAGACTTTATCCTTAATGTAATTTAGAATAACATTTTAGAATACATTCTGATTCCATTTCCGAGTAGGCTTTAGGATATAGATCCTTTATCGTCTCACCTTTTTGTTGCAGGTCCATTAATCTTTCAGAATTAAACACCTCTGCCTTATCCTTTACCTGCTTAGATTTTCCCTTCACCATTTCATCAAACAGGGTGTCAGCTAACTGGACCGCAACTCCCTCATCTTTCTCTTTTGTTTTTCCTTCTTCTTTTAGGTTATGACTGTGGGATCTTGTCACCACACAGTCTGAAAAAATTCCAGGGAATTTTCCTTTTAACTCCTCAGTTCCCTGGTTTTCTTTCTGCATCTCCACGACAATGGGCATCACTCCCACATTTGATCCGGCTATATTGTTCCATTCCCACTATCACGTCCCCCAGTATTGATTGGAGTTTCTAGCCTTATCTTACACAGGGGAACACTACTTCTCTCTCCATTTATTCCACAGATTATCGCTCTCTCAGGTAACATTTCAGAAGGAGTGCAAATATTTTCATCTCTTACTATTAGCGACAGTTCAGCTCCCGTATCTCCAAATATTTTAACTTCGTTACCTATACCCCCTATTCTTCCTGAGTAAAACTTACCCACACAGGTTGTCATTGAAAAGATTGAGCACTATGTTACTTTCCAGCCTGTGTTTAGAGTGTGCATTCTCTTGCAGCTTCTCCACTTCTCTTGGGATTCTTTTTTCACTACATCAATTAATCCCACTGGTTTAGCTTAATCTTTAATCTTTCAGAATTAAACACCTCTGCCTTATCCTGTACCTGCTTAGATTTTCCCTTTGCCATTTCATCAAACAGGGTGTCAGCTAACTGGACCGCAACTCCCTCATCTTTCTCTTTTGCTGACTAACTCCATTACAATTTTAACTTTCTTTTTATCCCTAGTTAAACCCAATTCCAGCCTGTCTGCTATTTCTAAAAATTTCTCCTTTTTCTGTCTTTCTAAACTTTCTTGGCAAATTTGGGAAGCATCTTCGACCCACAGAAGCTCTATAGCAATGTTCAGAGCTCTTTCCCCACTTTTAATTTAACCAACAACAAGCAACTGAAATTAAACAGATTTTCCACTTCTCACAAGTTTTAGTTAAAGATCTAGGATACTAATCATCAAGTCTGTTTAAGTCTACTGGGATCTCTCATACCCTAAATCTGTCCAAATCCATCCAAATCCATTCAAACCCATTCAAATCTTGGACCAATCTGTCCCAACCTGTCCAAATCCCTGACCTGGGGTGTCCACATCCCAGACCCAAGATCCCAACCTGTTATAAAGTGGAGGCCGACCCCCCCCCCCTCTGATAAATAAAACCAAAACACCTACACAGGCATGAGTCACTCCATAATCTAGTAAAAGAGTCCCAATTTGTTATAAAGAAGTGATTAAATAAAATAAACTCCTGACACTCTCTTTATAATCAACAAATAACAATTTATTTATCTAACTCTAACAGTGAATAAGCTAACTAAACTATTAATAAACCAAATAAACCCCTTCTAATTATTAAATATTCCTGATTGAATCAATATTAATTGTATGCTGTTCCAATAAATCCAAGTCCCACATATATATAAAAAACGAGAATTTAGCCTCTCAAAATTACAGCCAGGTTACATCTTCCAGAATGTTCTGTGTCTTCTCTAATGAATCCTCCCATCAGGAATGCCTTCTCCATTGAATTATTTTGACAGGAACATTAACTATTTGTGCTATAGTTACCTTTGATTCAAATGGTGGTCACTCTAAGGCTTTGAGAATTCTGTGAGAGCCAGTGATTCTTTTAGAGGAGAGAACTATTCTCTTGGCAGATGACAATTGGGTTTCCCGTGATTTTCCAAAAGACCTCTTCTTTTATACGCTTGATGACATATCATTTTTTTTACAATAGGATTGGTCTTATGTCGTCAAAAAACATCAGATTTATGTACAGTTTTGGTTTAAATTAATAGGCTAAATTCAAAATCCTGAACAAAAACAAAGTTGCTGGAAAAGCTCAGCAGGTCTGGCAGCATCTGTGGAGGAGAAAACAAAGTTAACGTTTCGGGTCTGGTGACCCTTCCTCGGATTTCTTTAGAAAATTCAAAATCCTGTTGCCTTGGTAAAAATGCTGCTTCGCCTGCTAACAGTATAGCCTTTTAATGTAATCATTTCAATTCAGGTAATCTGTGCACTTGCAAACCCACAGACATCCTTTTTGAATCTCTAAGCATAGAAAAAGTATATCATCTTTCAAAGGACCACACATTGCTTTCCCTATAACATTTTACAAACACTGACATTTTACAAACACAAAATTCTAACATCCTGCCTTCCAATCCTCAAGTACTCTACCCAGCATTGCAATACATGTAAAAAAGAAAACCAAAAGAGCTACAGATGCTGTAAATCCTGAACAAAAACAAAGGTTACTGGAAAAGCTCAGCAGGTCTGGCAGCATCTGTGAAGAAAAGTTAGAATTAACGTTACAGGTCCAGTGACCCTTCCTCAGAACTAAAACTGAAACATTGTGAAACATTTTACATCTCCTGATTCGTCTTGTCATTTCTATTTGAAGTAAGATTTCATTTTGTCAATCATAAATAACATTATGGACATGAACGTAAAATGTGGAAAGAATTTCATATCTTTGAAGAATTGATTTTGACATAATTTTTTTTAAAAATCAAAATCATTTCATTGATTCAAATGAATAGAAGATACAGAAATTTGATGGATCTAATGGCTGTTTCCACATCATAACATTCCACAATTCTCATACAAAAGACTGCGGTTAGGTAATAATTACACTTGAACAGCTCTGTGCAAGCATCCAGAAGAGAAAGTAAGTGGAATGTCAGAAAATTGCTCTTTATTTCTTTGATGGTATGTGCCAAGTAGAGAAAAGAAGGAGGATTTTAATAAAGGGAATAGAAAACTGAACAAAAACAGGAAAACTGATAATGTTAGAGAAAGAGAGAGATAGAGAGATTACAATGTGCAACCCCGATTGAAGTAAACAGGTACACATTCAACTTTTCACTTGGGTGTAGATATTATCATGGGTCAATTGTGTGTTACAGAAACATAGCAATTTTTGGTTTCACAACAGGGAAAGATAAGTATTTTTATAATGTATAACAACTGAGACAGACTCCACAATATGCCTGTGAGTTTGCTAGTAAGTAGGGTTTCAAAATGTTTTGAATGATTTATTTGTAGCAACATGTTGGGATATCTGATATTTTTTGTTGTAGCAGTTACACTGCTTGTTTTCCACCTCTTCGTGGGGTATTGTCCTGAATGGCTTGTTTCTCATCAGGCCAAATATGATGCACAATGTGGCAAGCAGTGACTTTTTGAAAATTGCTCCTATCAGGAATCCTGGGTATTGCCACATTTTTAGTGTTAATTGCCCTTGGGATGGAGGTGAGCTGCTGTCCCTGTCTTCAACTGCTGCAATCCATTTGGTGTAGGCACACCTACAGTGTACTTAGAAAGGAAAACCCAGCATTATGAAGGAGGGAATAAATGTTTAAAGTAGCAGATGGGGTGCCAAACAAATGGGCTGCTTTGTGCGAGATCGTGTCAAACTTCTCAAATATTGTTCAAGGTGTACCCATCCAAACAATTGGGAGCATTCCACAATACTCCTGAATTTTGCCTTAGTAGACAATGGTAAGGTTTTAAGCAACTAGAAGGTGAGTAAGAGAAGCAAAATTCCCAGCCTCTGACCTGGTCTTACAGCCACATTATTTATATGGCAGTTCCAGTTCAGTTTCCAGTTAAAATCAACACTCAGGACATTTATAATGTGGAATCAACAATGTTAATGCCATTGAATATCAAAGACAGATGGTTAGACACTTCCCTGATGGAGATGGTCTTTATCTGGCACTTGTATATCGCAGATCTCTTTGCTAATATGGATATGACCTTCTTCAGTATATGAGTACTGGTGAACAGTGCTGAACATTGTGCAAGAAACAGGAAACATTCTCACTTCTAACTTTATGATGAAGGTAGGCAGTTGATGAATCAGCTAAGACCTTCAGGCCTAGGGCACTCTCCTGAGGAACTCATCATCTTCTTTTGTGCGCAGTTTGAGTCAAGACAGTGGAGAGCTTTCCATCAGATTCCTATTGATTCTAGTTTTGCTCAGGGTCCTTGATGCCACACATACTTAATGCTGCTTTGATGAGAAAAGTAAGCATTCACTTCTCACCTCGTGCAGTCAGCTCTTTTATGTATGTTTGCCTCAATGTCTGTAATGAGGTAAGGAACTGATCTGCTCTGCTGAAACCCAAACTGAATATTAGTGAGCACATTATTGCTGAATAAATGCTGCTTGATAGCACTGTCAAGGATCACACACATAACTTGCTGATTATCTGAGGAGACTGATTGGGCAGGAATTAGTTAAATTGGATTTATCCTGCTATTTGTGTTCAGATAATACCTCAGAAATTTTCCACATTGTTGGACAGATGCCAGTGGAAGCGTGGCAAGGGGTAATGACAATGTCGTATAAGTCTTCAGTACTGTCCCCGGAATGTTGTCAAGGTCACGTCTTTGCATTGTCAACCTTCAGCCATTTCCTGATATCCTGAGGAAATCCAATTGGCTGACGATGTCATCCGTGATGCTCGGCACCAGGAGGAAGATGGGATACATCATTTACTCACTACGTTTGATTGAAGATGGCTGCAAATGCTTGACTTTTGCATTACTATGTTGGGGGCTCACTCAAAACTGTGGATGGTGACTTTTGTCAACCTTCTCCTCCAGTTGGTTGTTTAAATTTCCACTGGCATTCCTAATCAAATGTGGTCGGAGCACAAATCCTAGATTTGATCTGTTGGTTGTGGAATTGCTCAGCCCTATCACATACTGCTTCTGCTGTTTTGTGTGCAGGAAATTCTGAGTTGTAGCTTGACAAGCTTGGTACCTCAATTAGAGGTATGCCTGATGCTGCTCCTGGCATTCCAACACAGCTTTCATTTGACCCAAGTTGATCGCCCAACTAGACGGTAATGGTAGAGTGGAAGACATTTCGGCCCCTGAGGTTACTAATTGCAGTTGAATACAATTCTGCTGCTGCTGATGTCCTGCAGATCCCATGGATACACTTCTCACTTGCTGTTCAGAATCTATTCCCTTTATTATGATCATTGTGCCATACAACACAACGGAAGACATTGAGAACGTGAAAGCTCATTATGATTTTCACCAGACCAGTCAATATATGGCCAGAGAGTGGGCTCAACATTGAACTCAAGAAGTGGGAATGCTGTCAAAATTAAAGGCCAGTTGGAAGACACCCAGCTTTTAAAGACCTGTAAAAATATTTTCTAATCAACCTGTTCACAGATGTTATTACAAGCCTCTGGAACAGACAGGCTGTGAACCTAGGTCACCTGGCTCAGAGATAGGGATACTACCACTGCACCACAAGATGCCTGTGATCTCACATAAGTGATGAAAAAAGGTCCTTCAAAATGAAGGTGCATTTTCCACCTATAGTTTACGCTGCGCTGGTTGACACTGTGTTAAACGTTGCATGATGTGGTTCAGGGGCCCTATTTTCTTATGGCAATCTCTGTCTCATTTAACTGCAAGTGAAGATGATGAACTCACAGATGCTGTACCCATGTTGTATTAATGATCTGCAGTGAAACTGGACTGACCTCTCTAGGGTGCATGTGTGTATAAAATTTATGGAGACCCTAGGTTGTCACAAACATCAGCTCCTCTTCCTAGCCTCCTCATTTGAGTGCAAAGGAATGCAAAGCACCAAGCTTGGTTCTCCATAGCCACCTCCTTTAACAAGTTGGGGAGTAGATGATCAGGTTTTGGGTGCTAACTTTCAACTCCAATAATTTCTCCAGGACAAGCTTCACAATGCTTCAGAAGAGTTAAAGGATTAGGAAGTAAACTTGACAAAAAAATGACATTGAGACTTCGCTCCAAAATTTATGAAACTAAGCTGACTCTATGAGGGGGAGAAACCCTTTCTCAGCCTTTCCTACAGTCGTTACAGCTGTAGATAAACCCTCCAAGCAATTAAACTGGCTGTCACAACTTTTGGGAACCTGGAAGCGAACTAAAATATCCAAATACGTCTTCTTTAATGGCCCTGATATTCTCTATCGGCTACCTACTGCTCAATGGCAAGTACCTTTGTCATTCCCCCAATTCTATAACACCAACACAATCCCCAATTCTACCTGAAGGAAAATGACATAGGGACAAGATAGAACCAGGGAATTAGCAGGACAGCTCAGCTCCTTACCTCATCACAGGCATTGAGGCAAACATACATTAAAGAGCTGACTGCACGAAGTGAGACGTGAATGCTTACCCTTCTCATCAAAGCAGCATTAAGTATGTGTGGCATCAAGGACCCTGAGCAAAACTAGAATCAATAAGAATCTGATGGAAAGCTCTCCACTGTCTTGACTCAAACTGCGCGCAAAAGATGATGAGTTCCTCAGGAGAGTGCCCTAGGCCTGAAGATCTTAGCTGATTCATCAACTGCCTACCTTCATCATAAAGTTAGAAGTGAGAATGTTTCCTGTTTCTTGCACAATGTTCAGCACTATTCACCAGTACTCATATACTGAAGAAGTTCATGTCCACATTAGCAAAGAGATCTGCGATATACAAGTGCCAGATAAAGTCCATTTCCATCAGGGAAGTGTCTAACCATCTGTCTTTGATATTCAATGGCATTGACAATATTGATTCCACATTATAAACATCCGGAGGGTTGATTTGATATTCAATGGCATTAACATTGTTGATTCTACATTATACAAATCCTGAGGGTTGATTTGAACTGGAAACTGAACTGGACCTGCCGTATAAATAATGTGGCTATAAGACCAGGTCAGTGGCTGGGAATACTGCTTCCCTTACTCACTTTCCAGCTGCTTAAAACCTTACCATGCTTAAATAATGGGCAGGCAAGAGAATATTTTTAGACATTTGTATTTTTAAATTTATTTGCGAGCATTGAAACAATTCTTTCATACTTGCTCATAATACAAATATAGCGCAACACCATAAATGCACCAAAAATTTATTCTAATTTACTACCCTATCATACTAATATTTTACTACAATGCAAAACATTTTCCCTACAAGATCATATACTATAAGGCTGTGTTGATGATTGCACAGCAGGAAACAAAATTTCAAACAATTGAGATGGTCATTTAAAAACCTTTTAGACTTAGGTATGGCTCTCAAATCAATTCAGATTTGGAAATACCTTGTAAAACAAAAGGATCATAGTAGGCATTATTTTTTGATACCATTCATTTCCAATCAATCTGATGGCTGTCATGCAGTGCAAAACTGGAGTGTTTTCAGATAGTATTGGAAGAAAAGGAAGACATGGATGGAAAGATGATGGAATGAAAGCATGATAGAATTGGTGAAGTTGAAAAAGGCATTTGTTTGATATACCTTATTCTTTAAAAGCTATTCTTTGTGCTTAAAATGAAAATTTACTAGATTTGAATGAAAAAAAATGCTGTGAAATGAATTGGAAGTAATCACCAATATAGATTCTATAGAACAAGGCTTTTGTAACCATTTATATCTCCAGAGTTTTATCACAATCAAGCTCTGTTGGCATGCCACCACACACAATTTTAGACTCCTGGAAGGAATGGTTATAATGTTGCTATAACCTTGAAAACTGAACAAGAACTTTATCACTGAACACAACTAGTATTTCAAAAACTATTTCCTTCAATGATAGATAATGAAATCACAAAAGACAGATTTCAAGGAAATTGAATACTTCTTCCTTGAATAATTTTGAATATATCAGATGTAAGTGTGCCTTTTAAACTGAGGAGAATAAGTTACAAATTAGACATTCATATTCTATCACCATAAACAGATCACCTGACCAGGTTATTGTCAAAATTTATTTGCATATTCTCAGATCTATCATATACCTGGGCAATATTGTGTATCTGTTACAGAATAAGAAGTTTTAATTCAATCAAAGCTTCTGGTAAAAGAACAGCTAGAAATCCTTTCTTTAAAGAAGTACTTTTGCATGAAGATACTAATTTGGCTGCAAATGTTTTCCAGGTCTCTGCTTTTAATAATTCATTTTCAGTGCCAGAAAGGTTAGTTGATAATAAATAACACTTACCACATCAGTAAAAGAGTGCTTACGAAAATAATGGTAGAAACTGACCTTTTGGTGAATCTTGTTCATATCTACTGCATAAAACACCTTAATCCATTTAATGTATTTCAACAGTGAGACAGATAGCAAAATATCATTCTTGCGAAGCTCAAGAAGAGATGTTGCGACATAGGGAGGAACCTTTGTACAATTTTATTGAAGCATAGATTTAGTCCTCAACTGAACTTGTTGCACTATTTGTGGATTATTAATTACAGGCACCATTAGCATCAAAATCTGCCCAATGCTTTTTAACACATTTGAAATCTGAGAGTTTCCTACATTTGTTATTTGAAGGCTCCATATAGAGATTAGCTAACATATTTGGTCATAAATTCCTGAGCTTAGGCCCAGTCTTTGCTAAACTGGGAAGGAAGATTGAGAACTGAAGGAGATTCTGTTGGTGAGCTGTTGACAACAACACATCCAGTCCCTAGTTGTCTGCGGTTGTATGGCATGGGCTTGACAATTCGTAGATATATTCGATCAGATGCAGCTTAATGGACAAGTCTCTTCAGCCAGAATATGCAAAGCATAAATTATGTATTGCATTTACTTCATAACAGGCATCAGCAAATGTGAGGAGTGAAAATAATCCAGAGAATTCTGTGACCCAGCCCTTGCCATGAACAATTGTGTTCAATGGGAGCATTGAATGAATCTAGGTTATTTATCAACCCAGAAACATCAGTTAATATTCTTTTGGGGATGCAGAAGGGCAACTTTCAATAATTTTTGTTACCAGCATGGGAATCAGAATGAATACAAAATCAGATGAAGGTCTAAGTGGCTGGACCTCTGCGTAAGTTATCGTTAATGGAATCTACCAGTCTGGCTTTTATAATGGACGATGCGTTTTTAGAAAATTAGAGTGTTCCTTTTTTATTAATGACTTTAAATGTCATGCCAATTAACATGAGCATAATTTCATACGTTTTTTAACAAGGCAACATTTTGCCGTAATTTCACCACTATAAATACGGTTTTGGAGCTAAATCCATTATTTGTGAACAGGAAATAGGTATTTAAAGTGCTTTCAGCTGCAATTGTAATTTTTCTGTGCATTAAGATTAAATTAGCATTTTCAGATTTAATTTGTCCAGCTTCTTTTTGGAAGCTTTTAGGAATAACAATTTAACTGGATGTGTGGTAGATGTTTCAATTCCAAATTAGAATAACAAATTCTTCAAAAGGGGTTCCATTACTTTTTTGATTTGATTTGATTTATTTATTGTCATGTGTATTTTGTTACAAAATACAGTGAAAAGTGTTGTATAGTATCACCACTCTCTGGCGCCATCTTAAAACACAGAAAAATAAACCAAACCATACAATATAAAAGCAGAAAAAAGAATAAATAAAGAAAACATGTCCAACTTTACAATCCTTCTTGTTAAGTGCTCCATCATGCACCATCAGCCTCGTGGCCAGGTACAAGTTTTCTTCACTGCTGGAACAAAAGACGCCACTCTTCAGAGCCATCTCATCTCCACCGATGCCCTCGTCACTATGAAACACTGATGGACCTTACCAATGCAGATGCCACCAGCACCACTGATGGCACCCAGTACAGCACTGGTCCGAACTCCACTCCACCACTGCCATGAGTCTACTTCGGGGCCATCTCTCCAACGCAGCTGCTGCTGATGCCACCATGTCCCATACTTGGCTGGGACTCACCCCCTTGAATCTGCATTGGCACCTCTGCCACAATGGCCATGAGTCGGCACTAGGACCGTCTCGTCAATGCAGAAGGCGACGGAACCCAAACCCACCTCCGATGCTGCGGCCATGAGTTCGTGCTGCTGGGCCCACTCCAGTCCATATTACTGGGCCTACTCACCACCGATGCTATCTCCGCAACCGAGCTCTTCACAAAGAGGCAGGTAAAATAAAACAAAAGAAAACAATAAAACAAGAGAAAAAAATGAAAACAAAAGAGGGCAGAGCAAACAAGCCTGGGGCTCAGAAGCCTTACTCCATTGCCGTCTTACCAGAAGCAAACAATTTGTACAATGTCGTGAATGAGAAAGATGGAAAGGAGAAGGATTTTGTCAAATTGCATGAAATTTAGTCTACTCATACCCTCTGTTACCTGCAAAACAACATCACTTGAAGCACTCACACCTCTGAATCAGAAGATTATGGATTCACATTGCATAAAATAACACAATTTGCCGAGCATTTATGAAACTAACTTTGAATTAACGCACAGCTTTTATTCTTGTGAAAATAAATTCTCATGACTACAAGTACAAAAGGGAGTGGTTGCGTTTTAATAAATGCTTAAAAATGTCAAATCACCATAACATTTCTGAGGGAACTAGTAGAGTGAAGGGATAATCTTTGCATTGAAGAAGGTCCAAAAGCTGTATCTGGAAATCTGACATTTTGTTTAGAGACAGCAAATTGGAACTGTCGTTGCTACTGAGCGGAGCCACTTGTCATGCTTTTACCTTGACATGAACAGTGCTTAAATTATCACCTCAACGAATAAGACATTATTCCTTTGTTGTGCATTTTTAACCAAATCACTGCTAGCTCAACTAAGACCACTGAAATTTGACCATTCAATTACAAATGTCTCATCTTTACCAGGTGAACATGTATCTGTCTGCTAGCCTTTTTGACAAAATGTAAATGATGGTACTTTTTCTTCAATTTCGGAACACACAGATATCGTCAATTGTCAGTGTCATGACATTAACTACTGCAATGCCGTTTGTTTTAACATTTCCGATCTAGTGCTTGATCTGTCAAATGCTTCCTTTGACATGTCAATCGTATCTTAGTTAAAAATTGAAAGGTTAGAAGGTGCAGAATGGTTTAACCAACAGCTGGAATGAATTGTCAGGCTTAACGTTTGTGATCAGGATAAACAACTTGTAAAGAAACATTCAAATAATGTTATCTCAAGACCATAAAACTAGTATTCTGGAAGGATGGGAACAAATGGGGAGACATTCTTTTAACTTGCCACGACGTTGGACTGTTTTTTCCTGCCCCTGTCTTCATGCTCACTTCTCCAGGCAGGGCTCCCCCCAACCTGTTCCACTGATCCCTTCACCCTACTTCAGTATTGACTGTCCGCTTGGACCCCTTCTCCTGGCCTCTTACCTGCCCTCAATGTCTTCATTGAGAACTGCTGAGACGACATCTGCCTTCTCAATTTCTCTGCTCCACTCTAACTTATCCCCCTTTTGAAATTGCTGCATTTTGCTTTCTCAGGTCCAACCCTAACTTTCCTATCATACCCACCGACAAAAGTGGTGCCATTATAGTCTGGTGCACAGACCTTTACGTTGCAGAGGGTCAATGCCAACTCTCGGACATCATCCTACCTCCCCCTGGACCATGACCTCACATCCAAAGATCAAGCCATTTTTGGCCAGGACTGTCATTGACCTCATTACCTCTGGAGATCTTCTCCTGGCTCCCTCAAACCTTACAGATTCCCAACCCTGAACAGCCTGCTTCCCAAAATCCACAAACCAGACTGTCCAGCTAGGCCTATCAGATCAGCCAGCTCCTGTCGCACCCAGCTGATTTCCTCCTACCTTGACTCTATCTTCTCTCCACTTGACCAGACCCTGCCCACCTACATCCACTATTCCTCTATTACCCTGCACCATATTGACAATTTCCAGTTCCCTGGTCCTAACTGTTTACTGTTCACCTTGGATGTCCAATCCCTCTGTAGCTCCATTCCCCACCAGGATGGCCTGGGAGCTCCCAGCTTCTTCCTCGACCAGAAGCCTGAACAATCCCCATCCACCGCCACTGTCTTCTCCCAGGATCAACTTGTTCTCTCACCGAACACTTCTTCCTTTAATTCATCTCACTTTTGCCAAGTGAAAGGAATGGTTTTGGGTACACACATGGTTACCACATATGCCTGCCTGTCTATGGGGCATGAGGAACAATGCTTGTTCTGGTTGTATGCTGGCCCCGCTCCCACAAATCTCTTCTCAAAGATGGCTGCTTCATTGCTGCTTCATGCTCCCTCCAGGACCCTGAAAACTTTGTTCATTTTGCCTCCAATTTCTACACCTCTATACCTTTCACATCATCAACTTCCGACACTTTCCTTCCTTTCCTTGTCCCCCCAATCTCCATTTCGGGGAATAAACTGTTCACTGCCATCCACTACAAAGCCGCTGACTCCTGTTGCTACATTCACTGCAGCTCATCCCACAGCCTGCAAGGACTCCATCCCACTCTCCCAGCTCCTTCGCCTACATTATAACTGATTGGATGATGCCACCTTCCAAAACAGTGCTGCTGACATGGTTTCCTTCTTCCATAAACGTGGTTTCCCACCCACTGTGGTTGATAAGGCCCTCAACCACACCCAATCTATCACCCATGCTTCCACCCTTGCCCCTTCCCATCACTCACAAAAGTGTGAGCGGGTTCCCCCTGTCCCCACTTTTCATCCTACCAGCCTCCGCATTCAAAGGATTATTCTCTGCCATTTCAGACAACTCCAGCAGAACACCACCACCAAACACATCTTCCCATCACTCTCCTGTCTGTATTTTGCAGGGATCATTCCCTCTGGGACACCCTAGTCCATTCCTCAAACACCAACAGCACCCCACTGCCTACGGCACATTCCTATGTAACCCACAGAAGGTGCAACACTTGCTTCTTCATTGCCTTCCTGCTTAACATCCAAGGACCTAAACAGTCTTTCGAGGTAAAGCAGCATTTCAATTGTACCTCCTCCAATCTTGTGTAATACATTCGCTGCACGCAATGTGGCCTACTCTACATTGGAGAAACCAAACGCAGACTGGCTAACCATTTTGCTGAACACCTTCAGTCCTTGCACAAGCATGACCCTGACCTTCCCATATCCAATCATTTTAACACACCGTCTTGCTCACATGCCCACCCCTCTGTCCTCGGCATGCTCCTGTACTCCAGCGAATCACGACGCAAACTGGAAGAACAACGTCTCATCTTCAAACTAGACAGTTTACAACCTTCTGAGCTCAAGATTGAGTTCAACACCTTCAAATTGTGAACCCATTTCTTCTCTTTCTTTTACCTTTACTTCTTACATTCTCTGTCATCTTCTCTCCCTTCCCCATCCCCACCCCAGCCAGACTATTTAGAGACACCATTGTTTTGCCATTCTCACATTCCAATCACTTAATCTGAACTATCAACATTCTTTCTCCCCCTAGCACTCCAACCAAACCCCAACCCCACACTCCCCCCGTCTATTGCATAAATGTTGAACCCCACCCCGCCCAACACTTCGCTTCAGCTCTGATGAAGAATCATCTAGACTCGAAATTGCTCTCTCTCTATGGATCCTGCCTGACCCACTGTGATCTCCAACATTTCAGAGATAGTGGGAACTGCCAAGATGTGTTGTTTTCAATTCTTTTAACTCATTTGATTCTACCTCATGAAGATAGATACATACATGAGGAAGAAAGAAATAGAAGGTGTGCTGATCAGATTGATGAGGTAGGGTAGGAAGTGGCTCACATGCGGCATAAATACATTGAGCTGGCAGGTCTGTTTCTACATCTCTGGCATCTATGTAATGGTATGGAAGATGTCTTGGAAGAATGATTTTTCATAAAATTGAAGGTTATGTGACATCTAACTTAAACCTGACAAAACTGTGGGTATAAAACTGTGGGATTTGTGTTGAGCAAGGTACTTCCAACCATCTACTCAATTAGAGACCAGACACTATGTAAAGAAATAAATTTGTTAAAAATATTTACTAGGGCACTGTGTGTGATGTCTATTTTTTGACCAGTAAGAGGCCCAAATCACGTGAAGTAATTCACTTTCATGTGTGACAGCTACTGAGTGCTAATTGATAAACATAAGCCTGGTATTCAGGTTTTGATGCTGTCTTAACATCTTTAAAGTTGATTAAAAAAATAAAATGGGAAGTTAATTTGTGCTCAGGTGGAAAATTCTGTTGGGAAAATATAGCCTTCATCACAAGATGACACGCTGGGCTAAATTTTGCATTATTTTTGGCTTAGTCTGAGTTGCGCTGTTTTTTTGAAGGGTTTATTTTTTCATGATGCCCTAATGAGTTTAATTGCCTCAATAATTACCTATAGAGGCCCCATGGCGTGTTCATTTCTGATTTTCACCACATCTTATAATGCACCATTTGTGGAACAACAGGCTCTGAGAGCAAGAAAAGGCCAGAAATGCAGCCTGCTCCATTCGAAGAAGTAGGTACATGCCCCTGAGTGCTCAGTGTGCTTGCAGCAATATGACACTGATGGTCGCTGGTACAGCTTGAGGTGCAGCATTTTAATGCAGAAATGCACTGTCAGTGGATTGGAGTTGTAGCATGAGGGTTCTTCAAAGCCAGCAAATTTTGAATGAAAGGTTTGTGGACCTGGGATGTGTGTGGCCGGTGCCTGTGGATTGTACCCTGATTTGTTGCTGCCTGCTCTGCTCATCCTGAATAAGCAGTGAGCTGTATCTACTAGGTTGTTTCAGAGACAGTAGGAACTGCAGATGCTGGAGAATCTGAGATAACAAGGTGTAGAGCTGGATGAACACAGCAGGCGAAGCAGCATCAGAGGAGCAGGAAGGCTGACATTTCGGGCTGAAGTTTCTGAAGTTTCTGAAGAAGTGTCTAGGCCCGAAACGTCAGCCTTCCTGCTCCTCTGATGCTGCTTGGCCTGCTGTGTTCATCCAGCTCTACACCTTCTTATCTCTGTATCTACTAGGTGCTCACTTGCGTTTCCTTGGTGTATTTTCTCAGTGACTGTCTTATTTGGCAAGTGTAAGGTGGGAGACTAAATATTAATGAAGCAAGTTGCTGTGTTAATGAAGTATTAAACAAGCATTATTCCCCGATTTTTGGCATCTCACCACTACAGGCAAGAGTCTCACCAGGTCCCTAGTAAAATGCATAAAAGACAGTGCGGGGTGCTCCTGACATATAAATGGACCTCGCTGTATTTGTCACCCGATTCTGCCACACGTATTGCTATAACCCACTTCACTTAGATGCCTGTAAGGTTTTGCCCTCAGAATTTCCAAAAATAGCATAATTTTAGTAATTCTGGAGTACTCAAACTACAGAGTTGCAAATGTCATCAGTAGTTCCCAGAAACCACATCCCTCAGCTATTGAATTGTGTCACTCTCTTGCACTTTCTAGGATTTACTTGATACTGTGCTACATTTGTGGACATTATTCCTGAATAAAGGGAAAGTTTGTCCACTGTTTGGAGTCATACCTAGCACAAAGAAAGTTGGTTGTGATTGTTGGAGGTCAGTCATCTCGGCTACAGGTCATCCCTGCATCAGCTCCTCTGGGCAGTGGTATGCTCCAGCTCTTCCTCTGGGATTGTTGCCTTATGCCCCAACCATACTCAACTGCTTCATCAATGACCTTCCCACCATTATAAGGTCAGAACTGGGGGTGTCTTCTAATAATTGCACGACATTCGACAGTACTCACGACTACTAAGGTACTGAAGCATTGCTCATCCAAATGCAGGAAGTCCTAAACAATATCCAATTTTGGGCTGACACATGGCAAGTAATGCCACACAAGTGCCAGACAAAGACCATGCCCAACAACCATCATCCCCTGACATCATCCATTCAAAGGCATTGCCATCACTGTGTAGCAGCCTTACAGTTGCTAAAACACAAGTAGATTGATAACTTGGCCAAAGAGTAAGGCAAGCTGGGTATGGGAAATGTTGGCCAAGTTAAGCTCTGTAAATTGCAAACTTAGAAAATAGACACAACCCAGCAGCCAGGTGCTAATGATCTCACAGTTGTGTAAAAGGACACATCTCATCAACAGTTCACTCAGACATAGGAGGAATGAATTTTGCCTGCCTAAAACTAGACAGAAAGGCACCCAGACCCTGCCACACAAAGAAACAAACATTAGTGAGCCATCCAAGCAATTGACAATGCTTTCAACTATTAAATGAATCTCCCTGATTGGTCAGAACTATAGAAAGTTCCAGAAAAACATCCAAAAAGGTATAACCACAGAACAGGACTTACCTCCGGATCGAGCTCTTGGAACTTCTGGAAACAATGAAGTGATTGGCCTGGCAAAAGCAAAAACCAATTAACCATCTGGAGTGAAAGAGAAAGAAGAATGATCTCGCAGACCCAATTAAAGTTACAAGAGACTCTGGGAAATATTATAATGATTAAGGGGATTGGACAGCATTATGAATAGTCTTGTTACAGTATCACTACAGTCAAGAAAACGTATCAACTCCTGTACTTCCTCAGAAGGCTAAACAAATTCAACATGTCTGCAATAACTGTTATCAATTTTATAGATGTATCATAGAAAGGATCCTACCCGGATGTATGAGATAACAAGGCGTGGGGCTGGATGAACACAGCAGGCCAAGCAGCATCATAGGAGCAGGAAAACTTGACGTTTCGGGCCTAGACCCTTCTGATGAAAGG